>CM076966.1:20281182-20338682 GCA_039105355.1 Benthosema pterotum | reverse complement strand
CTAAACATGTGTCTCGGTTTCTCTCTCTCCAGTCTAACTGAATTGTCTCTCTGCCAGGGTCTTACCATCAAGCCACTGGTTAAGTGGTTGAAGGTTCCTCGTGCCACCAACCGGAAACCGACCATTAACGAGGAGATTCACGAGAGGGTTAGTCTGCGTTCTCTGTTCTCCATGTGTCCATGTGTGTGTCCACGTGTGTGTGCGTGTGTGTGTGTGTGTGTGTGTGTGTGTGTGTGTGTGTGTGTGTGTGTGTGTGTGTGTGTGTGTGTGTGTGTGTGTGCGTGTGCGTGCGTGTGTGTGCTTGTGCGTGGTTAAATCAGTGGCTCTCAACCGTTTTATAACAAGTACCACCTCAGACAATTATTGTCTCTCAAGCTTTCATGTTAAAATATAGTCTTATTCAGGCATTGTTTGAAGGCGAGTTAATGCGTAATCATTACAGTAATAATTTATAATCATTATACTAAATATGCCAATGAAGAAAATATATGTACTGTATACGGCTAAAGTTGGCACTTTACAGACCAGACAGACAGACAGACAGACACAGACTCACTCTTGGCACATTAGTGACATGGTATGTGAGATATCAGGGGTGGCTGGCTGAACTACTGTGAACTAAAAGTAGTTTGTAGGAGGAGACCTGGATATGTCGTCACTAAAGAGTGAGAGACCTTGCCACTGTGTGTTTCTGTATTTCTCTCTCTCTCTCTCTCTGTGGGTGTGTGGGTGTGTGTAACCTTTGACCTCTTGGCTGTCCTCTGACTTTCAGGCCTTTGACCACATCCTAGCAGCTGTTGAAGACATCGCTGGACTGCAGGGATACCACCACTGGAGAGACAAGTAATCACACACTAATACTACTGATACCACCACTGGAGAGAAGTAATCACACACTAATGTTATGTTACCGTAGTAACAAAACATTTAATGCCACTCATTATAACATTATGTTATAAGTAGGAAGTTACATTTTTTTAAAGTTAACACTATATTGTGATAGTATATGTACAACGTTGTAAAAATAACATGGCGCATCTTCTACTGTTTCTACATTTACAATTTTCTGCCTTTATGGCCTTCTTCAGGGCATGCAATAAGGAAAACACCACAAAACACAAGTATATACAGTACAGTATATTCATAGATACCATCAGCCTTATCTAAGCCTGCGCTTCATCAGACGACCTCACACTGAGAGCCGGTATGTGTGCGAAGGCCGGAACCAAATGAACTCCACTGCTCATGAGATGCAATGGATGTCAAATGTTCATCTGCTGCTTTCATCACAGTGTAGAGGAGGAATGTGTTGTATTAATAATACAATGATAGCTTGAATTTATCTCATGCATTTCATGAACCCAAGGACACATAGGATGTTTACTGTTACTGATGTTTACTCACTCTTGAGATATACAGTCCTTGATTTATGTTGTGCGTACAGACATACAGAACTTGTATGTCAGCTTTTCTTATATATGGGCTTTTTGTAATATTCTTATGCATGCTCTGAAGAAGACCATAATAAAGGCTGAAACATGTTTGCCGTTTTTATTGTTTAGGATATATTAGCATTCTTTGGAAGATGTGCCAACTGATTTGACTTCAAAAGGTTCCCCACCTTTTAGAGATTGAGTGCCGTGATTTTTGTACTTACACAATATTATACAATAGCTAATTAGTAAGAAGAAAAAGCCTACAACACTTTTTGTTTAGTTTTCCTTCTTACAAATGATTTGATTGTCCCAAAACATTGTGTGTGTTGTCATGATTTGTCACAACCCGAGTTGGCTTTGTCTGTGGCATAATAGTCTTTATATAAATCATTTAGGAAAAGTCTATGATGAAAATCAATGGGGAATTCATTTCTGGGCTGCGGGCGATGTCATGAAAGGGGTGGGGCTACTCAGCTCTATAAACCACCAGGTCCTGTTATAATAGTATTTTTCTTCCTGAAAGCTGAAGGCAACCTACAGCCTAAAGTCACAATGGAAAGAATTAGAAATTAGAATACTACAAATGTATTGTTTTTAAGTTGAAGTCAATGAACATTGAAGTTCATTGAAGTTGTTTATAGTTTATAGTTAGGGAGGACAGCTATAAGTTGAGAGGCAACACAGTGCTACAACGTAGAAACACTTGGAAGAGTATGTGCATCTCTGTCCACGGGGTGAAGATCTGGAGTGGCCTGACAGAGGATGTCAGAATGTAGAAATATATCTCACAATTCAAACTATTTCTCAAGTGTATTATTTTTTGCAAAACATAGGATATCGTAGTATAATTGGTATAATCTATGTATTGAAGTAGATGTATAGATGATATTAGTCAACATTAGTCAATATTCGTCAACACAGTAATGATGGTGTTAATAAGCAGCATAATAATAATAATAAGGGTAATAATAATAATAATAATAATAACCAGTTAGACGACCTCGCCATGAAGCGGCCAAGTCACTTGCATGCATCCGCACGGGGGACGCATACTGCGAGTGCTGTTTCATTTGTTTGCTGATATTGTTATATAGAGTGTTTGTTGAATGACACTGGTCGCTCCAGTAATATATATAATAAACAGAAAATAATTGTTCAGGTATAGGCTGCCAATTTCATCCAAACAGGATAGAGTGCCCACTTATCAGCTGCAATTTTATTGTGGTCCGGTTCCAATTTTATCTGCTATGCATTTCTTTGTGTCACCACTTCCAGTTTAATTTGTTTATCATGCATCTTGTGTGAGTTCTTTCTCCTGATTGGGTAAAAAATTATACTGTGACCTGAAAATGCATTTTCTATTAACTGAAGAGCTGGAGAGTGTTGGAGAGTGCTTTTACTATTATAATTTACTTATTGCACCTTTAACACTGTAACAGGCTACAGCATCCTAACAACACACTACAACACACAACAAACAGACACACAACCAATATCACATTACAACAGTGTTAAAAGAATACCAAAACATGTTTCTTGGTGTTTTCTTAGCTGGTAGATCTGCTTTTCTTTTCAAATTATGTTTATACTTTTGAAAGCTTGAACTGTCATACTTTCTACATTTACAATTCCTTTGTACCTTTACTCAAGAAGATGTTGAATTCCAGAACAAAGGATTATGCCTGTGCTATTGCAGTAGAATACCTTACTCAATTAAAAAGAGTATTTTTTTCCTCAGTCCAGAACAAAGGTGCTTGTGGGACCTTATTTTAAGATTGCTCCTGCAGATTGGTGTAATTTTATAACAACTGAAATGATTCAGGTACATAACTGATGTAAAGCAATCCTTGACAGAACTTGTTCACATTGTGACCCCCTTTCCACCAGCTGGGAACTGTTTCAGTACAGAACCTGTTTTTAGTCCATGAACCAGACATCCAAAATTGGAATTATAATTTGAGTGTACATTTCACATAAATACCTAGTATATTAAAAGGATTATATTGTTGATATAAATAAATTAATATAATGAATATATATAAAAATGTAAGACTGAAAACCACGGTTCAACCTTGGTGGAATAAAGGCCACCGGTGTGATCCAGCCCCAATCTGAATGATCCTTTCAGAAAGCTTCTGACAATAGATTCTAACCCTCTTACAGTTTTTGGAATTCCAGCTGAACCCAATTTACCTACTGTTATACAAAGGGCAATGGTCTTCACCTCTTTGTTAGCTACATGTGTCATAGTACTCAAGCTGAACATGCCTTTCCTCATTTTGTACTTGTTTATTTGTCTATCCAGCCACCCCAAGATTTTGCGACACATTTTTTCACCCAGTGTCATTTATCTAAAGTAATAGTGGCCGTTACTCCCTCTGTCAACCCATGGGAAGAACAATGGACTGACCTCATGCTTCCTTCTATGCATGAGGAGTCCAAGCCGCTTTCCCTGGTTTGGACGTAGCGTGTAGGGGGAATCTTATTCCGGTTGGTGCTGTCCCCTGAGGTCCTAGGTACCTACTCTAAGGGGACACAGGGAGAACATGCAAACTCCACACAGCTAATGATCTAAGAGGTGAATGTGCTACTGACTGCATCACTGTGCCTTCTTATTTTTTTTATTTTTTATTTTGCTTTTTGCATTTTGTTCCTATGATGACCAGGGTTTGTTATTGGGTGGGGGTGCAACAATTTCGGGAATTGGGGTTTTAGGGATTGGGGTGTGTTGACAACGTTTTTACTTCATGGATACAAATTGAAGGTCTTTTAATAAATCTCTCTCTCTCTCTCTCTCTCTCTCTCTCTCTCTCTCTCTCTCTCTCTCTCTCTCTCTCTCTCTCTCTCTCTCTCTCTGCAGATGGGAGCAGTTTGATAAGAACTACCTCAGTAAGTTATTGTTGAGGCGTTCAGTCTACAGAAAGAGTGAACTCTGGGAGGTCTATCAGAAGATCAACATCAGAGATGCAATCAATGTTATCGACCAGGTAATCGTGAGCAAGTAATCCATTAATACACTAGGTAACAATATTCACATATTATAAAACCAAACATTGTTTTATGCTTTGAACTAGCTCATATTCTGTCTTGTTGTCATTACTGTGAGGAACCAGAGGAGGGCAGTATTATACAACAGATTACATAGAGTGCACTTATCTGCGCTGTATTAACTCAGTATGACACATACATTATACAAAACACTTGTATCAAACACACTAAAGCACAAAGTAAATAAAAAGGAGGGGGGGCAATAGGGAAAGTGGAGTGAAATATAGAGTGTGTGTGTGTGTGTGTGTGTGTGTGTGTGTGTGTGTGTGTGTGTGTGTGTGTGTGTGTGTGTGTGTGTGTGTGTGTGTGTGTGTGTGTAATGTAGAGCTGGGGTGAGCAACTTTGATGATAGAGAGGGCCAAGGCCATTTTCCATGCTCACCAGCCACACTTCATAATAATACTGTCAGAGCAAAAATAGACAATCTACAAGCTTTTTTTTAAAGATTGTGGATCAGCTATTTTTAATATATTTCAATTGGAATACAGATATGTTTGTTTGTTTGTTTTTGCTATTTTTTAATTTAATCCTGGAAACTAAACTTTTTTATTTAATTTCAAAAGCTATGGCTGGATGCAGCCATATGTTCTCTGTGAGGAAAACACTTCTAGACCACTACCTGTTCAACTGTCATGTACAAAACAACAAAGCTTCACAAAGAGCAAGAATGGACATCTATTGTCATAATTTAGTGTACTGGAATATCAAATGGGTTGGGTTAAATACCACATGGAACTGGTTTAAAAAAAAAAAGAAAAACATTTTCTTTTATGTATATGAGCCACAGGGTCCACTATTTGATGAGATTTCGCTGCAGTATGCTGATAACAGCCAAATCTTGATTTATCTAAACTTATTTATTTATTTATTTATCTAAACTTATTTGATTTATCTAGCATTTCACCTAAACATAGCACTATATAGTATGCATACTATAGTTGTATATATTATTATTATTATTTGTAGTTCATGCTGAATGTAAGTCACTCTGGATTAAAAGCATCTGCCTAAATTGTAAATTGAACAAAATAACAATTCCTTATTGTGTATCCTTCTTCTAATGTAATTAATGCAGATGTTTAACAATCATTTAATTGTTGAGAGTGTAAGATGGTTTTATTCTTCTGGACTCTTCATTTTTCCCATAGAGATTTACTATAATAAGTATATAATTTATTCCTAGCTTAGAATAAAGCCACCCAGGATCCTGGTGATTCATTACCATAAAACCCTTGATTTAGTCAATAATAATAATAATTGGGTGTTTAATTATGTGATATTATACCCCATACTAAGTAGCCTTTGTTTAGAGTTTTTCTTTTTTCCACTCTATGGGAGCTGTAGTGTGAACACATACAGCAGAGTGAGGTGTAAATGTGACCTCAGCCTATCAGAGCGCAGGAATGTGGAGGGAAACTCCAGACAAGACCAGACTTCTGCTGGATTCTTCACAGAGCAGCACATTAGTCCCTCTTTTATACACCTTCTTTATTTAGCGTATAGCTCATGTCACAACTAATTTATAATCTATGATTGTTATATATTAATAGCAGATTACACACATACTGTTTAATACCTGATATCAACGGATTTACAGATCAAATTTCCTATGTATTATTTTAGTTAATTTTAGGGAGATCTGTCTTTCTGTCTGTCTCTTTCTAATAACGCACGCAGTAGTTGTTTTGTTATTAACTGTGTGTGTGTGTGTGTGTGTGTGTGTGTGTGTGTGTGTGTGTGTGTGTGTGTGTGTGTGTGCGCGCGCCCGCGCGTGCGTGCGTGCGTGCGTGCGTGTGCGTGTGTGTGTGTGTGTGTGTGTGTGTGTGTGTGTGTGTGTGTGTGTGTGTGTGTGTGTGTGTGCGCGTGCGTGCATGCGTGTGTGTGTGTGCGTTTGTGTAGGGAGGTAATGTTCTGACATCAGCCAGATTGTCTCTCCCATCTATGGCCAGCAAAGCATCCTTCCCTGAAGTCAATGTTGCCAATTACCTGTAAGATACACATGCATGCACGCGTGTGTGCGTGCACATACACACACACACACACACACACACACACACACACACACACACACACACACACACACACACACACACACACACACACACACACACACACACACATGCACACATGCACACCAACAACAACATAAATTAAATCACTGTTGCAGATACCGAGTATGTCAATGAAATACATTTGACCATATTCTACGGGAGAACAGAACTTTAATTAAAGTCCTATGCATCATTTATTTTATTTGGAGCATGTCTTACTTATTCCATGATATTATTCCAGATTCTAGCTAATCAATGGTAGTGTTCCATCAACTACTTTAAGCAGACAGTGTCTGTTGGTCATAACAGCTTCCTCTAGGCTATGGTCAAAAGTGCAGGCTATCTATACAGGGACATCTCTGGACTCTTCATCAATCACGATAACATCTGCTGTATTAGCTGTCAAAGATGTAAAGGTGCCTGGGTTAATAGAGATGAAACATGCACACACACGCGCACACACGTGCGCGCACACACACACACACACACACACACACACACACACACACACACACACACACACACACACACAAATGGACCCTAGCGGGTCCATTTGGTTCCATTTGTACACTCTCAGAAAAAAGGAGCGTCTAAAGAAATCCATTAACATGGTGAAAATACATCTTGATGATGTCATCAAGATGTTTCACCATGTTAGAGGTTTTCTTCAGACCTCCATTTCTTGGGAACACAGAATGGGTGAACTGATCCATAAATCTGTCTATCTATCTCTAGGCGTGAGAACGGCAGTGGCGTTTGTTTGGACCTACAAGTGGACACAGTGGGTGGGGTCAAGGTAGAGGAGGGGACCGAGACACATCACATCCTCACAAACCTGTATAAACCCAGGAGACGGGTACGTAAACACACACACACACACACACACACACACACACACACACACACACACACACACACACACACACACACACACGCGCGCGCGCGTGCGTGCGTGCGCGCGCACGCACGCACGCACTCACTCACTCACTCACTCACTCACTCACACACACACACACACACACACACACACACACACACACACACACACACTACTAATGGGCGGCAGTGGCCATTGAGTGGCTCCAGGTGTTGGTGTTGATGTGTCCTTGAGCAAATCAAAAAAAGTGTACCGTATTTGTTATGGGTCGTTGTTGTTGTTTTGTTTGTTTTGATGTGGGTGATAATTCACCTGTACTAAAGCCGCAGCACCTAGAGGTTGATATTGTGGTGCTTCTAAATCACAGTTTTTTATTGGTAGCATTAACTGTCAAGGTTTCATGCAGGAAGAATACTTAAAGGGATATTCCACTTTCACCTTCCACCTTCTTATCTGAACACCCCAGACATTTTATAAGTTACTCCATTCAGTATTTAGATATTTGTTTTTCATTTTAGCAGCCCCGCCCCCTTCCTATTAAAAAAACATTATAACTTAAAACTGTATTTTAACCATGACAGATTATTCAAAAACAACCTATCTTTTTTCTGGTGACTGATATTGTCCTCCTAATACATGAGAGGGCAATGGAATTTCATTTACAGTTTTAATTTATTTTTAAAATATTGTTTTCCTTTGGGTCGGCATACCCAAATATGGAGGCAGCTATATTTTCCAAAACAATATACTGAACATAAATGAACACTGTAAATGAAATGCCACAGTCCTCTCACGTATAGGAGGATAATATCAGTCACAGAAAAAAGATGGGTTGTTTTCGAATAATCTGTCATGGTTAAAATGGAGTTTTAAGTTATAATGGGTTCGTATAGGAAGGAGGTGGATATGCTAAAATTAACATCAAATATCTGGTGGAATCTGGAAAGTGGAATATCCCTTTAAATACTAAAAACACACCAAGGGGACTAATGAAATATTGTCACCTCATACACAAGGAAAACTGGGGAAAATACAAAAATCACAGCAACTTTCATGTTGACCAATGAACCACCTTATATTGTAGTGCAACATGTCTGCCACATGGAGTCAGTGGAGAACTCTGTAGAGTGTAAAGCAGGGGTCGGCAACCCAAGATGTTGAAAGAGCCATTTTCGACCCAAAATTAAATTCAAAATCTGTCTGGAGCCGCATTTTATTATTATTTTTTTCCTGAGTGTGTGCAAATGTGAACCAAATGGACCCTGGCGGGTCTATTTGGTTCCATTTGCACACTCTCAGAAAAAAGGTCCTCAAAGAAAAATCATTAACATGGTGAAACACTACCTTTGTTCAGAAATGGTTTCTAAAAAAAATAAAGGAGTTTTACAGAACTCCATTTCTACTCCACACAACATCTCTAAGGTATATTAATGACATAGTAAACTTTGAAACCTTTGAAAATGGGTGGTTCAGATTGAAAGCTCCACCTCTGATAACTGCTGGTCTTTTTTGACATGGCCAAATGCTACTTTAACTGACAACTGTCAGAGCGCAACGCGTTTTGGGTGACTGAAATGTTTATATTATTTTGGTGCAGATCACCCCAGTGTGTGTATGTAATAATGCTACATCCAGGGAGCCACTAGGGCTGTGTTCTAGAGCCCCAGTGTGTATGTAATAATTCTACAGCCTCTGAGCCACTAGGGCTGTGTTCTAGAGCCCAGTGTGTATGTAATAATGCTACATCCAGGGAGCCACTAGGGCTGTGTTTTAGAACCCCAGTGTGTAATAATGCTACAGCCAGGGAGCCACTAGGGCTGTGTTCTAGAGCCCAGTGTGTATGTAATAATGCTACAGCCAGGGAGCCACTAGGGCTGTGTTCTAGAGCCCCAGTGTGTATGTAATAATAATGCTACAGCCAGGGAGCCACTAGGGCTGTGTTCTAGAGCCCAGTGTGTATGTAATAATGCTACAGCCAGGGAGCCACTAGGGCTGTGTTCTAGAGCCCAGTGTGTATGTAATAATGCTACAGCCAGGGAGCCACTAGGGCTGTGTTCTAGAGCCCCAGTGTGTATGTAATAATGCTACAGCCACTGAGCCACTAGGGCTGTGTTCTAGAGCCCAGTGTGTATGTAATAATGCTACAGCCAGGGAGCCACTAGGGCTGTGTTCTAGAGCCCAGTGTGTATGTAATAATGCTACAGCCAGGGAGCCACTAGGGCTGTGTTCTAGAGCCCCAGTGTGTAATAATGCTACAGCCAGGGAGCCACTAGGGCTGTGTTCTAGAGCCCAGTGTGTATGTAATAATGCTACAGCCAGGGAGCCTCTAGGGCTGTGTTCTAGAACCCAGTGTGTATGTAATAATGCTACAGCCAGGGAGCCACTTGGGCTGTGTTCTAGAGCCCAGTGTGTATGTAATAATGCTACAGCCACTGAGCCACTAGGGCTGTGTTCTAGAGCCCAGTGTGTATGTAATAATGCTACAGCCACTGAGCCATTAGGGCTGTGTTCTGGAGCCGCATGCGGCTCCTGAGCCGCAGGTTGCTGACCCCTGGTGTAAAGGATAGTCACATGTCTACCTATCCCCCCACAAAACCTTTTACCACTTTGCTTGTAGTATACAGTAGGATAATCAATGAATTATGATATACTGGGCATAAACATCTAATCATGCCCACAATTTTGCGCACATGGAACATACACCTTCTCTGCCCCTCAGTTCAGGTGGCCAGCATAGACAATGACATATGCGACATAGGAGTATACAGAACAAATGTTGTTTTTCTGCCCGCAATACGTCACTGTCTGCCTTTATTGTGTGTGTTTCAAACTATTCACAGAAAAACAACAACACAGACCATCTGGTGTTAGACACAAGCACACCACAGGCGTGCAAGATTCTATAGTTATATAAACACGTAATAGCAGCTTTTTATGGGTCCTGTTTTCATAAGCGTAACAATTAGTACGTAACTGGAGGGATTGTTGAGAAGTCTTAAAAACGGTTTAAATTACGGACTTGCAGTTGTCTGAAGAATTAGGCGGGTGAAAAGATCATATCTGTTTACCAAATTTCTTAAGGAAGCAACTGTGCCGTCTCCTAACAGGTTACTAATAGTTAAGGGAACCTAGTTTTAACGATGCTTCTAAAGGGTAAAAAGATAAAAGAAGAGGTCCTTTTGTGTGTGGAGATCTTCATCAGGTCATAAATCCCAGAGGGGCATTTTGGACACAGGCACATTCCAATATCACCTGGCTAGCAGGGATGCAGAGCATTTCATCAGATAAGCAGCAATAAACCCAATAAAATGGACTTCAATGTCTTGTTTTCAGTGAGTAAGTAGTGCCTGATTCTTATCTTCATTCTCTTTCTTTTGGACTGTGCCCTGGGCCAGTGTAATAACTGTTGCACCACAAACCCCAAACCTATGAACCTATGATTCAAAACATTGCAGGAGACTACTGGCAAAAACACACACGGGTTATGTTATGTCTGGTCAATTGCCTGGTGTTTATAGAGAGAGAGAAGAGAAGAAGGGCCATTGGGGTTCCATCTGCCCTTACTCAAGTGGAATAGAAAAACAGCATTGATTTTCCACCAGTGGTCCTTGAGGGGGTTCCAGGTGGTGTGCAACTAAATGATGCAAAGTTGGCAGTGAAATGGACCCTTATAGATCTTTAACTTTTTTTAAATTCTACGTTCCGTGTTATGCTCTCAGGTTTTGTTAAACATCTGAGAATGTAAAAATAATTGTTATTTTGATCAAATTTGCCTGTTATCTCTCCGATGGTACCATGTTATCAAAAGATAACAAATGTTGTTGTGTGTCAAACTACATTGGTGTTGTACCAATGTAGTTGCACAGTTAACAACTCTCTATAGTCTAACTAAGCATGTGTGTTTCTACTATTCTGCAGTACCAGTCACATTACAGTCGTCACTTCATGTCGCTGGGCGATCAGGAGCGCCAGGAGAGAGAGGTGTTCCAGAGAAACATGAAGAGTCGGATGGAGACGTACAAATCTGGTCGACACAAACGCCACAAGAAGGACCGCAGCCAGAAGAAGGCAAGACTCTATTTATGCCGCTATAATTATACACAGTAATAATAATGATGATGATAAATCATTATGATTTTTACATTTTTTATTATAATTATTACTTAATAATAATAATAACAGTCAAACTACGCTTATAATAATAAGCGTAGTTTGACTGTAGTTTGAAGCTTGACTGTTTGACTTTCAATAGTTTGACATTAATGTAGTATTAACATATTTGCACAAACGTTCACATGTATGTTTTTCAATATTGCAGTTTGGCTGTAGTGTGATCTTAGCAGTGGTATGACTGTAGTCTGACTTTAATTAGACTCTGCTCTGTATGTAGTCTTCTACTGTGGGTTGGAGTTTGCTCACCCCACACACACACACACACACACACACACGCACACGCATGCACGCACGCGCGCAGCGCGCACACACACACACACACACTGGGTGACATTTGTCTCCTGGCTCTACCTCATGGCACACACGTGCAAGAGCTGATCACTAAAGATGGGTCTTTGTGTTGTAGCAGCAAACATGTCCTGTTTGAGGCACATGAGATCACTCTAACTACTAACTTGTATCTAGGTCAATTAAATTCCTTCTGTTTGTTTGTGCATGCATGCGTGTGTGCGTCCATGCATGAGGGAGAGGGGGTGAGACTAAATTGCCACCTTGCCACAGCAGACAGTTTTTCATTTTCCATTTGTCAGGATGTTTCATGATTACAGTGGAACCATGCTTTGTTGTGAAACACAAAGAAAGAGAAAACACGCAGTACCATGCACATACAGAAAGAAACAGGAGAGGCTAATTGATGGTTCTGGTTTTCCTTCTCTTAAGCAGCTGTCAGAACATGTAG
Source organism: Benthosema pterotum (assembly GCA_039105355.1). NCBI lineage: Eukaryota > Metazoa > Chordata > Actinopteri > Myctophiformes > Myctophidae > Benthosema > Benthosema pterotum. The sequence goes on along the minus strand of CM076966.1, from coordinate 20,326,358 downwards.
GACTATGCAAGTTATAGTAGGCTGCTGTAGAGTAATGTAGGCTATGCGACATAGCGTGGCATACAGTAGTGTACTAATGCATGTAAAGGATAATAGAAGCTTACAGGAGTGGGCACAATAATGCCAGTGCATCTAATCCAAATCAAAGCATGTATCCACTCAGTGACTCCATTATTCTCAACAACAAATGTTTATATTTGCTGTCAATAAAACCCTAACTTGAACTTAACCTAACTTGAGGCATATGTATACAGTAGTATACTGTATATACTGTATAGCTTTACTGTATACTGTATGCCTTTCATTAACCCAAGAGCACTTGTCAACACAACATGCTGTCTCCAGCCATCTTGCCATAAAGTGCCAAAGAAACCCCTAGAGTAGCTGGACAACATTAAAGCCGTCTGACAGCAAGAGATGTCACTGCTCAATCCGTTCTCTAGATATATTATATTTCTATGTTGACAACTAGCTTCAATTTGCCATTTATAGCCCATTAGAAATATCTGATGTGATTGTGTTAAACAACTTCAGTTTTTCAGTTTTTTTTTTTCTGCCTTAAAAGAATCCAGTGTTAGAGTTACTTCTAATCACATCTGGTGGATAGTGGCATTGCAGCCTATATTTTGATGATGTTATTTCTTGTATGCACAGAGGAGAGGGTCAGATGCCAAGGAGCAGGATCTGAATGACAAACCTCGACGCAACGTCAGCTGGCAGGATAAAGGTAACGTCATGTTTGTTTCTTCTTCAATGGTCCTTAATCAGCTGCTTGACACTGACCAGGTATAAACAAGACTAACAGTGCAGTCTATAAAGAATTAGCTCAACTAAAGACTGAGGACAGTCTCCCATCGTATAAATAAAGTCATCATATTGTTGCTGTCAATGCACTGCAGTGTTTACTAGCAAGTAGCAACCATCCTCGCCTCTGTCCTAGAAAACCAGGTATGAACTCAATGACTATCTCTGAATTGCATTTCACTCAGATGCATGTGTTCTTTCTTTCTCTACTGCTGTACCTACTGAAATTACCCTATATGTGGGGATAAATATAAGTTCTGCCACAATCAAATACAGCTGAACTACAAACATGGTGTCTGTAATTTGTAAGACAGCAGAATGAGACAAGTCATTGTGTTACAGAACCAGTTATGGTTTCTATGGAACTGGAGGCAGACGAGAGAGGAGACAACTCTGATGCAGAGAAGGATGACGATGTTGGCATCACCTTTGTGGCCCGGAATGTAGAAAGCCCCAAAGACCGTCCCATGTCAGGTGAGAACACGCACACGCACACACACACACACACACACACACACACACACACACACACACACACACACACACACACACACACACACACACACACACACACACACACACACGCATGCAGGCAGACGCGCATGTAATGTATGTGCTTGTAATGAGTATGATTACTGTGTAATGTGCACTGTAATGATTAAAGTGTGTTGGCTGCGTTCGTGCAGGCAGATTAAATGCTAATTGATGACATCATGGACCATGTAAGCAACACATACACAAAACAACAAATGTGATGTCTTGTGATCTTTGCACCTTTATGTGATCATCTGGGTATGCATGTCGGTGTTGCCTACCAGCCAATAAGGGGCCACCATTCTTGATGACCGAGGTTACATTTGATGATTGGCTGGGTATGTATACATGTGCTGTATTTATGTATGTCAGGGTAAAAATGGTGGTCCCTTATTGGTCTGTCGACATAACTAAATAAGATTTCAAGGTTGGTATATAGGACTTAGAACAGCTGTAATAGACATTAGTTAGTATCAGAGCTACAGTAGTACCGTACACATTGACACCTTCAACAGAGTGCATTTCTAGCTGCATCTGCCTCAAGTGAATGTAGCACATTCACTCTGGTAAATGCTGTGATCCAGATTCTTTCTTTCTTTCACATCCTAGAGTGCTGTGAAAGCCCATCCTCTGCCCTCCCGCCCGCCCCACCTTCCCCCACCCTGCCGTGGAAGTCAGGGGGGGTGGGCTCTCTGCCGCCCTGCGTCTCAGTGGAGACCAAAATCATCCCTGTGGACCTCCAGCAGGCCTGGAACCAGAGCATCTCGTCCCTGGAGAGTATTTCCTCCCCTGGCCCCGCCCCCAGCTCTATCCTAGCCCCCACAGAGCGGGTCCACCCCCGCCTCAGTGCCCTGGGCAGCAGGCTGGTCGGCCAGCGGCCTGCGTCCTACACCCCAGGCAGCACCTTCAGTACAGCCACCATGGCCATTGGGCCAATAGGGATCCGAGGAGGACTCCTCAAGCCAGCAGATACCACACCAGGACCCCCACAAATAGTCCAGGGGGCTGCGGACTTCCTCTTCTCTGGGAGAAAGGATGAAGAGGAGCAGGAGGTAGGACAATAAACAGCAACAACATCAAACAGACACAACACTGGGCCATTTGAAAAAGGCTGATGCACAAGCTCACAATGAGACACATTGTGAGCTTGTCTGTTTTGAAAAGATTGTTATTAGTACCTTTGAGATATTTAAATGGGACATTTTGTATAATGAGTGCTGTTACTTTAACATTTAAGTACATTTTGAAGCACAATGAGTGCTTTTACTTTAACATTTAATTGCATTTTGAAGTGAGTACTTTCACTAAAGTAAATTTTGAATGCTGGAGTTTTACTTTTCCTATTGTAGTATTGATACTTTTACTTAAGTATTAATAAAGCATAAATCTCTGTACTCGTCTGATCCTGTCTATCTACTGTATGTCCACCTATTCCTATTCCATAAGGATGGTGATCTAACTGAACAGCAACAGGAAGTGCAACCCCTCATGTCTCGCACCCGTGCTCAGCCCCTGGCCCCTCCTCCTCCTCAAGCTCCGCCCGCCTCAGGTCCAGGTAAAGGGCGGGGTCCACGCGTTTACATGAGGAGTCTGGTCACAGCCCCGCCTACCCAACTGTGACACCATCAACACATCACCACCAGCACAGAGATGCAGTAAATCCAGGACCCATACTGTACTTGGTGTCTAGACCAGTCAGGACTGGGCACATGTTGCATAATCTTAGTTTCTGAGCAATCTAAGCATTAGGCAGGTCTTATAATTACTCTACTTATTAGACAGGTCAAATATTAAGACCGAAATGGTAGCCATCCTTCCCCAACGAGCTATCGTGTTCTTAAGAGATGTCTTGGTCAGCCATACTAGAAATGTACCTATTTTTGTCATGTCTGTAAATAAAATTATTTGATAATTTATCTGCAGTGATACGGTTATAATATAACTGTGGTGTAGAAAATGACTAGCTAACTAGCTATCAGCAAACAACAAGCTTACCACACTGGATAGTTCACTTCCCTATAGCTATTTTTGTCCAATATTTCAAATTATTCCTATAAAGAAAATATAAGCAGCAATTTTGAACATTCCATGCACTATAAACACTTTAGATATTTCTCACAACTGTATATATACAAACTCTGTTCTACAGTGACAAACAACTGAGGGTTCTCCTCTCCTTTCCTCTCCACCACATCAATACTATGTGAATTTTATCACACAACACTCACTCCTGACTGATGGAACTGATTTACATCATCAGTTATGCTGTTGTCAACAGTTTCCTGTGTGGTATAGTCCTTAGATCCCAAATTCTAAAGTCTAACAATTAAAAGTGCAGCAGACCGTCACAAGCAGTTTGGCTGGACAGTTTGTGATTGAATCCAGTTCACATGTAGATAACAATATTATTCAGACTGTTATTTTAATTTATGTTATTATTATTATAATTCCACTGGTCTTTTTGTGCTCTGTTTTCGGTCAGGCTTCATAGACTGCATTCAACTTCCTTTTTCCACGCACGTACGCATGCATGCATGCGCACATGTGCGCGCACGCACACACACACACACACACACACACACACACACACACACACACACACACACACACACACACACACACACACACACACCACACACACACACACACACACACACACACACTTTGGCTGCATTGGCTGACTTTCAGCCAGTAAATGTCAGTAGAAAAAAAGAAAACTGTCAAACAAAAACACACACACACACACACACACACACACACACACACACACACACGCACACGCACACGCACACGCACACACACACACACACACACACACACACACACACTGGAACTGATTCGATTCTATTCAATTTGCCTTTCCTGCATGCACATTGAAAATACTTTTGCCAAAGCTTTGCACAATCATGAAATCTGTTTTTTGATTCAGCAGGAGACTTTCCACTGTATATTGTATATTTCCTTCAGTGGAAAATTCTTCTTGTTCATAATTTCATGTAGTCTAGCTGCGTAACGTACAGCTCATGATTATACAATATATCCAAAAACATAATCAAACAATTAACAACAGAAAAATGTGTCTGAATGTCGGTTTGAGGGAAATGTCATGAAATGAGTGGACCCTCCAGTACAAACTAAATGACTTGAGATAGATTTCATCCTGATTTTGTCCCGTCTCTTACACCTCCTTCCTGCCCGGCTATGTCATCCAAGTGTTCTATATTTATTCTCCTGCTTCATTAGTTTATTACATCACAGGAGGTGAATACCAAAGTGTACACAAATTAATATTTTATTTGTATATGACAACTTTCATACAAAGAATATACTGTAGTACAAGGTGTGTTGCAGACAGTATTGAGAATGTATACTGTAAAAACAATTAAAAACATTGACAACGGAGCATAATGAACACGTGTAACATGTGTATGTCGTGTGTCTCATCATCACTGCCTTACTGTCTGTACTGTGTATCACTGACTGGTTCTTGTCGGTAATTATTCATTATAATTGATAATTATAATGGGTAATTATTTCAGTGTTCATATTAAAGGTATTGTTGTTATGTTAGTATTCATGTTATTGTTGGTATTGCCGCAAATGTATTTAGTGAAGCTGTCAGAGTAGAGACAGTACATGAACAATCATATGACACACACACACCTAACATGTGGTAGATAAATAATGGTTTGTGTTGTATGTTGTCCCTTGTCGTGTGGAAACCTCATAATGTCCAAAACCATTACTTTTCAGGAATCAAAATCAAAAGCATCGAAAGTAGCAGAACTACAAGCTCACATCATGCAGATCTGACACTTGATGCTTTTGGGTGACTCTTGTAGAGTGAAATAGAGTGAATTAATTTATTATTAATACGAAGAAAGAGGTTTCCATCCGACAGCAATGATAGCAGTGTTTCTCAACCAGTGTCGGGACATAAAATGATAAAATTAATGATTGTCCTCAAGTCCGCTGTATCATGTGTACTATATACTTGTCCTTTTATGTTGAGCTTGTTTTGCCAAAGGTCTGATCAGCTCATTCATATGTGTCTGCTTATCAGTAAGCTTCTGTTTGTTTCTCTGCTCTGGGCAATCCAGCATTGCAGACAAATAGAGTAATTAAAAAGATTTATGCTTAATGTTCTGCAGTGGGATTAGTTCTGACGCACAGAGGAAAACAGCAGGAACTGACTGAGCAACTTCATTGCCTGTTCTTCCAAAACTGTTGTTGGTACAAATGCAGTACCAACATTTGTGAGTCAGTATATATATTTTTTCTGATACGAAATATAATCTGGGTTTTGTTTGTGACATAATTGACCCTGAAAGCACACTAGTTCCTATTGTGTGTGTGGTACAGCTAATCCAACACAGTATCCCAGAATCAAACTCCTAAACACACATGGCTTCTGCCATGGTGATGATGTCATGTTCCCGACAGAGGACTGTTAGTGCTGAAACGGCAACAGAGATGTGATGTGACAAGATAAAATGATCTGAGTGCAATTCCATTTGCTGTGTTTCACAGGAAAATTAATATTAAAAAATGACTGTCCATATAAATAAGAGTTCTTTCAAAGAACCCTAGTTCAAACTAATCATAGATTGTATGCAAAAATGCCACCCATGTTTGTGTGCTCTGTTGATAATTTCAAAAATATGAATTATAATAAAAAAGACAACCTTTATTTTTGAAAGGATCTCGTTCTCTTTTTAACTGTGATTATTGTATATCACTTTCGTGGCTTCTTTTTACAAATAAATATGGGAACAATTATAACTGTGCTGTTCACTGATATCTGTCATTCACTCTAGTCTCTACCTACAACTAAACCAGAACATAGGCTACCGTATACTGGAACAATTAAACCAATATAGACCTACACAGTGACGTCACCGCCCCTGTTCCAGAAGTGGATTCCCCATTCCATTTCCTCATAGACTTCTCAAAAAGGGTCTACCTAATCACCGGAACGGACCAAAACCCACCGGAACGGACCGAAACGGACCAAAACCTACCGGAACGGACCGGAACGGACCAAAACCTAGACCAAAACGGACCGGAACGGACCAAAACCTAGACCAAAACGGACCGGAACGGACCAAAACCTACGGAAACGGACCATTTTTTAAGCCATGTACATTCAGAACACTACCCCGGACCGGAACCTACTAGGAGCGGATCGAAACTGACATGAATGGACCGAAACGGACCCCGATTTAGCCAGACACACATTCAAAACACTTGTAGAAGTAACCTGTAGGCCTGTAGGCTATAAGCCTATCAAATTGATTATAACACCACATTCTTCAATAAACTACTAAAAGTTGTTCAAATATTTACCTTTGGTTTGAGGGTAGAGGGAATCCCACCCTTTGTCGTCGTGATGTCATAGGATAATCCCTGTCACGGGCTGTCATTTAAATCCAAGGTGCCTTTTTTTTTTTTTTTTTTTTTTGTCAAGCGGCCAAAGCCTTTGCAATAGGCCGTACGTCGCTGCACAATTAAATTGCCTCTCACAGAAATGGTAGTAGGCCTACAGCACAGAGAGACAAACAAATCAACTCTGCCAGATTAGTCTGAGATGTCGGTGCTTGGTATAACAACAGCGGCAGTTTTGGTTTGACAGTTCATATCCACATTATCTTTGGTTCGGTGTCGTTCAGGATCCTCCGGTGGGAAGCAGCGATGCTTTACAATGATCGGGGTTATGGAACACATGAAACAGAAAATTGTCTTTAGTGGCTCATTCTCACAGACAGTCAACTTGACAAAGCAAGACAAGACACTTTGTTGGGGCTGGTCATCATTGTTCATGTGTTGAATAGGAGGGATGAAGGACTTCTGTTTGAGTGCTAGTGGCAGTGGCGTAGCCAGAAACTCAATTCAGGGTGGGCATGAGTGATTCAGGGTGGGCATGCTGCGTAAGCATGCGTGATGGCCGCAAATTTTGCGCGTGCAAGAAAAGCTATTTATTGCTATTATTGCCGCATTATGGTTATATTTCAGTTTATATAACCTTTACTGTACTAGGGTTATCTTTTTGAATTAATGTCTTGACATGAATTAATAATCCTGTCACCAACACATAGGGCTCGATTTTGGTTACATTAGCCCTTATATGCAATTAACGCACTTAGCATTGGGGAAGAGGCGTTCCCACACTAAAGTTGATAATTTCGTTATCATGCCATCTCCCTTAAACACCTCCTATACCCGTTACATTATGCATAGGTGTAGTTTGGGCGTTTTTAGCTTTCATCCAATCCGTGTTGGTCTTGCCATTCCCTTTAATTCATCCCATATCTATTTCCCTTATCTCTACTGCTATGTCTGACCCTCCTAAGCACGCAGCCTGGCTGCAGGCTTAGGACAGACACATGCATGAGTAGCCTATTCTCAAAGATTATAGCTCTCATTTTCAAACAATTATAGCTCGGTCAATTCTCAATCATTTCTTACCATTCAACATCTTATGTTGAAAAAACATTTTCCGTGTTTTTTTGCTGTTATTTATCCCAAGTCTGCGAAATGTTATAAACAGGACCGCACATAACTGGCGCGCCACGACGCATGCGCGTTCAATGAAGCACATGGCGCGGTCAATTACGGGCTGGGGAACGCTTTTGCGCACCACAGATGGGGCTCATAATAAAAATTAATATTGTTTATGGCCAGAAGCCTTAGTATACATAGAAATTCGCCAACTCCGTTCACTTCATTGGGCCAGTCCAATGGCGGCTCCTCTACAATGTATTTTCAACTCCAGTTGTCCCTATTCAGGCTGCATGAATAGCAGTTCGAGTGCTCAGTTTCTGACCCCTCAATGTCGCAACTAGATGGCTCTGCCCCCACTGGCCAATCACACCGTGTCTTGTGGACACATGGGTGCACTGGCCAGTGTTGCCAACCTGACTCATTTGTCACTATATTTAGCTTTTTTCCAGACCCCAACCAGACCCCAACCAACCAGGCCCCAACCAAATGGACGCGTAAGGGTCCATTTGGTTTCATTGTAGTGCATTAATTTTATTCTAATGCATTCGAGTGCGTTTTTGAAGTGACACTAATGCACTTTGGATTTTGGCAGTTGACAACACTGGCCAAACGCAGTGTGTCTTTTCCTGCTTCCTCAATCGATCCATGCTACTGGTAGTAGCCCACACTGACACATTATTCTGCTAACTTACAGCTAAACTCTCGTCAAATGTCCAAGAAGCAAGCGGCATTAAGGAATTATTTTGGTGTTCCATCACCGCAATCTCCAAAGAGACTGCACAGAAAAGACGTCTTTGCTGTAAAGTGGCTGATGCACAATGTTGCTTGTTGTCGTTGTGTTCAGTTCGCCCCTCATCTTGAACACAACGGGGCTGTGTGTGTGTGTGTGTGTGTGTGTGTGTGTGTGTGTGTGTGTGTGTGTGTGTGTGTGTGTGTGTGTGAGAGAGAGAGAGATTAAAGGGGAATTCCACCCATTTCCAACATGTTATGTCATTGACATGCACCTTAGAGATGTTGTGTTGTTCCCCCAATCTATTCCCTAGAAATGGAGGTGTGAAAATAGGGGTCGATATGAGTCGACGATACGGGTCGATATGGGTCGATATGGGTCGCCGCATTTTTGGAGCACCAGGTAACATCCCCTGGTGCTCCACTGAGTACCAGACCAAAATAGTTATGTGCAGCCCTGGTTATAAAGTAAATTGCAAAAAAAAAAAAAGTCGGGAATTCGCGGCAAAAAGACGTGTTTTTGATCATTAATTTCTCAGATATACCTGCCAAATAATAACGATCTGGCAGGTTTACAAACAAAGGGTGAATGAAATGCCTCATTTGCATTATAATGGGTGATTAGTGCCTGCATTATAACTACAGTGGGTCCAGACCTCTCAAGCACTCTCTAGAGGCTCTCTGGTCTTTGTCCTTTGTTTTCTCAAGTTCTTAGTCATGTTTTCAATGGGTGGGCCAGCTCTCTATTTAGGTGGGCCGCGGCCCACCCCAGCCCACCCGTAGCTACGCCCCTGGCTAGTGGAACGTTGTATCATCGACATGATGGAAGTACGCACGGGGGGTGGGCAGGGGCGAGAGGGTTCCTCTGAGATAATTTCCATTCTAACCACAAACCGACACAGTTGATTTGTTTGTCTCTCTGTGCTTTAGGCTAGCCTACTACCATTTCTAAAAAAAAAAAAGACACCTTGGATTTAAATGAGAGCCCGTCTACAGGTGACTTCTACAAGTGTTTTGAATGTGTGTCTGGCTAAATCGGGGTCCGTTTCGGTCCATTCATGTCAGTTTCGATCCGCTCCTAGTAGGTTCCGGTCCGGGATAGTGTTCTGAATGTATATGGCTTTCAAAAAAATGGTCCGTTTCGGTAGGTTTTGGTCCGTTCCTGTAGATTTTGGTCCGTTCCGGTCCGTTTTGGTCTAGGTTTTGGTCCGTTCCGGTCCGTTCCGGTAGGTTTTGGTCCGTTCCGGTCCGTTCCGGTAGGTTTTGGTCCGTTCAGGTGATTAGGTAGACCCCTCAAAAATGGTTAATAAAAACACGATTGTGCCGTGGACAAAAGCAACTGGGGTCGTGACAAATCATGACAACAAACACAATGTTATCATGTAATATCTAATTGGCAATAAGTAGAAAACAGCAGGATACAAAACTTTTTGTATCTCTTTCATCTTTTGAATTTCTTCATCTTTTAAATAAAGATGAAAAATTATTTGATTGTCCCAAAAGATTGTGTGTGTCATCACTCATCATGATTTATCACGGCCCGAGTTGGCTTTGTCCGCAGTGTAATCGTCTTTATATGAATCATTTTCGAAAAATCTATGAGAAAATAGGGAATCCACTTCTGGAACAGGCGCGGTGACGTCACTGCGCATGTCTTTCCTAGGCTACAGGTGGGCCTACTCATGGAGTTGCTACTGTGTGTGTGTGTGTGTGTGTGTGTGTGTGTGTGTGTGTGTGTGTGTGTGTGTGTGTGTGTGTGTGTGTGTGTGTGTGTGTGTGTGTGTGTGTTCGCGCGCGCGCGCGAGTGTGTACAAGATGTTTTTGTGTTCCAGGCAGACAGATACGGAAGTTGATTTGAATTACCGCAAAATATAGGCAACTAAAAAATAAAAAAAAACAACTAAAATCAGATCACTCTAAAATCACTTGGATGTTTATGTTAACCCGGAACTGTTTGATTTCATCAGAAAAAATGGCCTCTTAGACGGAGGTGTGATTGTGATTGTAAAATAACTGTAGTTTGTTTTTCGCTGCTGCTGCAAATGTCATCTTTCTGATGAGGCTGTCCATGATCACAGGTGTCTAACTAACTAACAGCAGGTGAGTTAAACAACAATGCAAAAGAATAGGAACATATTGAGCAGATCCATTCGCTGTTCACTTCAAAGCAGGCTGTGCATGCTGATACATGACCCCAGATGCTCAACCAACGTGAGTTTATTTAGCTAACAACTGTTTAGCAAGTAGCAAGTTGCGTTAGCAAAGTTGACGTTTTTGGGTTCCAGCTGATCTCAAACACTTAAACAGTTAATGTTTGGGGTAACGGATAAAATTTAGAATTAAGTTAAAATTCGGGTAACTTCGCGTCACCAGGATTTCCAGAATATAGGTAATCATGTATCTCTGGTTCATAGCTCCAGTGTTTCTATGACTCGGCCTAGCCTGGCCAGTGGTTTTAAACCACTGGTCCGGGGACCACCGGAGTCCTTGAGATGGTCCATGGTCCCATGTGGTCCCCAGCTAAGTTGGTTAACCAACTTTGTTCTGAGGATCATCATGCTGCTAGCTTATAGAAAACATTACTTTTCTAATGATGTTAGTTGACAGTAGTCTTTCTTTTTATGCAATGCAGGCCAGTCTGTAAGAACAATATCCCTGTTTGGCTCATTGTGCATAATCAAGTGAAATAATGACAATGTTGGACATGTCAATGTCATTTAAATGTAATGGCAAAGGGTTCAAATCAACCCAATCAATTATATTACTGTCTGCAATAGTGATACATTCTCCTTGTTATTCCTGGAAGAAATTAATCCAGTTCAAGTGAAGGTTGTCAGCATTGTTCAAAATTAAAATGTGTCTTAAGTAAAATAGAATATTGGAACTTTACCATTATGATATCATAGTGTAACATACACTGTTTGCTAAAATTTAAACTATGATATCATAAGCTAAAGTTCCATTATTCTACTTTATTTAGACAGGCTTCAGTGGAATTAGATTCTCCCTGGAATAAATTAGAGGAATTGTAAATTAGACGAATTGTTTGTGTTGAACACTTTCCATTACATTTCAATTATAAAAGAGGTCCGAATACAAAACAACCTTGTCATCATTTCACTGAGCTGAAGGATAAACCATACTGGGCCAGACAGGGATATTGTTCTTACAGACACACTTGCTCCCATTGGGAAACTCACTGCACATTATCTGATAATAATAGTTTTCCTTTATAACTTCATTTGTTCAGCACCTTTTTAAATGCGGCTGTAAAGTGTTTTACAACCTGCAGTTAGCACAGATGTACATGTGAAAACAAGACAGAGACAAGATAGATGGGCAGGAGGAGTGATTTATAAAGCAGCAGGCTATACTATGGTGAATGCAGCACCAAGTATTCTGTCACTATAGCTCATTACTAACACAATAAAGTCCAGGCTTTGTAGTGGCTCCAAACTTTATATTGTGTTTTAGGTGCGAGGGTATCCACATTTTGTGTGAGAGGCCATTGAATGAACTACCCACCCTGAAAGAGAAAGAAAGGAGGTGCCTATATTAGAGGCAAATGAAGATTGATTGAAAATCGTATCAACAGTTTGCAGAATGGCTTCAGTTCAAGGAAAGTACAGGTCAGTACAAAATCTGATAAGAAGCCAGAACAAGCACTAAGACTTGTTTACATAATAGGGTCCATTTTGGAGAAACATTTAAACATACAAATACAGTTATATAAAAAAGAAGAAGCCCCTCATATACACTGTAGAGAACAGGAGAACGTGCACTGTGAGAGCTGTCTAGGGATTCACATTGTTGTGGCATAGGAGCGTAATACGTTTCCATGGGTATGTTAATGGTGTAACGAATATTGTAGACCAGGCCCACTGCAAGTTGCTGTACCAAATGACCATGAACATACCAGACCAAGGTTTTGAAAGTATTATTATCTATTTTTTTTTTTAGATATTAACCCCGTCATGCCTAACACAAAAGCCAGTAAAATACTAATAATAATAATAATCATGTAAATGCAACAAATTTACATTTCCTGCCTTGCTTTGGCAGCTATGAGTGTGTACATGTTTTCTTTTAGTACTTACGTTGCCGTCGGCTGGCACCTCATAAGGAATGGTGTACTGTGCATCTCTAAACATTTAGACACAAAGCTGCTAAAGGTGAGCCCGCTGAATATTCTCAATTAACGATTGATGTGTAGGATGGTAGGGCTGCTAGGTTTAACCTGAAGTAGATGGATGTTCTTTTTTCTGAATCTCTTTCTTTTTGTTATTTTTTTTTTCTTTCTTTTCTGGTTTGAATTCTTAAGAGCAACTTTTACTGTCAAATCCATGTTCACCCCCACGGCTCCCTACTATAGGTCCTGGTTTTGAAACCGAATGGAGTGTGTGTGTGCGCAAGTTCAGTGAGCAAGGACAGTGTAGTTACATGTCTTAAACTCTATATTCTAAAGTAAACTGCTGTAATAGTTTGTAATCTTACCTGTCAGCTCACTGTGGGTGTAAATCCACACACTAATAGCTGGGTTAGTCAGACAGACAAAAACACAGACACTCCCTCACTAAGCAGTTCGTTTTCTCACACTCATTCATCTGGCCAGACCTCCCTCTCTCTCCATCTGTACCTCTCCCTTTCCCTCCCATTTGTCCCTTGCTAGTCACTACCTCACATGCTTCAGTTTTCACCTACCAGCCTACACCACTATGCCATGAACATGCCATGGATTGTTGGACAATTAAAAAAAAATCAACAATAGCAAAACTATACTTTATCAAAAGCTCTTTTCTCTCACTGAAAGTCATTTCAGCTGTTTAAGAAAATATAATTCACTCAAAGTATGTTCTGAAAGTATATGTCTGACTATTGAAACCATGGATGCACATTGTCAAATCATGTAATTAAGGAGATTTTAGAGGAATTACATTGAGTATACGGAGACAGATCAAATATATCTGTAGTTCAATCTTAAGTAAAGTTAGCCTACATTATACTTTAATCCCTGTGGGGAAATTTGTCCCCTGAATCTAACGCGCCAAGCTGAGCAGCGGCACCCATAGAGCAGCGACTTTATGCTGTATGATGAAATCATGTGACAGATGAAGGTATCCCAATATTCACAAAGGCGGTCTATAACCCTGTACATTTAAACCTTAATCCCTCTCAATGTGATCCAGCAGGGTGTTAGGGATTTTCCTCTGTTTTGCTAGCAGCCAGCAGCTGACCCAAGTGGCCAGCTGACAAGTCCTTTGGAAACCTTTCTTAGTCGCGTGTTTTCAGTCATATGCATGCATTCTGTGGAGAGTCCTCCCCAGCCCTTAAGGCCAGTACCACCAGTGCTTTTGGTATGGTTTTTTTTTGTTTGTTTGTTTTGGTATGGAAGACACTGAAGCACCTGGAGGAAACCCACGACGTGTGGAGAACATGCACAACCCAACCAGTCGTTTTCAAAACCAGCACTACTTTCTGTGAGGTCACAGTTGAAATCTTGATCTGTGTTATCTCTTTCAGGAGGGGTATTAGACTACTGTTGGGGGTTAATTATCTTATAAATTATGGTGCTATTCGGATGTGAAATGTAGCATTTTGAAGCTTGTAAATACAGGGCGACATGCAATGGCGAACTGTTTGCATGGTAATTAAAAGGTATTTCAGACCACAGCCTAAACCTTCTGCCCTTTCTAATGAGGCTCTGCAGTGTGTGTCCTCACTGTCCTGGGTGTGTTTTGACCTGAGTAGACCTGTTTCTGTCGTGGTGTGGTCTAACTTGGAAGAAGGTTTTTGTCTTTTGTCAGTTTACACAGTTTCTGAAGAATGTGGAATTACAGTATAGCTGATGCACAGCAGACTGGCATAACCAATGTTTACTGGTCTAGGATAACCAATGTCTACAGACTGGTTTAACCCATTAAGAGTCCTAAGGTCGATTCTTCTGCCTTCTAAACCAGTAGATTTTTCAAAAACATTTAAAACGATATCAGATGTACAAGCTTGAAGCGTGCTGTGATACTTGCCCAGCTTATAACGGGCTAACCAATGTGTAGAGTATACTGTTATAGCCAAATGTGTAGACTTGTGTATGTACAGTACTACTACTATATAGAGTAAAGTGGTGCTATGTCAATGATAATATGGTGATAATGGTAATATGATAATGAATTGTCCCAGGCACAGGCCAAAACAAACCCCAAAAAAGGATTCCTGTTATGAAGGCAGGATATTTAATAATAAAGTGGTTGTGGTGGTTGTATGGCTGTGTGATACTGCTGCTTATAGTCTGGCAGGCAGGCCATTCACCAAGGGCTTAATGTAGAGCCTGGTCAGCCAACCCTCCCCTCTCCTCATTGGCTGTCTAATAATTTGTTCTGCAGGGTGGAAGCCCAGTGCACATTCTCAGCCAGTCATTTGTATTGTTGCACGGTTCATTCTCTGCAGTCTTCCAGCACTAAGGTCAACAGGAATTTTCCACAGGAGTGTGGTTTCCAAGACTGTGGTCACACTGGTCACTGGTCACACAGATTGCGGTGGTCACACTGGGCGGCTTCCAGTGGCCAACAAGTGGAAGCCAGTGGTCACACTGACTATAGTCAGCTCCCAGTGGCCAACTTGTGCTTGGGTAGGGAGGGACCTACCCACCCCAGTGGCCACCGGAAGAGGACAGTGGTCACACTGATGATGATTCCTAGTGGCCAACTAGTAGAAGGGTGTGGACTCACAATGGACGTCTACCAGTGGCCAACATGAGAAGCCTAGCTCACACAGGGCAGTTTAATAATACAAGAAGATTATGGTCATCGATGATGTTTAGAAATGTTTAGAAATTATTTTCTTTTGTGCTATTGAACATTTCGTGAGAAAAAACACATAATATTTATGTGTCTGTATGAATACAAGAAGATTATTTATATCACTAATTATCTCATTATGTCTTCTATTCACCAGAACTATTACTGAATTTGTGAGTTGATGAGTTTATTGTGTTTTGCGCACGCAGGCGGCAGGCTGTTCTGGATTAATCTCAGAAGAAGTCTCTGTTTAAGGGGATGACCTCGGTTTGAAGAGGTAATGAACAGTAACCTGATTAGGTTTGATTATTTGATCAATTTAGATTAGTTTAGATTTTCTCAGATTAGATCATTGTGTGATTTAGTAGTTACATTGAAGTTAGCAGAGGTAATTTGTCTTCAGAAACTGAGTGGTGATAAAACCTTTGTTTAAGAGTGTGTCTCCTTATCTGGCCAAATCTACTGCATGCATGTACCAACAGAAGCCGATACGGCCTGCAGTAAGATACTACTACTACACTCCTATACTAACTATACATTAGACAGCACTAATGTTACAGCTTGAGCATTCCACCTGTCATGCATACTAGGTAGGGTATGGTACGTTAATAATTTATCCCCTATTGGTGTCAGATTGGCTCAGTCAGAGTACTATAGGTGAGCAGCTCACTGTGTGAATTAAGTAGTTTCATGATTTTTCATCAGTTTTATATTCCCTTATTTACTTTGATGGGATATTACCTCAAGAGAGTTGTCTGAAGTGTGAAGACAAATATACACATTTATGGAGCCTTTCCACGCCACTCGCATCATGCTAACTTGTGTTTTTCTTCTTGTACTTTGCTCCGAAAAACAGAGAGCTCTCCCTCCCTGATGACCTCCACCTCCAATTGGACATGCTCACTTGGGTAAACAGCCAACGCTAATGGCCGACCACAGCCATCGATGCAGGACACACCAAGTCACGGTATACTTATTAACATCACATTCCATTGTCATAAGCTGTGCGGTATGTCCCTGTGGAGAATTTGTGAGAATTATAAGAATAATCCAAAATGCAACCTTTTTTGTTTAGTTTACAAAATCGTACAGAACAGTCGTTATCAAATTCGCGTCTGGGAGTCCTAGGTGCCCTAGGTGAGGTTCCCGGGGGTGGCCCAAGCATTTGATCAATGTTGTGACATCCAGTCTTGCCTCAAGGCGTTTGACTTACTGTGGCTACACCCACAGCAGTATGATAATGAGAGGAGCTGCAGTGGGAGGTGAGCGTCTTAATTGACACATGAAAAAAAAAGAAAAGTAATTGTGACAACCCATCTTTAACCCCCTAAATGCTGCACAGAGCTCTCTCTCTGAAATGGAACGACTGTTTAGTATTCATTCATTCATTAATTCACTCACACATGACCCCAGGAGGTCACCTGATGCTCTGCCGGGTCTGCTGGGACCTGCCAGGGGTCAAGGTTCAGCTGTTAGGAGACAAAACCAGCTGCCACCTCTGCTTAGCAAAAACAACACAATGGACAATATGCATGTGTACTATAATACACCATGCAATATTCAATTAACCTAGAAAAACACATAATGCATTCTTTACACATAATGCATTTTTTACATGTAATGCATTTGGTGTGTGTGTGTGTGTGTGTGTGTGTGTGTGTGTGTGTGTGTGTGTGTGTGTGTGTGTGTGTGTGTGCGTGTGTGTGTGCGTGTGTGTGTGCGTGCGTGCGTGCGTGCGTGCGTGCGTGCGTGTATCTTATTCATCCCCATTACTACGGCTGGCGTATAGGGCAGCAACAAACTTTCTCCATCTGTCTTTGACCATCTCCACTATAGTTCCCCATCTCTGATGTTGTTTCTGGAGCTCCTTCTCCATCGTACTACGCCATGTCATTCTTGGCCTCCCTTTCTTCCTCTTGCCTTCTGGGGTCCAGAGTAATGCGACTTGTGGGATTGCGTTGGTGTTGTCCATTCTGGTCACATGGTCAATCCAGTTCCACCTACGTTTAACGATTATACTGTGCATGTTGAAGTGAGGGGTGATGTTGAGGAGGTTATTGTTTGAGATGATCTTGGGCCAGAATATGCACGTGTGTGTGTGTGTGTGTGTGTGTGTGTGTGTGTGTGTGTGTGTGTGTGTGTGTGTGTGTGTGTGTGTGTGTGTGTGCGTGTGCGTGTGCGTGTGCGTGTGTGTGTGTGTGTGTGTGTGTGATAGTAAGTAGCTTTGGTAGATGCATAGATGCAGAGTTTTGCTTTTGTGCTGTATTGGATTGGTTTGATTTGTTTGAGTCTTATGAAGGTTGTGGATGCCTTGTTGATACTGTTTTGAATGTCCTTACTGGCTCCCGCATTGTGGTGAACAATGCTTCCAAGATATGTGAAATGATCTGCATTTTCCAAGAGCTGTCCCTCTATTGTTGTGGGTGTGTGGGTCCAATACAAGACGTTCACAGGAAAGAATGTATGGTGTGTAACTGTGTAATGTGCTTAATGTGCACATGCATGATAGACAACATTGTTTAGCCAAGACATTATATCAGAATTTGCTATTTTGTGAATAAACACACACATCACAAGTCCAGAGGTAAAGATCATTCATTACAACAATCCCTAGGCATGACAGAGACACAATGCCTCAGCAAATATAAATGTACCCTATGTATTACTGTATAATGGTATATAGTTGTCAGTTGCAGTACTAGTCTACTTGCCAGCCCATAGAGACCCATTGTGAACCCAAACATGTTGAGCAATTTTCATAATTGGCATAATATGTAACCATACCATTAATAACCGATAGAAGGAAAAAGTCAACATTGCATCATGCTTTATGTAGCATCTAATATGTCTTAATATGGCGTTTTCAAGGATGCTGAAACCATTCCAAGGATTAGTTTTGCAAAAAACACACTCCTTGGCTGAAAGCAGCCATAGCATTTGCCCTAAAGTGCTGATTTTGCACATTTTGATGATGGTTATTGCCGTTTTTTAACCAAAAGATTGTTTTTGAGCGAAACTGAATAGATTCAGCACAAAGAGAAAAAAGGCTCACAGCTCACTTTTAAGTGCACCAAGTGGTCATCTTTGTGTTTTTCTATGATGTCTGTTGTGATATATATGATATTGATTTTGTAAATGTATGTAAGCCTACAGCTAAACATGTAGGCATGTTCATGACATGTGCTTGTTGCCAGAAAGTGAATGTCAGGCTCTAATTTTAGCACCATATACAGTACCAGCCCGGTGTATAGAGAGCTGCATTCAGCATCTTTTTCACAACATGATCTCCTGGCTTTTACAGTCTGTGGTCTTCAGGGCAACAAAGTTTGGTGTGTAGGCTACAAGGCCACTTTGGAGGTTTGTCTTTCCAGCTGTCTTGTCCCACTGAGCAGTTGATGGAAGTCACGTGTCTCAATGAGACGGGGAAGAGAGAGAGAGGGGCTGAGAGAGGGGTGGAGAGAGGGGAGAGGCAGAGGAGAGTGAGGGAGAGAGTGAGTGAATTTGGGGTGGAGTTTGTGTTGTTGAGTGCCCAGGCAGGCAGGCAGACATTGTGTTGCTTGCAGCTGCTGTGTGTTGTTCTTCACACTCAGACTGCAGTTTGTAGAAGTTATTCTAAAAACACGCATATTGTCTGGGACTACGACTATTACTACTACATTACTACAACCGCTACGAGTGCTGCTGTCTGCTATTACTGCTATTGTTATTGGCTTGCTGGTACTGGAGTAATTTAGTCTTGCAGAAGGATAGGTTTGACCCCAGCCTGCTAGGGTGAGTTACTGTGTACAGTATATACACTTATTATATATTTTACTTATATTTTTCTGTCTGTCTGCCTGTCTGTCTCTGTAACTACTTGTTACTGTCATCACCTCACCTGTCTCTCTCTACCTCTCACTAGCAACGATATACTGTATCTCCGCTGTATGCATCTGTCGTTTTCAACTCTCCTGTCTGTCATTCTGACTGACTGACTCTACCCGTATGGCATGCTCCACACACGACTGTCTGAGTATACTGAGACTGAGAATAATTTGTTCTCTCCTCTATCCCATCATCCTAAAGTATTGTTGACATAAACTCTCATTATATTACATTGTAGCTATGTTTTTAACAGGTTATTTTGGATATAGGGCTATTTACACACACATACACGCACGCACGCACACACACATGCACACACACACCCACACACACACACACACACACACACACACACACACACACACACACACACACACACACACACACACACACACACACACACACACACACACACACACACACACACACACACACACACCATGCAACTATGTTAAGGAAAGGAGATCCAACTCCTTTGACAGGGCACTGTAATAGCAGATGGTCTATATTTGCACTGTCTGTATAATGTTTGGCAAATCACTCATTAGAGGTGTGGGTGTGAGTGTGTGTGTGTGTGTGCGTGAGCGTCCAGTGAGTCTGGTACAGCTCACATCTGTCTGCTATTCATCTGTTTGAAGTACTCACATAGTGTCACATATGTACATAATGCTGAGTTTATAAACTATTTTATTGAGGCTGTAAACGACACCATAAAGTAAACACTGTAAGAGGGGCAGTTTATTTAAACCAGAGACCCAGAGACGCGACTGTAGGTATTTATATCACAAAGCATACGTATGTTTATACACATTAGACTGATTTGTGTTAGAACTATACAGATGGGTCTTTAAAGTTTGTCATATGGCATATACCGCTTGTTGCCGAAAGTAGGCGATCTACAGCAATCCCACTATTGTCTGGTCTGATGAAGCTGGTAGTAATGCTGTCTATTGCTGCTCTCTGTGACTGGTCATTGGAACTGCATGTAGCTAAAGCTCTGCTTGACCAGGCTTTAGTATGAATCAATAGCCATTGATAAATGTTTAACCTGGAGTCATCAGTCATCCAGCTCCTTGACTATACCTTGTTGACTCAGTCGTCCAGGTAGAAGAACACAATTCATTCGGTTGTTTTTCATCAGTATGTTGTGGTTTTTAGTTTTTCCCCACATCTTAAATCAGTACAAAAGGATCATGGTACAGTAGGAGGATTCGGGGATAAGCGTTTTGGTCAGGTGCACCTGCAGGGTAGTTGTTAAGGTCAGAGAAGTAAAGGTGTGTGTGTGTGTGTGTGTGTGTGTGTGTGTGTGTGTGTGTGTGTGTGTGTGTGTGTGTGTGTGTGTGTGTGTGTGTGTGTGTGTGTGTGCGTGTGCGAGCGTGCGTGCGTTAAATGAGTGTATTTACATTCAAGTGAAGGCGAGCATCAAAAGCATGTAATTACAGATAAACTGTAATTTCTCATGGAGGTGTAACAATAAGTGTTTACCGGTATGTTATATGGTGACGCGTAAGGTTCACTCATACCTCCCATGTCGTGCTGAAAGGAGACAACGGTGCAAATGTTGCAGCAAGCCCAAGGGAGAGAGAGACATTGGAGCCAAATAAATGCAAGGATATTTTGGTGACTAGAGGCAACCTGATGATCAGGGAAACATCATTTGAAATTTCGATAAACTTTGTAAAGTAGAGAACGTAGCTGATTTACAAGCCCATAACTCATTGCATTGCAAAGCCTTTTGAGCTTGTAGAGCGCACAACAAAGTACCATATTGTTCCTAATATAAGACGACTCTGAATATAAAACGACCCGCCATTTTTCAAGCCTCATTCGTGAAAAAAATGTCAAATAGTCTAGACCTCATTTATAATACAACCCCTTTATTTAGGGTATTTTCAATGGGGGAAAAACATAGTTGTTATATTCAGGCCAATAGGGTATATAGAGCTTCAGTGGTTAACTGTCTGGGTAGCACAGAGTTCTTGTTGGCCAGTCTCCCAGGCTGCCTACTGCCCCCTCCAACAGTACAACCAACCACATTCATTCATTCAGAGAACCCACATCAAAAGAAAATCTTTGTTTGCCGTTAGAAAAGCTACAACCTTTCATAAAAATCCAGTTATTCTGATAATTATTATTTGTAAATTATGTTAGTGTTATTTGTGTTAACTTGCAAGCATGGCAACTTTGCATGTTGCACTTGTCATCGGGGTTGTAAATTCTTGCTGGCGTACATACAGGTTTCTCTCTGTGTCTGTCTCTGTTCGGTTATTGCGATCTTGGCCCTCAGGCAGTGTATCTTCACTAGAAATACCTGGAATTCTTGACATCAACAACACTAGGTGTGTGTGTGTGTGTGTGCGTGCGTGTGTGTGTGTGTGTGCGTGTGTGTGCGTGCGTGCGTGCGCGCGTGCGTGTGTGCGCGCGCGCGTGTGTGTGTACGTTCGTTCCACAGCTGGTAAAATCATCCACTTACAGCTAAACCCTAAACCTCTGTTGAGATGGTGGGGGGTTGGTGAGACTGACCATGAGAGGAACAGAGTGTAAGCAGTTTCCACCATTTTCAGTCAGTTCAGCTAAAAACCCTGCACCTGGGAGACAAAGGAGTAGGAGGGAGCGCTTGTTATGATTTGTTTGATAACCTATTCCATCCACCACGGCTTTCTATCTCTACCAGCGTCCTTGAGGACAGTGACACACAAGGCCTTGAGGTTCACGAGGCGTGCGCAAATGCCATTGGCGATTAACAATTCCGAGTTATTTCAAAGGTCATGTATTTTTTGATAAGACATTAGACTGTACGCAGGACTTTTAGGGAACCAAAACAAGCACTTGCAAGCTGGATGCAACCCAATGGATTGACTCCATTGGAGTGACAGACATACAGACAGGTATGCACTGAGAGAGAAGAGACAGATGGAGAAGAAAGAAAAACGGGAAGAAGGATAGATAAAGGGTCAATGTTGGGTTTAAACCACTGAAACTGCAGTGGTCAGCTGGACAATAAGTCACTGTGTATAATGTTGGGTTCACTCTGTTGCTGACAGAACAACAGGACCACAAATCATTTTCAAAGGGAGCCAGCGTGACATGCATGAAGTTAAAAACTGATGCCCAACGCTTGCTGTTTGATGGGCGTGACGTGCCACAAGGAAAAGTCAAGTTAGCTCCAGTTTTTTTTGGTGCTCCAGTAAGTGTGAATAACAGTCAGTCAATCCTATGTTTTTGTTTCACTATTTCCACCCATTGGCCTTCCCTCCACACACAATTCTGTGAATTAAAGAATAACTCATTTGTCACATTAACCGTTTCTCTGTGCTATTTTAATCTATACTGCAGAACTTTTTTCTCCAAGATTCTAATTCACAAAGTAAAAAAAGAAATCAGACCCACGTGAACTGAGTGGTGCAACTATACTATTATTGTGATTTGTTACTGTTATGTTTACATTGTACAGTACCATACGGTTTTGTTGATTGTAATATTAAATTATATTGTTATTATATTGCCGTTGTAGCTCGTCACACCCCAGACAAACAGACATAGGCAGTATTAGGCACATAAACATATAGGGACAGACACACAAAGCCAGTCACTGGAGCACTGTGCACCGCTCATTACGTTAAGCACTTGTGCAGAAGACCCAAGTTGAATTCCATTGTAGGTTTTAATGTGCAACATTAAACCTATTGTCATTTAAGCAGTTTGGCACTTCAATAGCAACTTGGCAACATAGCTGGCCACTCTTGGTTGTTTTGTAGCTTTTGTCCCCACTATGTTAATTAAAAGTGATTAGAAGCAACTCATAGGAAAATTGTTCTGGTTTATAGTACTATTTACTACTATTATAGTATTGCTGGCTTGGTGAATGATTTAATCTGCCTGACTGTAGCATATTCATGTGTGTGAGTCCACACACCCACACGTGTTTTTAGTGGGATTAGTACCTGGCAGTACAAGCTTGTTCTAGCTCCATAGCGTTGATTCCATAGGCAAAGTGTGTGTTTAAAAGTCTAATGTAGAGAGCCAACTAGGTCACAGTCTTTGACTGCTTACTTATAAATAGTTGTGAATAAGTAGACGTTCCGAAATGGATCCTGTTTCTAAGTATATCGAACCTCAGCTCAGTTGACCTTGTTTGTCTTCTCAGAGGTTCAGAGAAAGTGTTGAAATCTGATGGGGCAGTGTAGGTGGGACAATACATACCGGTGTAATTGTTTTGGTGGCCCCTTGTGGCCCCGGTAAAATGCCTACCCTGTGTTCAATATTATATTTCAAAGCACATGTTAAGAGATGAGCAGAAACACCCCTAAAAGCCATTTCAACATTTGCAAACCATAAAAAGAAGGAAAAATCACCACTAACATCTACAGTACATAACTATATTGCTTCTGCATTAAAACCTGGAACCTCCGTGGCAGGTAGCAGTACTACTCCCAGTTCAAGTACAATAGGAAAACACAGGCTTGCTATCACTCATTACTGCAGTATTGGAAAAAAAACCTGTTTGATACAATATTGTGAAAAGGATTTTGTTCACTGTGCTCACTGCCCTAAATTGTTAATAAATTATTATTAACCACTTAAGCCTTTATATTTTTGAATCTCCCATTGTTGATATATAATTGAAGAATAGCAGACCCAAATTGTCAGTTGATACTGATACTGTATGTACAAATACCTTGCTTGGCCGACTATTAGTCCTTTCATAATAAAGCATTTTTGCATTGAATGACAGATGTGTGTAAGGGGGCGTGGCCTAACCTGAGGGGTAGAGTGAAGAGTGCCTGGAGGGGGCGGAGCTTTGTGAGTGAGTGCAACAGCAGTGAGTTAGCAGCCTGTTAGGTTAGGGTGCTTACTAGAGGGTGAGAAGGAAGGAAGGAAGGACAGACAGAAGGGGAGAAAGAGACACACATAAAGACAGAAAGAGAGAAAGAAGTAAGTAAAGAAAGAAAGACAAAAGGATAGAGAGCAAGATGGGAACAAAGACAAGAAGAGGAAGAACAGCAGACAAATCAGGAATACTGGAGTAATGATATTGCTTTGGAATATATCACCACCACTGGGGACACACTCCATATTGTAGCATGGTGAGACACACACACACACACACACACACACACACACACACACACACACACACACACACACACACACACACACACACACACACACACAAACACACACAGAGAGAGAGAGAGAGACATGCTTGCTTTAGTGTTATGGGGAGTCAGCAGCCTGGTGGGCAGTGGTGGGGGGAGGGGTGTTGCAGGTCAGGAGGGGGGGGGGGGGGTAGTTGGAGGTAGAAAGGTGGGGGGTTAATGGAGATGGTAGTCTGAGGTTGAAAAGGAGTTATGTTGAAAACTGTAAAGGGAATGCTGTGTGTGTGTTTCTGTGTTTAAGGGACACGATGACTGACTGACTGTTTTTTTTTAATCAAGAGTGTGTAGAGTAAGCACAGTTTGGGGGGAAACAGTAGAATACATTTCAAGGTCTTGTAAGAGGACTGAGATACTGTATACCCAGAAAATCACTTAAGACTTATTTACATTGGAGGCCATGTAGGAGGAACTCCTACAGGAACTGGCTGCAAACACCTGGCTCCATGCTGCTGCTACTGCATTCATTGATAAACTTATCAATCGGTTAGTTGAGAACACCGTAAAAAGCTTCTTTAATTACATTTATATTTTGCAGATATACAGAAATAACAAAAAATAATCAAAAATCTATTTGACCATTAAGAGACTTAAGAGGCCAAGCAATGGTAGTTTTATGAGGAATGAAATTAAACGAAAAATGCACTGTCTTGACTGTCACGTCTAAAAGCAGAGACGTTTCTGTGTCTATTGACTGGCCCACATGTGTGTTCTGCTGCCACATGGGTGCACAGACAGCATTACATTCACAGTCTGCCCAGTGATAGAACCGCAGTGTTTTTGATTAGTTACGTTAACTGTTAAGTGGTTTTGTATCCTTGGGATCCTTGGGACGTTCTCCTACTCGACTTTGAGAGACTTCGACTGTGTATGTGTGTGTTGAACTCAGCATTTCTCTCTGAGGGTGTGTGAGGGAGGTCAGACTTGTGGCGAGAAAGGAATTGTAATTTCCCAGTGAGGGAAGTGGTGATGGTGTGTGTGTAAGGATGGAGGGATGAAATGAAATGGAGAGTCCTGCTTTTGTCAGAATAATGAACGCCCTGTTGGCATCATTCAACACCAATTGCTACACAATTAACACAGCAGCCCCTTGGTCCTCAGCAATACACCTGAAGTGTGAAGTTGATCTGGTCATGAGATGAGATATATTCACGATTCAGTCATTCGACCTGGAGAGTAGTTGATAGGCTTATGTGGGTGTTATGCAGATTCAGGCAGGGTTGTTTATGTTTAACATCCAAGCAGCATGGGTCTCAAACAGGACAAACAGTTTACAGTACATACAAAGATTTAGGCTGATTTGACACGTCTGCTCCGTCATGGGCTCTAGTCTAGCTGACGACAAGGTTGTGCCCACGTGGGTGTTTGGCTCTGTGCTTTTTACCCGCCTCTTCTGGATGTGTAATCTCTCCGTTCTGGGATCTGTGGATTCAGGTGACACACACAGCCTTTGAATTGGCAGGTGAATCATTCCTTCTGTGCTGTAGCTCGCTAACTAACTAACAATGCCTGTGTTTGCTCAACTTAGTGTCTCAAGGCAGCTTGAGGTGATGATTAGACAGCTTGATTTATAACATGAACACGGACTCCCTGGTACACCACAGAAAGAGCCAGGGAGAAAGTATGTGTAAGATAACACACATATCTCTCTGACTCACACACATGCACATGCGTGCACACACTGGCTAATCCAGAGTAACTGTTCAAGAACCATTGTGCGAGGTGCTGAACCACTAAGTGCTCCTCATGATGTGATGGTTGGTGCCTTGCATGGTTTCCTCCACCACTGCTGTATGAATGTGTCAATGTAATGCACTGCTATCTATGTAAAGTGTTTTGGATAAAAACACTATATATATGCATCATTTACTGTTTATACCAAAATTGGGGTCCTTGAAATGAAAAAGATTTCTGAACCAATGTACATATGAAACGGTCGAACAGGGTTTCAGAAGTGCTAACACAGTCAATGGCATTTATGGTGAAGGGGAAGGTAATGGCATCCAATAATTTATGCCGTTTTTGACATATAATAACACACCCACAACCAACAATCCATTCCTTCATGTCTCTACATGTTGTTGCTGCAATACATTTAATATATCTGAAGGGGACTTTTCATATTTCCAAGTATTTCTTAAGTGTTAAAATGTCTAGGCATGATTAATATAGAAGATGTTTCAGTTGATATCTTCTGGGAATAGCATTTAGAATATTGAGATATCCAAAACTAGAATGTCCACACATGATATGTTTGCTTTGTCCACTCTTTATTTGGACCAATGTTTCACTCCCCCAGGCTTTCTAAATAATTAACCAAATTATTATTGCCTGCAGCCAGAAGAAAGCACAGAGGGGTAAAACAATGCTTGTTTGTTTAAAATAGAGGACTGGGAGCAAACATATTGTGTGCGGACATTCACATTTTTCTTGAATCGATTACTTTTTGTTCCACCACTTTCCCCACAATATGCACATCCCCAACTGTGGGGATGTGCATATTGTATACATACAATATATCTACTACCTGCCTGGTTAAGCCTGATAAGCTATACAATATGAGGGTGTTTAACTGTAGAAAGTATTAACAATAGCTGAATACATCATGTGGTTTGAACAGTTTATATACCGTACAAGTGTATATGATACATAGTTTATCTTTCGCATCATGGTTCACTGTATAGAGTGCTGCAGCACTTGGCAAACATAATGGTGGTGTTCAGTTCACACACTGCCGTGGCCTGGAAACTCTTTCTCTCTCTTTAACTTAGAGCAACAATGATTTGTGAAATTGATAGTTTGGGGTTGTTGTCAACTTCAAGAAACAAAAGACATGGCCAATAACAGTGTGCATGGTGGAGAGAGTTTCTATCTGCCTTCACTTCGTGGCTCGCATCATCCCCACTGTATTGATGCTGGCAGTTACATGTGTATGGGCGCCTTCAGATGTTAACACAAAGCCAGTTTAGGTTGAGAAACCAGCACCAGCCTCTGCGTGCTGTGTCTGAGGCGCACATACACACAGTGCACCTATGCATTGCACACAGTCCTGGCAAATAGAGATGGGTTGTTGTTTATTGGTGTGGTACTGTGTATTTACAAGGAACAGGAAGTGATTCAGACACTCTTATCTAGAGAGACTTTAGAAAGAGTGAGCAGTAGGACAGTAGTTGATCAGTGCAATCTCTGTTCCAGAGGGTGATTAGGGTGATTGTAGTGTTTTATGATCAGACTCTCCGTCTGCTAAGTGCACTAGCATGGCGAGCCATGCGTTATGGAGACAAAGGAAGGACGAGTGAATGTTCCAGCAAGTAAAATGTGTCTAGTCCCCCCCCAGACTCCAGAGCTGACCAGAAGTCTAGGATAGTGGTTTTCAAAGCTTTTGTGTCCAAAAGCACACCAAAGCCACATCTCTACACGTATATATAATATGCAAAATGTGTCTCTCCCATTGTTTCATTTATATTTATGTTGCTGCCCATAATGGCATGTCTTAAGTTAAAATCTTATTTTATCTTATTGCTTCTGTGTTGTGAGGACTGATGTAGTAAATAACAAAAAATATTAGTTCCTTGCTGTGTAGTGGTACACCTTGACTTGGAAAACACTGGTCTAGAGGAGACAGTACAGGGAAGCCTCTATGGAAAATCCATAAAAACAGGGCAACATAAATCTGTATTAGTGGTGTACTACTGTAATAGAACCAAGCGGTACTGTACATAGATGGCAGAAACCAACCAACAGGCCTGTTTTTTAAATCAATACATTACAGTGCATACAAGTTTCGGCTTTGATGATGATAAATTCTCTACCACGCACCATCACAGACATGATGGACAGCTTGCTGGACGCTGGCCTTTCACTTCTGACCTTTTCGGTATTGTCTGCATATGTGGCCTAGTTAACCCTAGATGTCTCGGTCCTCAGAACGCATGACAGTCATGAAGAGGGCTACGGTATTTTACTGACCACAACAGCTGCAGTAGAGAAAGGACTGACTTGCGTGCACAAAGAGCAGAGTCCGGTCATTTGTCACATATATTTTTATTTTGTCACTATTGTTCTAAACGGCTTGTACTTGTCAATTAGTATGGTTAAGGTTATACATTACTAGAACATTGCGGATAGACCCTTTAGTCATGGACTATAGCCGGGCAGATGCCTGACGCTGCAAGGCAAGTCCACACGGCCAGCTAATGTGAAACGCCGCAGCTAGACTTGTAAGAAACAAAAATTAAATGTAAATCACAAGGCTGTCTTGGCTACACTGCACTGGTCCCTGTGGAATTTTAAATTCAATTTGTCAATGTTTCTTGTATTAGTGTTTGAATGGGCAACCAACTTTATAATGTACCACATACTGTATACTGTATCTGTCCCTCTGTTGAGTCAACCGGGATCATCCTCAGTCAGTGGGAAATACTGAATATTTCCAATAGAGCGCTAGCCTATTACATTGCTAAAATGTAATATGTTGCTGTACAAGCAGGAGAGCAAGGATTTGTTTTTATGTGTGTCAGCTTGCTGTTGTAGCACTACAATTTATGCTTGCTTCAATTTCCCTTCAGGGATTAATAAAGTATATCTCATCTCCCCAAAGATGCCTGAGAGGTTGACTTCCAAGACAACATTTCTCTTAAGTTTATGGTTCTTTATGTTTATGTTTCTGTTCTCTGCCTGGTTGGGTTTTAGAGGTTTTCCCTGGATATTGCTGGTGCATGCAGTTTGATACAGGATGGTTTAGCAGCTTCTAGATCGTGCACATGTGATTGTTACTTTGGCTGAATATCATGTTTGTTTGCAAATTGAAACATTCACTACAAGCCTAATGGAGTTGAGGATATACTTGTTATGAGCAGAGCCAGCTGGAGACGTGGAGAGGGAAAAGGTTGAGGGTCAGAGTTAAGAGTTCAAGAATACTGCAGCCCATTCCTAGACGGAGACTTGTGGACTTATTACATTACCTTCCCTTACATTACATGTGCATGTTGCCACTTGCCAGTCTTTCTATCTACAGTGCCTTAGAGGTCAGAGCCACACGATTATGACAAATCTTAGTGCTATGTTTCAGCTTAACATTGTGTGAAATGCACTGTGACACATGTGAAAGTAATGCACATGAATGCAATGCAATGTTTTACTGTTTTCCATAGAATATTTCATTCTTAAAGGTAGGGGAAGTGATTTCACTTTTGTCAGATATCCCTCTGTCAAAATACTCTATTATAAGTTGTGCAGACCATATATGGAGTTTCCATGAGCCAATAAAAGTTCCCCAGGTGGAGGGTGAATTCTCCTCCAATCAGGATCGAGCAGCAGGTTCACATAGTGTAGCTACTCTTGGGCGCCCCTAGTGCACCAGGCTGGTACTACACAATGAATTTCAAATCACTTACCCTACCTTTAACTTTTTAGAAGGATTTTCTGAGGGGGCATATTTACATACTCAAGAGGTTTATTTGTTGTATGCTTGTACATGTATGGGCATTGAAATGTTACTGTGGCTGTGGCACCAGACTGTGCTAACAATGTCCAATATAGCTAATTATTTGTTCAGATTTCCTCCTGAATAACCTGGACTGTGGTTTTGTAGATCAGTCACCTCCTACCTTCCACAAGAATGGCGTGGAAGAAGAGACATCATAAATGCATTGCTTTCTTATACAGAAACAAACCATGTGTGCTTACTGCGTTTACATAGAGGTAGCATGCTGGTGTTGTTGAATCAGAGGTGTGATGTCTAACACATCCCATCATCAGCCTTACTACAGCATAGTCATGAGAGGGTTGTGGATTGTCATGTAGATGATGATGCAACATGTTTAAATTAGATCTGTGTGAGCAACATATTTGTGTATGAAAGAGAGGCAGGGGATAGCTCATTGCAGAAAGGTTTGTAATTTACATGCCTTAGACGTCACACCTGTCATGCTTTGTGCCTTTTACACAGATGCCGATTCGCCTCTGTTACTTCCTCCACCCCTGGCCCAAAGTCGGCATGAAAATGACCCCCATTCCTCTCCGTAAATTATACACAGAACATTGAGGTGGAATGATGTTGCAACATTCCAACCCTGAAGAGGCTGTGTGAAAACGGGCCAAAAATCATTCTAGTTGCGATAGGTCTATATTGTAGTACATTGGCTGAATAATCTTCAGCTACTTATTCAGCAACATTACAAACGATCAATAGTGCTAGGGTCAGATAATAGTTGCCCATAAAATATAGCTTCCTGACACTAACCAAACTGACACCATCACAATAGACGGCCAATCATGACAAAGTGTCCACTGCAGTCACTAGTATAGAGGTAGTATCAAGAGTGCTTTTTCAAACACGGAGAAAAACAAAACTCTTTTCTACTGTATTAGGAATGTGAGGTGACAGGACAGTGTCCTGTGTGCAGGTTGTTTAGTGACACAGCACTACAACAGGACCGGTGAGTCTGCTCCTGGATCGCCTCTTACTCCTCCACGCGTCCTCCCCTCCTCCCTTTGCTCCAGTCTGCCTGTGAAACATGACCCCTGCCCAGGAAAGAGGACCCCCCATCCCCCAGTGGGAAAATCCCCCTGCCTCCAAACTGGAGTCAGTCAGTCAGTCAGTGAGTCAGTCAGTCACACACCCAGGCTTAATACCTACAAACTAATGTTTTAACCATCTGGCTGCTCTGACCTGTTCTGTGTTTAACCTGCATTCATGCATTTCTTTATTTAAACAACACTATGATTCATGCCAACAAATGCTGGTTGGTAGCGCCTCAGTTCTTCTGTTGGTCACTGGGAGCCACACAGTCTGCTACAGGATGTGTTGTTGTGTGATGATGTATCCGTATCTATTCCTGAAGGACTGAGTGTTTGACACAGCAACTGTTTGAGTGTTAATGCGATAGCCTTGTGTTGCGTGTTTTGTGTACAAGCTGTGTGTTGTACTGTATGGACTCGCTGTCCTGTTTTATGATGTGTCACACAGGGTGTGTATGAGTGAGCAGAGCTTGTACTGCTCGCATTCCATTCAAGTTAGTGGATCGGCCAACACGTGTAGTACTGAAACACCGTAGGCTACCTTCCTACCGGCACGCTCTCAGACGCCCTGCAATGCCCCAGTAACACACCTTGCCAACACTACCACTCTGTTGAGCACCTTACAAACAACTACGGTAGTAGACCCTCTACCAAGTGGAGCACCCTATCAACACTCACTGAAACACGCTACATACTGTACCAACACCTAGACTAGTCAAACCCTTGACCAAATATCCTAACAGCCATTCATCCCACCTAACTAAACCACCCTGCCTCTTCTCAGTCACATACAAACTAGGGATCTACATCAGGGGTTTTCAACCTTTTTCATCCCAGGGCCCACCATTTATTCAGAATTTGAGCCACGGACCACCATTTGAGGACATTTTAGCCCCACAGACCCCCCCAAACTAAATATTTCCTTTGCTTCTGTCCATGACCATTTAATCTTCTAGTTGTGTAGATTAGGGCTAATTCACATGATGAATATTTTAACTCCTCCTCCTATTTTAACGTAAAAATGAAACCAAATGGACCCTTACGGTCCATTTGGTTTCATTTTTACGCTCTCAAGAGTTACATCTGGTTAAACAACTTAGCTGGGGACCACCTGGAATCCTCTCAAGGACCACTGATGGTCCTCGTACCACCTGTTGAAAACCCCTGATCTACATGATCACGAGGGGCATAGCTACCTCACCTCCTGTAATTTGTTACATCATTCACATCCTTTGTTAATATTCTGTTTTGACGTCCTTTAATGTGGCTTTGTGCAGGCAATCCATACAGACACATGATATTCTCTATTATTCAGAATACAACAGAGTAGAAGAATAGGCGTTTTTACTCACGCAAGGTAGGTTCATAAAGCGCCTATACATGCCAGAACCTCCACTACCTGTTCTTACCATGCTGTGTGTGTTGTAGCATAATGCAGCAGGATAAAGCAATTGGTCCTGTCCGTCCATGAGGCAGGACACATGGAGCTTATGGTAAGCATGGTTAGCACCCCCTCAGGGTGATTTTTCCAGTCCCACTAGCTTTAAGGATGGCTTTTTCTCTCCATCTCTCTCACAGTCTGTCTATTTGGCTGTTTGTCCACCAAATCTGGTCCCACACAACATTACCTGCAGGATTGCCATGAGAGTTTTTTGTGTACCTTTGTGATCGTGAAACACAACCCTACTGATGTTGGTCACCCCATGGCATTTCTTCTAATGCCACATTCAACATCGGTGGGTCACATTAGGCACACATCTTGAAATCTAGTCAACAGGTTGCTGGGCACATTAATGCTCCCTGGACCATGGACTACTGGATATTTGAGTGATACATGAACAATACTCGGCTCTAGGGTGACCGCCAACAGGTGAATATCCTGTTTGATAACCGGGTTCTTATTGAGTGTCGTATTGTCGTATTTGAAAACAGATTTGCATGGAGTGTTTTGAAAAGATGTGTCAGAAGCGTAGGAGATTACAGCAGAGCTCTATTTGAAGCGTAACCCCTAATCCCTAAACCAAACCACTAAACCCTAAACCTGGTTTAGCAGTTTGGTTTCTTCCTATTGGTAATCTCTCTTGGCCCGTATTGTTACCAGAATAATAGAGCCTTTGAAACCACTCTATTTAGCTGCTCAGTGAACACCATCAGTGGATCCATGTGCGTTTCTAGCTGTATGGTGTGTTGATAGAAACTGCCTACTACCAGTGGGAGCTGGATGCATGAGGTGAGTGAATTATGCTTAATAGACTCCTTGTCAGTCCTCTTGTTTACCCATCAGGTTTACTGGCCTCTGCTTTGTGGTGTCTTTGCCGTGCTCTCCTCTTGCTATGCTTCATGATGGATTATTAAACGGCTAAGCAAAAGGAAGTGTCCCACCCTCACAAATTGACATGACCTTTTGTTAGTGCTGCTCACACAGCATGATTTATTGGTGTAACCTATATATGAAAATGAAAGTTGACAGAGTTGAAGTGTTTACTAGAAACAAACATTTAAAAACCTACTGTTGATATGATGAATTAAGATGTTGGTTTGGGGGCTGTGGGGTTGGTAATTGGGTGATCGTTGTTTGTGAGCTCCTCTCAGCCTGAGAACTTGGAATTGATGGTTTTATTCCTGCCCTGGAATGTTTGTTTTAAGTATGGTTTTAAAGGTTGCTCAATATTCTTGTCCGTCTGTCTGTCTGTCTATCTGTCTGTTTGTTCCCCAGCAGGAATGTTGGGTTGGGTGTGTGTGTGTGGTGAACACTAGATGTGTTCTGACAATGACTACAGCATTTGAGTGTGTGTTTTTGTGTGGAACATCTGCATGTGCGCTGTGCACGCTTGTGTTTATGATGTTGTATGTTGGTGTTAGATTCTCTATCAGTGGATGAATCAGCCCACCAACGCCTACAGTGATACATTCCTTTGCTGCTTATTAAATACTTCCTGACGTGATCAAACCTCAGGGTAGTACTTTTCAGTCTGTGTGCTGTGGGAAGGACGGCGTGCACACACTGTCCACAATACTGACTCACACTGTCTTGGTTACAGTCCTACAGTATACCGGTACATGACGTGCTGTTTAGTGTTTAGGTGCCTTAGCAACCCGTTTTTCAACAGCCCTGTGTCTTTGTGTCCACGATTAAAATATATGGAATATAACTTTTTTTTTCTTTGATCATGTTGACGATTACTCTGCTGTTTGCTA
The DNA here is from genome assembly GCA_039105355.1 of Benthosema pterotum. NCBI lineage: Eukaryota > Metazoa > Chordata > Actinopteri > Myctophiformes > Myctophidae > Benthosema > Benthosema pterotum. The sequence continues at coordinate 20,292,256 of CM076966.1, read as the reverse complement.
GCATAAAGCGTATGGCAGTGGTGATAGCAGTGGTTGCGAAATTTGAAGACGAGGTGATTGTTGGTCGGAATGCTTTGAGGTTTGGATGCTTATTCTTTTCACAGCTTTCATTTGCAACGAACGTCAGGTCTTCACTGCCAAACCGAAACCCCACGGCAAAGTGGAAAACATGTTTGTGTTTTCAGAACCCCAGATCATATCACGTTCACAATATTTCACCATTGGTTTTTAACATAAACCTCATCTCAGGAATGCTTCAAGACACTTCCCAAAACGGTACTGTAAAATAACCAGGATGGCTGAAGTTCAGCTGATCAGACGACAGCAGCATACTAGAGGAAGGGACTATTGATTGATTTATTGGTTCCATTTGGTGACGTAACATAAAGGACTGCACAGTAGCACTTCCTCCTGACATACTGTCTTTATCATTGCTGATGATAAAGACACAGTATAGCCCAGGGGCTTATTTCCATTTGTGCTCTCAGTGGTCCTATTGAGTTATTGATTTGTTGTCCTTCCTGATCAATGGCTCCAATCAGACTAAAACATATTTAACTGCACCCCAAAGAGAAGGCACACACTGTAGCTTCATTGAAACTAGAGTTATTATGCACACATACCAGCATCGGAAAATCCTCTGAGGCTGCTGGTATTGGTTCCTATGAGACTGCCTAAACTGCTGGTATTGGTTCCTCTGAGACTGCCAAAATACTGGTATTGGTGTACACACAATTGTGCCAGCATATTCACCCATCCGATTCACTTATGTGATGATGGCTCATTGTATGTCTCAAGAGTGGCCAGTTGTGGCACTTGTGATGCACAAACCTTGATCACTTAGTGAAGTTTTAACTTTTACCTAATTGGCTGTCAATCGCCTTTAATATGGAATGCATGGTGACTAGTTATACCATTTGTAACCTAACATTCTCTGGTTTTAATATCAGGAGTGACTGAACTCCAGTCTGATCACTCATTGTAACTGGTTTAAATGACACTTGACAATATAAATGCTACAATGCCGATCCAGCACAATCAGAAAAGTTTACTATCTACATAATATGTAGATTGTAAACTTTTCTGATTGTGCTGGAACAAATATTATTTGTTATGAGCAGTAGAGGGTTAGTGATGATGGAGGAGTCCAGGTGGAGAAGATAGGGTAGTAGGGTAGGAGAGGGGAGAAGGAAAGGAAAGAAGGAGAAGCAAGGGGGAGGGGGCAGTTAACCACAATGTTTTATTCAGCAGAGCTGGGGGTGTTCTCCCATGAGACTGTCACTCATCCACTTAAAAGGAGGAGATGAGGGAGTCTGCTTTGATGTCGCTGCTCTTCAGTCGGATATGGGGAGATGGGGAGGTGGATGGATGGATGGATAGATGGATGGATGGACGGGGGGGCTCTTGGACTAGACTCACATTCACCCATAACTGGTTTTGGATCAAATCCCATCAGAGCACACAAGTACACACACACACACACACACACACACACACACACACACACACACACACACACACACACACACACACACACACACACACACACACACACACCCCACACACACACACATACAAACCTCCTGCCCTCCCAGTGTTATGTGATATGACACGTCTAATATTAACTTTCAGTCTTACAGTCTGTGCTGATAAATCTCCGGACAGTTGTTGTGTTAGGAGTCTGAAAATATTCCCTGTCCCATAATGCCCTGCACCAATGACCTACACTACAGTACCAGACTTAGATAGCATGACTTCAATGTTTTATTTAAGTACACTAGACCAGGGCAGAATATTCAGTCACGTTTATGGATATAATTTTAGTTGACATGGAATGTAAACCCGAGTCATTGACGTGTGCCCTTTAAAAGAGAATAATTCGTGCAAGCTGTCACTGTAGGACACGGCAGATTAAACTAGTTTATTTAGTAGTTTATGTGATTCCTCAGCGAGGGAGACGTACAAAAATTATGAAATTATTTTAGTGTTAATTCTGCTCTTCCAGAATCATTTGTATTCTATGCAGGATCGGTTCCTGCAGATTTTCTACAAAACATGCATTCATCAGTAACACTGGAGCTGGAGTACAAAAGATATTGGCCACTAAAGTGAGAATGCCTGGTGCAACATCCATCATGTTGATAATATCTGAAGATGCTCCTTGAGATGTCACAAAAAAGAGTCCGCCAGGTGCTCGAAGGAGATGCAGGAATAGAAAAAACAAAGTATTTTTTAAGATATACTGTACCACTGGTGCTACGAAGATCACAGGACTGCATCAGTCCTTCCAGGCGTGCCTGGAGCAACATATTATTTTCAGCTTGGAGCCTGTGGCCAAATACTGATAATTCTGGGGGTTCTGGGTGTGAAAAAGGTTGACCACCGCACTGACCTGGGTTTTACAGAAGGAATTTAGAAGACATTTGTAGAATGTGGTTTTCGGGTCCAGGGCCGGATCTAGGCATGGGCATGGGGGGTCAATGCCCCCCTAAAAGGCCTGACTGCCCGCCAAACATGATGGCAACCCAAACAACAACCCAAGTGCTTACAGTATATTTAAAATGATTTGAAATACTACTACTGATACTCACTACAACTGTGGCACCACTAAACCAACACCATTACATGATTGAAAACAGAAAACTCTCTGAGCCAGACCTTTAGCTTTATACATGCTGCGTGTCTGTTGCAACTTCAACAACAACTGATGTTATTATTGATGCTTACTTGTCTAATATAAGCCCTGTACAATATATACATCTTGAGGGTCACAGAACTAAAGAACTACCCCCCCCCCCCCCCCAATTGGGAAATGTTACATCCGTGCCTGTTTCAGTCAGTCATTTCTCAGAAATGCTAACGGTGACCGGCGTCTCTCCCTGCAGGACAGCCAGACGGTGGACAGCTGCATCCAGAGGATTCTCTCGTGCCTCTACCCCACTGTCCCGCCGACCACTGTCCTCCGTCAGGTCCTCAGCGTGGTGGACAGCTGTTACCGTGGCGACCGCCTGCGCTTCCTCCTTCACTTCCTGATCCCCGCCAAACACTTCCTGCAGGGCCTGCAGCAGGATGGCTGCCACGTGAGTCTCCGTTTGTCTGGAGTCATTTCAGTGATTTATTGCAGTGGTTTTCCATACCAGGGCCCACTAATTATTCTGCATTTTAGTCACGGACCACCATTTGATGACATTTTACCCCCACAGACCAATTAGCCCCCAGACCCCAAAACTAAAGATTTATTTTGTTTTTGTCCACAATTCCAGGCTGGATTTGGGAAACAGAACAGTCAAACATACATATTAAAATAACCATTAATCTTCTACATTTTCTAGTTGTGTAAACTTGGGCTAATTCACATGATGAATATTTTAACTCTTGGGAGTGTAAAATGAAACCAAATGATATTTGGTTTCATTTTATGCTCTTAAAGAGTTACACCTGGTTAACCAACTTTCCATCATTTAGCCTGGGGACGACCTGGAATTCTCTCAAGGACCACTGGTGGTCCCCGGGACCATTGGTTGAAAACTACTGATCTATTGGTAGCACATGCCTCCCTCTCTCACACACGCACAGAACATAACATGCACTCTTTGCCATCGTTTTATGAGTTCAATACTACAGTACAGTAGGTTAAAAGAGAATCCAGCTGTTGTGTTTTGTAGAGTTTCACAATGGAGCGAGAGCTCCTGCTTAACATCTCATAACCCATTCTAAGCTTAAAGGAGGAATAACATGGATTCCTAAAATTGTAATGCTTAATATCATATCGTATATATATCTCTCAAGCTTATTTCTATGGTTTAAGGCGCAATCAACGCTGATATAACCAGCCCTTGTCATCATTTGTTTATGGACAGTTTAGCTGCAGTACCACAGAAGTGGTGGGGAGTGCTGATATGGAGGATATCTTATAGTAGATATTATAATACTGATGTTAGATAAAACCAGGCTTGTTTAAATTCCATGTCAACTTGGAGAATCAACAATGGTGAACAAAGTGGAAATGCACATTTGGAACTGAAGACTGAAGAAGAGAAAGAATTATAGAAAACCTGGTGCATTGATGACACCATTCTGAGGGCAAAATCAAACAAGCTGTTCCTGAGAGCAATTTCCATTAAAGCTCTTATGTGACAGTGATCAAAGTAGATAAATTGTGGGGATAGAAAACACATGGGAGCCCCATAAACGCACAAAAAATAAAAAGTTGAATTTTATGTTATTACCTCCTTTAATGTGGGGTAGGTGAAACAGCCAATATGTTTTTTGTTTTTGTTTTTTCCACAAAATAGAACTAGACCACTTTTTGGTATATTGATCAACTGCAAATATAAGTAAGAAAGCCTTCTACATAGCCTGTAGTGGAAACAACGGTATAAACATCAAATTCTCATGGTTGCGGTAACGTTTCAACTCTCGTGTCATAAATTAACGGACTGTCAGACAGAGCCGGGAGGATTAAACGTGACATTGATGAGTGCGCCGAGTCGATGCTCCTCTGCAAGTATACTGGAACAGTTTTCAGCTTGAAGCACCAAGGGCACGCTGCCAAGAAACAGTGGACGCCGAAAGCGCAGAAACGTGACGCTCGCTCTGCATTGGGAAAAAGGAAAAAGCTCCAGTGTGTGTGCGCATGGAAGACTGGCAGCTCAACAAATGCTTGACGTGGACCCGACACAGCCCCTCGAAGAATAAGACACATGGAGGCGCTAGTAACTCTTGTGTTCTATTCAGTCACAAATACCCGTGTCTTGCAGGCTTTACAATGCACATCACTCCAGTCAATCATCAACAGCAAACAACAGCTTGTAACAGCAAAACACGCCTCATTTACATGTAGTTAGGGTGTTAAAAAGAGGCCAATACTCTACCTAAGGCCAATTGCACCGTGCTGCAACAAACAACGTTAGGGAGAAACCAGTTATTCAGTACAATGAAAGGAAAAGTCGTATACCCGCAGAGTTCCCACAAATCACTCAATCAAATTGAAATTGTAGAGCAAACACACCAAGCACCAGCATGACTATTATGTATGGATTTCACCAAACAGCCAGCGATCACTTTCAGCTGTGGAATGTAGGTCAGAATACGAATTTGATATAAGTAACTTCTAAATGAGATGTGAGAATGTGGGTCATAATCCGAATTTGATAGCGTAACTTATAATAGATATAGATAAGTGCTCAAAGCACTTTACAATGAATGGTTAATTCATTCACACAATGGGACTAAGAGTTGAAACGGCGACGCCAGCGTCCTCACTTCCCACCCTCATCGGAGGCAATGGGTTCGGTGTCTTGCCCAAGGACACTTCGACATGCAGACAGGAGTGGCCGGGACTCGAACCGCCAACCCAGGGATGATTGGATGATATCCGATAGCTTACCACAAATGACGGTGTATGCAGGACAGGCCAATGTCTTGACAGAGTGACTTTTTGGCATAAAACTGAAATTCCACACCAAACTAATCACATACTTGGTTTGTTTTATAATTGTTATCCAAGGCATAGGCGTAGTTGTTTTGTTAAATCTGCTTTTCTGGCTTATTTCTCACTGCTTATCAAACCACACTCTTACAGAGTGTACACTACATTTCACTAAACTCGCAAATAAAATGAGGAAACTCGTTCCCACGTGACAAGTTTTGGCCATTGAACAAATATGAGATCTTACCATTATTTGATAAGACGATCTACAAAAAAACTAAAATTCTACACAAAATTTAAATATAGAAAGACAAGACAAATAAACTACAACTCCATAAACTCCATGCGTACATACTGTATGTGTACATATGTAACTGATTTGAGAATGCTCTTCTGAACGGTGTGTTTTCTTTGAGTGTGTGTCTGTGATTGTCAAGTCATGCCTGGTCCTGTCTGTGAGCCACCATGCATGACTGGCTCATGTGTCATTGGAGTTGCCTCTCCCTATCTCTCTCTTTCACCCTATCTCTCGGCTTTTCTTTCTTCTAATAATGTGCGATTGTTCACCTGGGTGTACAATCGCACACCCCCACCCCCACCCACGTATTACTGTGAGTGTAGTGGAATGGCAGCGACTTCCATCAGTGTTGCCAACTTGGTGCATTTGTCGCTATATTTAGCTTTTTTTCAGACCTCCCTGGTGCCAAAATTAGCGGAAAGACTGTTGGCGTAAAATCTAATGCTTTTTTGCTGGTGATTTGGGGCGAAATTGGTTGACAGGCACCAGAGATAAAACCCTTGTTTTTTCACCAGTTTTCCTCCTATGATAATCCTCCTTCCTTCATAGAAAGGATCATTGGTAACCAAATGGACCCTTACAGATCTGTAAAACTCTTGAGAGCGTAAAATGGAAAATGCGTAAAATAAAACCAAATGGGTCCATTTGGTTTCATTTTAAATTATATTTAATTAATTCTGAATTACCTAATTTTCAAGAATCTACACATTTCAAAAATATAGAAGAATTGCTATTTTGACCAACGTTTTGACAGTTATCTTAATTAATCCGAGAGACTAAACTCAACATGAATGCAGAATAAATAGTGGGCCCTGGTATTGAAATGAAATGAAAACCACTGCTCTAGCGCATTCTAGTGCATTTTGGAAGTGCCACTAGTGCATTTTGGATTTTGGCAGTTGGCAACAATGACTTCCATTCCCTGCTCAAGGCTTTGGAGGTGAAACACGTGCAGCCCCTCCTGCTCACGCCTGAGAGGCAGACCTGCCCTCACTCCTCACTCAGACATGAGAGAACAGGCCCTGTTTTAATTAATGTATTCCTGATCGCACAAACACCTTGACTGCAAGGATCTACCATTACAATGGTTAATGGCAATGTGTTGTCACTCCTCTTTCTCAGAGACGCACGCACAATAGTGATAGCATCTTAGCTTGTTTGTTTATCTTTTGTAAGAGAATGGGCGAGACGCAAGTAGCTTAGAGTGGCAACAACAACTGGTTTAAAGTCATTATCCTAAATGAATAGGCCAAGTCTAAATAAACAACACTAATGGTACATCTTTTGAGTCTTGTGTTTTGTGAATTACATACATAGGCTTTCATTGTAAATTTTCAGTATATGCTCTAAGGCTCCAAATGCTGTCATCTCGTCTGCGTGGTGTGAGAGGGACTGAAATAGCGAGGAAGGCAGATACACTAAAATTTAATCATGAAGAGATTTTTGTTTAGGTTAATTTTGAACTGAGTGGGTTATACAACATGTTTTTCTTATTTGGAACAAATAAGATACTTCTGTAACCACCACGAAAACAGACTATTTCAACTCCTAAGTATGCCTGCAACTGACAAAACCTCTTCGGCTCTTCATCAACGAGGAGTTTGTCGCCAGGAGACTTTTTGTAGATGCTTTCAGTCTTGTTTTGCGCATGATTTTTTTGTGTAAACACTGGTTCTATTTTGCATTTACCAATGGTATCATTTTGAATACTCAATTCTGATCAGCTGAATAACTTCTTAGAAACAAGTATGAGGCTGTCAGGTACGGTTGTACGCTTCTTCTCCCACTTTCTTCAGTAGTAAATTAATGTTTGTTTTTCAATCGTGGTTGAGTTAACCCCATGGGATGAAGTGATATAAGAGTAATCTAAGCACAAGAGTGAACATGCAGACACACAGGTAGAGCTGCTCCTCGCTGTAGGCAAACCACAATGTTCACGTCACATAGACACAAGTCTTATAGTCTATAATAATAATAAGTCTTTAGTCTACTCCTTTGTATTTGTTTGTATTAACTGGCATACATTGTGCGTGTGTGTGTGTGCGTGTGTGTGAGTAGTCTAGGTTCCCCCTGTGCGTTCAGGAGAAAGTGTTGATCCAGCTCTGTCGCCTGGACCTCCGCCTGCTCCCGTCTGATTTCTACCTCCTGCTCTCTCCTCCGGCGCCGGCGGCTCCCTCCTCCTCCTCCAGGCCGTGCGTGGTGCTGTGCGTGTGCACGTCTGGACGTGGAGGAGGTGCAGAGGAGGACGCCCAGGTGGTGGAGTTGGACCCGAGCTGCGTATTCTCCATGTCCTGGTTGGAGCAGGTGAACGGCACCAGGCAGAGAGGAGGCGCAGCCAGGCTGAAGAACTGTCTGCTGGCCTCCCATGACCACGTCTACAGAGTCCCCTGGGAGGAGGTGCTGTCTGGCTCCACTCCCCCAGCCTACTCCTCTCCACCATCTCCCCACGTCTCCCCAACCCTCGCTCCCTCTCCTCGGAGGGACTCGCACTTTGAGGGAGGACGGGAACTCAGCACCGACGAGGACAAGGATACGTTGACGGAGGGGGGGGAAGACCAATGGAGAGACAGTAAGGGTCGCAGTAGGAGGAAGATCCACCGTTCGTCAGGGACAGCCGCCGAGCCAAAGACTCCCAGCGGCGTGACGCTGGTGGGCGGCTGTTTTCCCATGGTGCCGTCAGTCAGCAGGGGGGATGAGGCGGAGTCTGACAGCGAGGGGGAGTATGTGGACCTGTGCGAGATCACACACGCCACCAAGACACGCCCTAGTGCCAACGCTCACACTGCCAGCAACGTTCACCACGGCACGCACAGTGACACGCAAGGGGACTACATCGAGTTGTGTCAGCTCTCCCCTCAGAGAGGATCGCTCACGCACTCTCTGCTGCACAGACTGCGCTCACACACCAGAAACACTGCCAGCCCCTCGCACACGGCCACCAACAAATGTTCCGACGACACAACTCACGTAGACGGAAGCAGCAGTGGCGGCACTGTATCTCAGACAGCATTGTGTTCTCGGCTCATAGAGGGCCTCGACAGTGGCGCTGCCGCCTCCTCCTCCGGTCAGCCACCCCTCTCCCCGACCTCCTCCTCCTCCCAGCGTCCCCTGCTGCTCCTCACCTCTCCCGCTCCTACGGAGCCTGCCGCGGTCGTGTCTCCCGTCACCCCGACCTCTGCCGGGGCCAGTTGTCCCACCGGCACCCCGACTGAGGAGCCCACTGTGGTTCTGACAGGTATAATCGTCCCCACGCAGTGTTACCATGCAAATGTCACGCAGGAACCACCGGCGGAAACGCACAGGACATGTGACGCACAGAATCGTGACGACACACCAACACAGCAGCCTGACTCGGACGCAGGGTCAGGAGGCACGCACACACTACCTGACAAATGCGCACCGCATGACGCACATACACAGCCGCACACAGACACACAGCTGCATGGCACAGAAAGTGTAGAGCCCCAGTGTTTAGATGGTTCAGAGAAAGGAGAGGTGGAAGAAGAGAGAGCACTGGGGAGAAAGAGGGAGCGGAAGGAGAGAGAGATGAAGGAAGGAGAGGAGGACAGAGAAATGAAGGAAGCAGATGAGGCAATGAGGGAAGAGGAGGAAGGAGAGAAGGATGAAGGATATGTGGAGTTAGAAGAGGTGGTAGAGGTTATAATAGTTCTGCAGCAAGAGACACGCACTGGCACACACAATGGCACACCAACGGATGTGTGCGCCAATACGGAAAACGTCACACAGGCTGACGCATATAGCGGCACTCAACAGGCCACACACTTTGAAACACAAAATGAAACGTACGTTGAAACACAAAATGACATGCACGCCGCCACACAGAACACACACGAAACACAGAACACACACACTGACACACCGAACGAACAAATCGTCGCACACAACATTAAAAATGACACTCTCACACAAAGCGACACAGACTCCGAAAATGACCTGGACGTTGGTGCGCAAAGTGACACACAAGCAGACATTCACGGTACACACGCCGAAGATCAAACCTCAGCACATGTGCACCATGAAGTGGCCAACACAGACGACGACACGGAGACTAATGTGCATGCGGACGCACTAACCACCGCGCACACTGGCACGTTGTCGCACCCCACACACGACAACACACAACCACCAGATACATGCACGCTCTCCAACACACACACTGTGGAAAATAAGCTATTGCATATGCAACAACAACGCACAACCTGTGTAGCGCTATCGGACACACAAATGGCGCTTGACCGACCAGAGCTAACACCGGAGCAGAGAGGAGAAGAGGAGGAGCACAAGGAGGAGGAGGAGGACCACAGGGAGGAGGAGGAGGTTGTTGATGATGTGGGAGTGACTCTGGAGACTGACACAGAAGGTACCGGCTCTCTTTCTCAGCGTTTTTTTTATTTTTTTTTTTTATCTTTTTTCCATATCAAGGCGTATTATTTATTCTGCATTTGAGCCACGGACTGTCATTTGATGTAGCAACATATTTTATTAAGGTTAGATAATACAGATGCTTAACAAGTAACTCTTGAGTGTAAAATGAAACCAATTGACCAGAAAGGGTCCATTTGGTATAATTTCACGCTTCCAAGAGTTGACGATTCACAAGGGTCTATTTGGTTGACAACGTGATAATACATCTGGAGCCCACCTGGAACCTCCTTCCAGGACCACTTATTTACCTTTCCTTTCACCTCCTCCTACAACCTCCACTATCATCTATACCTAAACTGGCTAAACCTCCATCTATCACCTCCTCCTGGGTCAGACTCTGACACATCTCTATCTGATGTTACTGTATGTACAGTCTTCTACCTTTCACCATCTCCAACCTCCAAACTATCATCTAAACCTAAACCTCCATCTTTCACCTCCTCCTACCTGGCTGACTGACTCTTACCCTCTCCTCCTCCTCCGTCACTCTTTACATGACAACTCCTCATTCCTTGTCCTGCTCTTCTTTGGTGTCCTGTCTGGATGTATTCTCTTCCAAATGTTGATTTTTTTTCCCTTCTTGTTAATACTTGAATGTTGTCACCATGTGACAAAGCTAATTCCTTGCACAAACACTTGGTAACGTGACTCTGATTCTGTTCAATCTTTCAGCCCGCTCTACAGAAGATAACATCCAAACTGGAACCAGTTCACCAGAACCTTTCCATACTAACGGTTCACCTGAACACCTCAGTACCAGTTCCGCTTCCAGTTCAACAGAACACTTGCATACAGACACCAGTGTATCTGAACCAGTACAGCCACCACCAGCCCTGGACCAGCAGGTCCAGTCTTGTGCTCCTGCTCTACCAGGCCCAGTGTCATCTCAGTGTTCCCCA
>CM076966.1:20273682-20276182 GCA_039105355.1 Benthosema pterotum | reverse complement strand
CAGGACTTCTCTGGCCGGGTGGAGGAGACACGGCAGCGTCTCCACAAGCTGCTGCTGCTCTATCGATTCTTAGACAAGGTAGGACCCCGTTTTTACACACTCCACGTAACTGAAATGGAGAACTATAATAGGAAAAACTGCATCTGTACTGTACCTCGATTTCTAGAGCCTTAAAGTGTAGTCTACCTGTATATACACACTATGTATTTACTGTATGTCCATATTGGCTTGCTCTGTTTGCTCTGAAAGTTCAGCCATGTGTACCTACCAACCCCTCTGTCGTATTTACTGAAAACAGATCCCTGAATAACACAGGTTAAAGAGGACACAAGAGTTGTGCAGTACGGGCCTCAGTGGTACAGGTCCAATTTGTTCTATCTGTACAGTCTTGGAATTAGAATAAAGTAACATATACTTGTATACAGTATTATATGGTGACAGTCATCAAGCTACACTTGTCAGTTGTTGCTACACTTGATCGGCATCCATCACATAGTGTGCCGACTGAATGGACAAGCTGTGGTGTACAGTAAGTGAAGCAAAACAAAAACCGAAAACCCCTTTGCATTTCCAGCACAGTGATTAGGCTCAGGGTTTTGAGAATGGCATACACATGTTTAGTTTCTGTGTCTTTTTCACAAGGTAGTGATACTTTTCAGTTGTCGAGTGTGTGTGTGTGTGTGTGTGTGTGTGTGTGTGTGTGTGTGTGTGTGTGTGTGTGTGTGTGTGTGTGTGTGTGTGTGTGTGTGTGTGTGTGTGTGTGTGTGTGTGTGTGTGTGTGTGTGTGTGTGTGTGTGTGTGTGTGTGTGTGTGTGAGAGAGAGAGAGAATGACAGCTGGGCTCTGAGCAGTAGAGCCTTTAGGCCTATTGGTTCAGTAACTTGCTTCAACACAATGATATTTCCCAGTATAACCAAACCAAAGTCTTACAGTTGGCTACTGGGAACCGTCCAGTACAACCACAGCCTTCTACTGTCGACTACTGGACGCTGCCCAACACAGCTTTATCCGCAGCCAAGCAACCAGTGTAAGCCACTGTGCCTGTTGGTCCACATGCTGCGCTGGCTTCCTGTCTCAATACATTTCAACATTTCTCTAAACATGAAGCCAGTCCCCCAGAGCTCAATACTAAACACGTATGCATCCGTCTTGTTTTCGCTCTGCAATTAACATTTTTTGCCATAAACAAATCTTCAAGCTCAATGCATCGCAACAGGGTGTGTTGTAAGATGATATATAGTCCATCTAGCTGATAGATCTGGTATTATTGCAGAGTGCTCCGTGCAACACCGTACCCCTATGTTTAACATCAGAGGGAAGCCACAGGTTATCTTTTGTTTAACCGGCCACGCATGTCAGGAGCCATGAGTGAGTTTTAACCAGCCACATGTGTCTTACCGGCAAGGCATGTCGAGAGCCAATCTACACTGTCCACCATGTCTGGACCAGCAATCACCGGACCATCCGACACTGCCACGGCACGGAGTGGCAGTGGACTGTCACAAACCCCCCATCCTTCCTCAGCACCCCATCTGATCACAACTGCCGGAGATTGCACTCTACTGCCAAACTGGCTGGTTAGAAGAGCGTCTGAGCTATGTGTGTGTGTTCAATACAGTGTGTTTTGAGCTGTGTTGATGTACTATTGATATTGAGCAATGGCAACAGTCTTTCAGTGTCTCTGTTACAAAGGCTTAAGTGAATCAATCACATCAAACACGGTAACCATGGTGACAGTTGAACTCTGACCTCTGGCCTACTGTCTCTAGACGTACCCCAGCATACAACTGCTGCCCCCCCCCCCCCCCTCACACACACACACACACACACACACACACACACACACACACACACACACACACACACACACACATACACACACACACACACACACACACACACAGCCCTTCCAGACAGCAGTGAGCTCAGTCCACCATCTGTTGGTAGACTGACATACACACTTACACACACTCACACGTGTTCTTTGTTTGTCTGGATGTCGTGTTTTGATGCTGTCATTGTTTTCTGCTAAATAAATATGACAACCATAGAGCAGTGCAGTTCCACCAGTAGTCCAACCATTGTTACTGTCGGCGTATCTAATCTTAGTCCACATCCGAGCATAATTTATGCTGCAAACAGGTACTACTGTATCGTTTTTAAAGCATTTGTAGGTGTAATTCTTTTATTTAAAACATGCATTGTTTGTCTCCCCAACATATTTACTGTACCTCTGCTGATCGATACAATACACATCAAAGATGACATCCTTTAATGAGGCCAGGAGAGAGAGAGAGAGAGAGAGTGTGTGCATGTGCGATGTGTGTGCGTGCGTGTGCGATGTGTGTGCAATGCGTGAGTGTATGCGAGTGGGGGGGTGTATGTACCTCTAGGCTATATATGACAAGTCAATATGAGAACAGTAAAACAGTTCACAGCTGCTGCTCATTGCTTACAAAGGAGGCCAGGACCACCACTGCACAAGACACAGACATACCCTC
>CM076966.1:20226182-20268682 GCA_039105355.1 Benthosema pterotum | reverse complement strand
AAATATGACACAGAACAAAATATATGGCTTGAATATTTATTTTTAAATTACCTATTGGAGAAGATTACAGTTCCTTTTAGACTGACATGTGTAGCTATAGCTATTCATGCAATCAAAATGTATGCAGTGAGAATACACCTTGCTTTAGTTATTATTTTTGATTGTTTATTGGAATAGCACCTTACTCAGCAGCTAATGAAATGTATTTTTCAATTAATTATAATTTTATGTTTTTTTAAGGTGTTGGCTAAATAAGTGTCATAATGTGATTAATTGATTAATTGTTTAAATAGTCGGTCGATGAATTGATTATCATTGTTAGTTGAAGCCGTAGTGTCTATGCTGAGTTCTATCAGAATCACAGAATCAACTTCCACAAGGCTACTTTGGCTTCATAATGGTATCTTAACTGCCGCTCTGCCTTTGGAGACTTCCAATATACCAATGAATATCTTGTACTGATTTAATCTCTTCATAAAATGATGCCATTGGCCAGTGCCACTACGAGCTCTGGGGAGTACATAAGTCTTAAGTTATGCATCCTAACAAGACATGTTTAGGATCATATCACATAAGCCTGTCCTTCCAAAAGTAAGCATAATACCATGTCCGTTTGACTCATTTTATGGATAAGAAGCACCAACTGACTCTGAAACCACTAGATTAGTTTCATTTTCACCATTAATTTTCACCAGAAACCAACACAGAGATACCTTCCTGACAACATGGTCGGAACAATTTGTTTATTATTGGAACACAATTCTTATGAGATGTTTCTGGGATGCCCCAATGTTATCCTCCATAGAAAAATTATTTCCCTGACCAAGGGGTCCAATCCGGTCCGGTCTCCATAGCATACTGTTGTCCATTGTACAACCGCACTATTTGTGCCCCTCAACGGCACTTTAATTGTAAGTTCATGCCGGAGGCAGGCATTATGTTCTGGTCACAAGTTCACCGGCTGCATTTACACAACGAACCCATATACAGTACAGTGTGTGTGTGTGTGTGTGTGTGTGTGTGCGCGTGTGCGCGCACTCGCATGCGTATTAGCCTGTCAGGTCCAGCTTTTAAAATTTAGTTCCAATGTGAAGTACCAGTGGACACATTGAAAACAGTCTTCATCTCATCACCAGCTCACCCTCTCTCTCTCTCTGTCCTCTTTCCCTCTCATTCAGTAAAACATTCTTGAGGTGTCTACGTGATGAGGTCATCCCTGGCCTCGTGTCAGGACACGCCTCTCCATCTCTTTCTTTCTCTCTACCTCTAAACAACTCTCTTGCGCTCTCTCTCTCTCTCTCTCTCTCTCTCTCTCTCTCTCTCTGTCTTTCAGTCTCTTTCAAGGTTCTATTCAGCCCCCTCCTCCCTCTCCCTCCCTCTCCCCCTCATTACTCCACTACCGCCTCCCTTCCGTCCCTTCCGTCTCCCACTCCTCAAAGGCTGACTCCTTTGTGGCCCCACATACCCCCTTCAACCACCCCCACCACCACCGCCGGCCTTGATCAGAGCCACTCACCCATTCCGCCAGCACATGCACACACACACACACACACACACACACACACACACACACACACACACACACACACACACACACACACACACACACACACACACACACACACACACACACACACACACACACACACACAGTCTCTCTCTGGAGTCTCTCATTGAGAAGAGTGGTTGCCTTGGTGAATGAGTGTTTCAGAATGTGCTCTTAGCGTTGGAAGTGAATACTTTTAATTTATATATACACTTTATAGAATATACTGTACCTACACAACATGCTTATTGATTCATAGATTTTTCATCTATCTGTGACAAATTCAAGACAAGACAAATTCTATGCATGGTTGGAAAAAAAGTGATGCAAGCTTCTTCAGTCTAGTTCTTCTAATTTCCACACCTAGTGCACCAGGCTGCTGAACAAGTGCTGAGCCCTGCCACACATGTACAGTTTTACGATTTAAAGTATACCTACTTTGAACTGGGCTACACTGACCTTAATCCTGGTCTATTACTCAATACATCCACTGATTAGATGGTCATGTCGGTCATGAGAAATGAGAAAGTTTCCACTTCATGAAAATGAGCAGCGACACAGACAAGTGACGGATGGATGTATTTCTCCTACCTGCCTCTGCCTCTGGTCAGGCATGAGCATGAGCTACCCTGGATCTGACACTGGACCGCAACTCACTGAACTATTGTAGACATTATGGTTTTAAGTAGAATTTTATTCATAGTTGAATGGTAACAGAACATAAGAGCCAACATACTTTGATGTTGGGGAATCTGGTGACTTGTCCCTGCTTGTCCCTAACCCTAACCCAATTTCTCCAAAATGTTATTAAGAAACTTGTTTTTGTAGCTTTGTTTATGTAACCTTACAGAAAAATCTCAAAGAGAATAACATCACTCACAGAGCTCTCGTTGTAAGGCACTTTTTTTTTTTTTTAATGTTGGCATGGTATGCTGAAGGGCGGCAGTACAACATAGTTTTTTGGGGGGATGAAATATAAATTAGATTGCTTAAGTGCCTTTGCACACGCCACTACAAAAGTTAAGTAAGCCACAGCTACAGCGACCAAGTCGTAAGTTACAAAGTGGTAGGCTACAAATATTGGCCAAAAATTACAATCAAACATTTCCTTTTGATAGCCCTTGTGGATTCGAACAAATATCAAACGGTTCGAAATATGATTTTCATATTGAATATAATATATATTAGGCTGCTGCTGGACACCTAATAATGTTTAGTAAAATGTTCCCTTTGTTGATATGCGCTGGTGTGTAGCCTACTTGCTGTGGTTGGTTGCGACTCTCCTCTCTTGCAAGATCAAATTAATGATTCATAATTATCTTAATAGCAGACAACCCTGCAGGGACTTATTATGAGTAGACGCTCTATACCAATACCCATCCGTTGTACAGTGCGCAGTTATAGACACGAAACGGGAAATAACGAAAGCAATGCATTTGTTTTCGGTTTATATGAAATAAAATTAAGGTAAACTACAGGATAAACATGCCACGAAGCGGCAATACTGCACCGATCCTGCTCGGTGTATATTTACATCCATGTGACCACGTCCCTGTTGACAGAGAGCTAGAGTGGGGCGGCGGGAGCCAGGAATGACAGCGTCACGTGGAATCCAACTGATCTACAACGCATTTTAACTTTTAACTTTGCTCTCGTTTCCACACTGCACCGTTGTGTAGTAAAGTTACAGTGCTGCCTCTGACATAACGCCGTTCAAATAAACGGCGTTGCGTAGTGCCGCTATTTTTTCAGCAACGGACTAATCTAACTAATTATTTTCCCCATATCTATAACGGCGTTGCCGTTGCTGACAGTCGAATACGGATCGTTACTATCATGTTCGACTTGGGGTATATTGGGGCATAAGCACATTGTTCTTTGACAAAAGTTTCATAATCACTAGCTACGCATGGAAATGTTTTGCTGGGCAGCACAGCGCAACGTCCCTCACACACACACAATCCATCTCCTTTTACTCTGTGTGCGCCGCGCGCAGAGAAAAAGACACACGGAGAGGGAGGCAGGGAGAGAGAGAGAGAGAGAGAGAGGGGGAGAGGGAGACTAGAGAGAGAGAGAGAGAGAGAGAGAGAGAGAGAGAGAGAGAGAGAGCGACACACACACACACACACAGTAGCTCTGCCTCCTACCTGATGTTGTAATGTCCTACTCTCCTCTCCAATCGTGCATGGCTTTTAAAAGTAATTTCCTCAGAAAAGTGACAAGTCCTAAGCGAATTCTCCATGGCTGTAGCTAGGAACTCCAATTAAATCCTCATGCAAAGATCAAATGCATCACTGTGAACTAAACTTTTTTTTTCTGTTTCCCTGTCGCAAGTTAACACAGCCAAATCCTGGCCCCTCCCCCCTCTTCCTTGCTCCATGCGATATAGCATAGGCCCACAGGGTAACTGTTTTTCCCTGTAAAAAATAACAAGGCATAGGCCTATTCATTTGTTATTGCTAATACATGATTAAAAGGGTAGTTGTATTGTTATCCATAATTTGAATCTGAGATATAACTGAGTCTGAGTCTTAAAGTCAACAACAAACAAAAACAAAAACAAACTAAAGTAACGGAAATAGTTACTTTCTTGGTAATTAATTACTTTTATTTTAGAGTAACTGGGTAACTAACTCAGTTACTTTTTGGAAGAAGTAGTGAGTAACTATAACTAATTACTTTTTTAAAGTAACGGGACCAGCACTGCACCGTTGTGTAGTAAAGTTAGACTTCTGCCTCTGACTTGCGCAACTCCAACAGCATTTTTAGCCTATTACATATATGTAATGGAACCTTAACTTTCTTAATTCGGTTATTCTTTTATTTTTTCTGTTCGATAATTCATTCAAATATAGAATATTCTTTTGCGGCCCTAATAAGTGGCTGCTGTTGATCATTGATCGCAGTTTGTTTACATTTTGTACATGCACTTAATGTGTGTACTAAGGGCTCCGTTTTGGTTACATGCATTGTCCCTGACGCTGCCAGAAACCCGCAACGAATTCCCTTATTGGTATTTTCCTCACGTTTCCTCTTCCCTTAGCCACTATTCTTTATGCCGACACCGTTATTTGTGACTGGAGGTGTGGTCATAGGCGTGTAATTTCGTCAAATAGATTTGGGAAATAACGGGATAACGGGATTTCAAAGCATCCGCTAACCTATACAAGAAGGCAGCCCCACATGCGCACGTGCGGGCATCTGTGCGCATTGGAGATGTCCACGTGGAACAGCTGCTGCATCAGTTAAATTCTCCTTATTTATTGGTTGTCCTATAAACAGCTGTAGATTGCCTGCTGTCAGTAACTTCCTTGGGTTTAGGTAACATTACGTATATAATATAATTATATACATTAATTAACTTGTGACGCATTGCTGCTGCTTTCACGTTTCCACCCAAAATCCCGACAGTTGCGTTTTGCTTGAAGACCTACCCGCATATTATATACAGCATCCTAGAGTGATGTTTGCCCGTCACGCTGTATTTTGAAATGTAAAAAATGGTCCAGAATTGACCGAGATATGAATGATCAAAAAGACGCCTGTTTTTGCGGAGAATTTCCCGATTGTTTTGCAATTTACTTTATAACGTTTCGTAGTCTTGGGATAAATGCACGCCACATAGAGCAAAAAAAAATATGGTACATGTTTTTTTTTTCAATATAACATGTTGAATGGTAATAAATGATTGAGATTTGACCAAGCTATAATTGTTTGAAAATACGAGCCAGGCTGCGGGCTTAGGAGTAGGCATAGCAGTAGGGATAAGGGGAATAGATATGGGATGAATTAAAGGCAATGGCAAGACCAACATGGATTGGATGAAAGCTGAACACGCCCAAACCACACCTATGCATAATGTAACAGGTTTAGGAGGTGTTTAAGGGAGATAAGATGGTAACGAAAATACAGACTTTAGCGTGGGAACGGCTGATGTAACCAAAATGGAGATCTGATATCTGTGAATGTGTGTTCCTCTCTCCACAGGCTTATGGCTGGTCTTTAGCTGCGATGCGTCGGTTGGCTGGAGTCACTATGGAGGACTGCAGTCAGCCAGAGAAATGCCAGGCTGTGATTGGCTGCCTGGAGAGCAACCGTCAGCAGCATCCACCAATCCCAGACGAGGAGTTTGAGGAGATGAGGCTTTTGGCGGCCGAGGTGGGCCGGGAGGCGGGGCTTGGACAGTGGCACTTCGCCTGGTCTAAATGTCAAGAGGCCAAACGGACGTTTGAGAAAAAACTCGACACTGCACTCAGAACACAGAGAGACTCTGCCCACAGACGCCTCTCTGAACCAATCAACAGCATCCAGAGGGGTGTAGAATCCGTCTACACCAATCAGGCGTGTACGGACTCCACCCACAGCAGCCAAAGTAGCCTAGACTCCAGCCACAGCAGCCAGACGGCCCCAGACTCCATACCTGGCAACCAGAGTTTTTTAAACTCCTCCGCCCGCAGCAGCCGGAGGGGTTCAGACTGCACCAATAACAACCTTGGGAGCCCAGAGTCCAACCATAGCAACTTAGGCAAGCAGAAGACTACAGAGTCCACCAATAGCAACCAACAGAGTCCAAAGTCCACCCATTGCAACAATCGGAGTTCAGAGTCCACACATTGCATTCGGCGGAGTTCAGACTCCACCCATAGCAGCCAGAAGACGTCAGACTCCACCCCTACCAACCAGCAGAGTTCAGACTCCGCGCAAAGCAACCACGCGAGTGGAACAGACTCCACCCACGGAAACCACCACAGTACTCCGGACTCCACCCATGGCAAGCAGAGGGGTTCCGGGGCGTGGTTCTGTCGCAGGGCGTTGTCTGGGGTGTGGGGAAGCAGGGACAGGTTCTCCACCTCCTCCGGCTCCACTCCTCCCTCTGCTACCTCCTCACCTTACACCCCCCACCAACCCTTCCCCCGCAGCGTCTCCACCGGGTCTCCTCGCTGCTCCTCCTACTCCGCCACCTCCTCCCCGACCTCCACCCTCGGTGCTCCTCCTCCCCCGTCCTCCTCCGCTCCTTCCACCTGCGCCTCCCGCCGTCCGCTGCTGCGCAAGACTCAGAGTCTGGACTGTCCCTCCACCCCGGACGTCCCCCGCTACGGCGGCGCGTCCTCGTGTGCCCGGGGCCACGTGGGCGTGGTCATCAAAGGGCTGGAGGTCACCAGCACCGAGGTCACGGACCGACCCCTCACCCCCCGACACGCCTGGCCCACTGGAGACAGGAGCAGAACCGACAGCTATAGCGCCACGCCGGCCAGAGCCAAGGGGAGGTGGGTAACATTCACCTGTAGAGGTTATTGTTTCTGTGTAGCGCAGTTGCTAAAGAATGATGTGCATATAGTACAGTGTTTTCAACCTTTTTGATACCAGGCCCCACTATTTATTCAGCATTTGAGCCACGGACCACCATTTGACGACACCCTACAGACCCAAATGTCCAGACCCAATGTCCACAATTACAGGCTTTATTATCGCAAAAAACAGCCAAACCTACAGTAGCCTAAATCAAAATGGCCATCCTTCTACATTCTCTACATTTTGTAGACTTATTAATTAAGTGGGATAATTCAGATGATGAATATTTTAACTCTTGTCGCGGATCAATTTGGTTTCATTTTTACGCTCTCGAGATACATTTCATTAACCAACTTTTCATCTGGTTAACCAACTTAGCTGGGGACCATCTGGAACCCTGTCAAGGACCACTGGTGGTCCTCGGACCACTGGTTGAAACCACTGATATAGTACATATGATTCTGGAGAATCACTGATAGGGAAATATAGGTGTATTCCAAACACTGTATTTATTTAAAATACATCTTTGCAAGCAGATCCCACAACAATGTGTTTTTTTTTCTGTTTGTTTTTCCTGACAGTAAACTGGGTCACATTGTGGATGAGATGTTGTCCACGGAGCGAGAGTATGTGCGCTCTCTGCGCTACGTGGTGCAGCACTACTACCCGGAGATGGAGCGCTATGACCTTCCCCAGGACCTGCGAGGAAAGCGCTCCGTCATCTTCGGAAACCTGGAGAAGATTCTGGACTTTCACCAGCAGTTCTTCCTCAGAGAGCTGGAGGCCTGTCACAGCCACCCCCTCAGGGTGTCTCACTGCTTCATCAGACATGTAAGAACACATGAAAACACACAGTATACAAATCTGACCATGTATGCTGACACACCAAAGTTCCGTTGTGGAGAAACATGCGATGCGAAAAAGTGATGCTCCATGCTCGCGGTTATGGTTAGGTTAGGCGTTTGGGTTGTCGTATCAATAGTATGTCAGAACTAAAGCCGATGTCACAGTAATGCAAGTGCAAGAGCGATCTACCGCCACAGCCTGACAACACAACATTTAAGTAGCATTATTCGTTGACGTGGCGCTCTATAGTGTATACTCATGTGGACAGATGTGAGAGGAGCTGTGTTTACTTTTTAATATATGTTTATTTTAAAGTGAAATATCCCTTAAATCATTGTTTGTTTGTTTTCAGAGAGAGCAGTTTGGCCTCTATGCTCTCTACAGTAAAAACAAACCAAAGTCTGATGCTTTGCTGGCCAGCCATGGAAACAATTTCTTTAAGGTATGAATGCACGACGCACGCATGCGCGCGTGTGCGCGCGCGCACACACACACACACACACACACCTTTTTGTCTGAATCTCTTTCACTGTATTCGCCAAAATCATATGCAGTCCCTTGGATTTAATATTGATACTATGGATATTCCATCACGTTTTTTTGCTCCCAATCCGATCCTGATCACTTGAAAATGATGCGATTGGCCCTCACATCCATCTTAAACATCCTGTTTCTCTGTGTGTGTCCAGTTCAAGCAGGCAGAGTTGGGTGATAAGATGGACGTAGCGTCCTACCTGCTGAAGCCCATCCAGAGGATGAGTAAGTACTTCCTGCTCCTTAACGAGCTCATCAAGGAGGTTGACGTGGCTCAGGAGGTGGAGCTCACGTCACTCAGAGCGGCTGCGCAGATGGTCCAGTTCCAGCTCCGCCATGGCAACGACCTGCTGGCCATGGACGCTATTCGAGACTGTGATGTAAGTCTCTCATCTTAGCTCTGACCAACAAACCACACAACGTGCAAGTATGCACTTTACCGAGTGCTGATCTAGTTTATTTTTGTTGTTGGATTTTTTTTTGGAAGATGTTGGTACAATAGCATTGCAGAGACAACAGGTAACAATTAATGCAGATCTTTTAGCATCTTAAACCTCTTGAGAATGTAAAATTCTCTCAAGCATTAAAGATTTCTATAAGAGTCCATTTGGTTACCAACTCTCCATCATTTAACTGGGCACCACCTGTCGCCCGAGCTTCAAAATTAAGCTTCTTCAGTAGGCTACAGCACCTTTTGAAGACCTCAGGATGTATTGATCAGGCATGAATACATCAAGAGTCTAGATATTATGCAAGAAACTGGGCTATTGCTGCAATATTGTGTGCTTTTCATAGCTTCCACTC
The DNA here is from genome assembly GCA_039105355.1 of Benthosema pterotum. Classification (NCBI taxonomy): domain Eukaryota; kingdom Metazoa; phylum Chordata; class Actinopteri; order Myctophiformes; family Myctophidae; genus Benthosema; species Benthosema pterotum. Next base: position 20,259,660 of record CM076966.1, on the reverse strand, counting down.
TGATTTGACTCAGCAATAGATTATTGTAAAGTGTAATTTAATATATAATGCTGTCTGTATGTGTGTCTCCAGGTGAATTTGAAGGAGCAAGGCCAGTTGGTGAGACAGGATGAATTCACTGTCCTGTGCGGCCGTAGGAAATATCAGCGCCACATCTTCCTGTTTGAGGAGCTAGTTCTGTTCAGTAAACCCAAGCGCATTGAAGGAGGGCTGGACAACTATGTCTACAAGCACTCCTACAAGGTACTAAGGGATTCTTTGTAAATGTGTACACTGGGGGTGTTTAACTGTTGTAATGTTATTTCTTATTCAAATTCAATTTAATGTTGAAATATTCAAATTAACATTGGACTGCATATCAAAGGCTTTTGAAGTTGTAATGTCAGTCAACAAGTGAGATAACAGTTGGGGTCAAGTCATGCGTGACTTAAGAGTATATACTATAACTATCATATGACTGTACACCAAGCTTCACAGTCTTCTTCGCTGCCTAGCACTGCTGCCAATTAGAATCATGCATCTGTGCTTTTGAGGCCCCAGAAGCAAAGATTTGAGTTAAAAAAACATTCATTGTGAAAACAGCAGATCTACAGTATAACATAATGCTTATACTAATCTAACCATTTCATGAATCCTACCCTGCAACTTCAGACAGCAGACGTTGGTCTCACAGAGTCGTCGGGGGACAGTGGGCTGAGGTTCGAGGTCTGGTTCCGCCGACGGACAGGCAGGATTCGAACCACCAATCAGACCTACGTCCTTCAGGCCGCCACACCGGAGATAAAACACGCGTGGACTGCAGACATCGCACGTATCCTGTGGAACCAGGCAACACGAAACAAAGGTAGACACACAGGGGGGTGTGCATGTATGTTTAACTAGCCCAGACTTATCCAGTGCACATTGGCCTCTGGGGAACTCCACTTTAGTGTTTGAGAATCACTCACTGCTTCCACCTAATTGTCTCCACCGTAAGGTGGTAACCATGTTTCGCCCCATGTTTTTGCGGGTGACGTAACAGTCTTCACCCTAACCCAAGGCGGTGGTGCCCCGCTAAAGCTGCTTTACCAGTCCAGGTGTAACTCTTTGAGAGCGTAAAAATGAAACTAAATGGACCCTTGCGGGTCCAGTTGTGGACAAGAGTAAAATAAATCTTTAGTTTGGGGTCTTTGGGGCTAAAATGACATCAAATGATGGTCCGTGGCTCAAATTCTGAATAAATAGTGGTCCCTGTTATCAAAAAGGTTGAAAATCACTGCTTTAGTAAATTCTTACAAAAGCTGTGTGTCTGTGTGTGTGTGTGTGCGCAGAGCTACGTACGCAGGAGCTGTTGTCAATGGGAGTGGGCAGTAAGCCGTTCCTAGACATCAAGCCCAGTGACGCTGCCATCAATGACCGAGCCATAGACTACATCATGAAGGGTAGAGGTAATGAATGGAATGATTCACTTTAAAATACCATTTATCATATTATTACAAGCCATAATTGGGGTAAGGTGTGTGTATGTGTGTGTTGTTATTTTGATGTTTTATTTGTCGTGTGTGCGTGTGTGTAGGTGCACGGACGAGAGCATCGATTGCAGTCTCTGTGTTTGATCACTCCAACCCATTTAAGCGCTCTGCCGTGAACCATGTGACCCCTGACCCCTCCACCCCTGGACCCTCCAATTCCCTGTTGGGACCTCTCAACCTGCACATGTACAGGTAAGACCCAACGGCCCCTCCTCCGTCTCCCCAGTGTAAAAATGTATTTGACAATTTTCCAATCTTTCTCATAATTTCGCAATCTTCTGCAGTAATTCTTAAATTCTAGTTAGTTACTAGTAGTAGTACAGTAAGTACAGTACAATAGTAGTACAGTAAGTACATGAACTGGAGTAAAGTGTGTACGCGTGTACTAACATAACTGTGGTTTCATTTGTAGAGATTTGCTTAGCTTGTCATTTCATTCCGTCCTTTCTTTTTGTTATTTTTTGTTTGCTAATGTAAAAAACTCAAAGTGATGATATATCAAAATGTGCAGTGACCAAACAATCATTGTTTATATCGTGATTTTAATTCATTTCAACAGTCAGACCCTCCATCCTCCTCAGCCTGACATCTCGTCCTGTATCGAGGAAGATGAGACCAGCAGCCAGCCCTCCATAAGTAAGCACACATTTGAATTATCATCATGTTTTGGAACTGCACAAAACCAGACCAGATACAACTGCTGCACATTAGGGGTGGGATGGTTCACTTCCTCACGATACAGTATGATATTGATATTTTGTGCCAAATCGATTTATATTGCATTTCTTAATTATTTTGTGATTCGATATATCTATATATTGGCATTGTGATCATAGAAAATGATCACAGAAAAATGAATAACTGCATGAATATTAAAAAAAAAAACAGTTTTTACCTGGCGATACGATATTGATACTGTGGCATTACGGGTCGCGATATATTGGTATAATTATCTCTCTATATAATTCTAGGAGTTGTGTCTGTCTGTCTGTTACATCCTGTGCAATGTACTGTGTCATTTGTCTCCATTTGCGTAACGCCACAGCGCACGGACAACCTCAATGAACCTCGAGTCACACAGCCCTGTCATCCAGCATCAATATGCGCGGCTTAGAAGCACAAAATATTATACCCATCATTTTAATTTAAATACTTTTGTGTCAAAAACTAATCTTCGCGCATATGACGTGTCACTGGATACAGATAAAAAAACAAACATCAAGTGTCATGGAGACACATTTATTTGTGGTCACACAGTTTGCCGTATCACCTCCCCTTACGGGTAGAGCCAGAGGCGTTGGCTACAGCGTTCTCTGCTCCTGCTGTCCGCCTGCAAGGCGACTGACCAACACAGGCAATATACTCTCGGCACGGCGCGGTGACACACGCTACTACGGTCTGGGACGCTTACAATTTATTTCTACTACCGCTACACTGCAACGTCTGGATATTAACGCGCGGCAGCCCACGGCTTCCAGTCCTCTTAGTTATTATTCAAACACCACATTTCCACATGCCATGTGTGCCTGTGTATGTGCGTATGCGCAAGTCGCCAAGTGCACGTTTGCAGTGGGAATGCAAAAATCTGCAGCTCACTATCAACACACCGTGGTGTCTGATACACACGCACACACCTCTGGCGAAATTAGCCGATCTTCAAGCTCACAGCCTCACAACATGATGCGCAAGTCGCCAAGTGCACGTTCGTTTGGAGTGGGAATGCAACAATCTGCAGCTCGCCATCAATACAACACACGGTGGTGTCACACACACACACACAATGAAGTGTCCTCTGGCGAAATTAGCCAATCTCCAAGCTCACAACATCATAGCTTTCAAAAGCCAGGCGTTTTCTTAAGCCATAGCTAAAAAAAAAAGCTTTTGCATGCGAATTGCCCTAGGCTTTGATCTGCACAACTCAACACATCTGGGACTACCAGGCTATGTGAGAGAGCATAGGCTACAAACACATTGTAATGACCCTCTGGGTTTGTTACAATTACATACACAATGGGTAAGGACACTGTCTAACAACTAATTTTGTGACCACCCAACTTTCCAACCATCTAGACATAATTCCCAGATCATACTGTATAATACACAACGGGTATAGGACTAGTTGATGAAAAAAGATCACATCGATGACTTGGCACGGGTTAACATTGGACAGATGTTTGTTGTTTTCATTTTTTTAGCCACTTAATGATAAATGAGACATTGATTACCCATAATATGAGACAGAACAGTATTTAGCCAACTTCTTGTCTTGCAATTGCAGCCTGCCCGCATGTGGCCAATAAGTTGACCATTACAACTCAACTCATGTCCCTAATTTACATCCACCAAAATTTGGATGTAAAACAACTGTTAATATAATGTACAAATCAAATGGGCAGCCAACAGTTTTTCTCTCTCTCCCTAGCTACAGAAAGTTCTGGTGGCTCATCCCACTGTCTGTCAGGTTCTGGTGGTTCCAGCGGCTCAGACAGCGGCTGTGTCTCGGCTCACCTCAGGGAGGCGCTGTGTGAGGAGGTTGGCTCTCCCTCCTGCACCTCCTCCCCCATCGGACACAAAACACCACCTCTCAGCAGCCACTACATGTCAGCAGTGAGTACCGACACAGAAGGGTCAAATCAGTAACGGCCTCTGATGTACGTTGTACATACTAGGCAGGGTTTCTTACTTACTACACCTGCTGGACATTGTTGTGCTTCGAATACTCAAAACCTTTCTCTGGTCCATAGCTCCACTGCTTGTACGATCCTGCCTTGCATTGGAGCTCTGTGAAAATCAGCGTAATTCCTCGAATCGAAGTCCGACCAGCCTCTCCTCTTTAATGGAAATATGAAGAATATTTTACAAATTCACCACTCCTTAGTGGAAACACTCTGAGCCCCCCACCACACATATAAAATGTACTTTTTGACCAGAGGAAAAATATTCTCAATTGAGGTTTTTGCATTCTGACCAAAAAGTGCATTTTATACGATTGTTTTGGTGAGTAGGTAGATGTTCTATATATTTACACTAAAGAGGACAGTAGCCGGTGTTCCATTTGAGAGATTACGTTGATTTTCACATAGCTGTACTGCAAGGCAGAATCATAAATGAAGTGCTGCTCTGGACCTGCGCTACTCAAAATCCATATCATGGCTGGCAATTAAAGACTCTAACGTGTCCCAGGTTTGAATCTTGCTTGCGGCACAATGTTTGTGCCAACCGCAGACATTTTGCTTTTGCTGAGTGTTTTTCTTTACCTTTTTGACGCTAAAAACAGACACATTTTTGTGTGTAATGTGTTTAATATGCCAAAAAAAGGAATGTACCATGTACCAGGTGGAGAATGCTATATATTGTATATTATGTTATCTGACTGTGTGCGTGCGTGTGTGTTTTCTAGAAGACGCAGATAATTGGTCCTGCTACTGTAGTGTGACTGCTATCCTGCTGCCGGTAAGAGCCAGTTCTGTCTATTACATTCATATATAATATTTATCATTAATTAATGTATCAATTAATTGTGTGATTAATTGTATGCTGTATTATACTTCATACTTTACTTTAAATGTACAGTATAATATATGGACAAAAAAATAATGGGCCTTTAAGACTTTTTTTTTTAAATGTCGGTGTGGAAATCTAATTTTGTTTCTGTCTCTCTCTCACCCCCTCCAGGTATGACGCTTTGCTGCCCCGGAGTTACCCAAGAGAAAAGCACTGTTTCAACAAAAAGACACTTTTACTTTTATACTAAAAACAAAATAAGTTTAAATGTTCATACACAGTTGTTGTTTTTTGTTTGTTTTTGTTTCACTAAAGTGCTGGTGCAGCAGATTCTGTTTCATGTCTGTAATATGTACATAATACCAGCTTGTTAGCTAAATACTGAGTTTGGAACATGTTCTACTGACAAAAAAAATCAGACTTCAGTACATTAACAACTTGTGTTTTACAGCTTCTGTATTTACGTTTTCTTGTTTTTCTTCACACCCGCGTCTGTTCAGAGACAAACACCAGAAGCTACTTTTCTTTTGTCTTCTATGTCACCTGTTAGGTGGTTTGGATTGCATACAAACTTAAAAATAAAACTGTTAATATGTATTGCGTTGAGCTTCTGTACATGAGGCATGAGCAAGAGAAGACCAGACCGTTTCAAATCTTGTTTTCTTTTGTTCGCTACTTGGACAATGTTTCCTTAGTAGAAGCCTGTCTGTTTCTGTGTCCGTCTACATTTCTATCAGTTGGGACACAATGGTTGACCGTAGGAAAGCTTCCTTCTCCTGGAACGTTTCCAGAAAAGAACTTAAAAAGTTCCTCTGGTAGTTGTAAATAGTCTGTGATGTTACAGTAGGTTCTGTTTTGGATCAACTAGGATGTAATAAACATGGAACCATGAGGACAGTGTATTTTTTATTATTCCATTTAAGAGAATAAGTTCTATGTGAATGATTACAATGACAATATTGGATACTTTGTGGTTGGTTACTGTGGTGTGAATGTGTTGTTTTGTATACTACTACTGTGGCAATTATCAGTAGCTCTGAAAGAGTACAATTGAAATAATACAGTATAGAATAGATTGAGACAGAGTTCCAAAGATAGGTAAATAATATATAAAACAGGGGTCCCTACGTGGTCCTAATATGCCTAGCCTATATGAACAGGGGGTCTTTAAAAATTATCACTAATGCTATAACACGTCATATGGGCTCAGGCTCACATGGCCCATAGAGTCTTTGATGTGAAAAGTAAAGTCACTGTCGAATGGTTTAGCACACTAGCGCAGTCATTACCAAAAAAATTCATGTCAAGACCCCCCTACCCCTGTTTGACGTGCATTAGTCTACGGACCCCCACTTAACACTCTTACAGCCACCTTTGGTGGTCATATCATGGTAAAGCAGCGGCAGCATAGGGTGCCATTTTGGACCCATATGAGAATTTTCCATAGAAAGGAAGTGAGGAACAACTAAGGTTGCCCCAGCAGCAAAAATCCACGCTCGACGCTCGTACTTCAAGAGCGTCATGCATAACCCAGTTTGTGGCGGATCGCTACATTCACATACATAAACATTCCGTTTTCAAATATAAAGTACTCAGACATGTTTGTACGGGTGCCGCGTTGTTTAACAAAAAATATATATATCCAAGGTTTTCTTCCGCCATTAGCTTTCAATTGTATGCGCCCCTATCGGTGGGGAGGAGTGAGACTCTGAACATTGGCTGTGTTCCATATATTCACACTGACCGAACTGCCTATACAAACTAATGGGCGGGTGTGCTCCCGGTGTGCATCTGTAAAGGCGGCACGCAGCTATCTGGGCGCGATAAGTGTTTAACGGAATTAACACGCGTAGAAACGTGTGAGAACTTTATATTTGAAAACAGAATGTTTATGTACACGTTATGTAAATGTAGCGATCTGCCACAAACTGGATTAAACTGTCATGTTTCAGCTGTCTACAGCGCGTTTTTTTTTTTTTTTTTTTTTAATTTAATGGATTCCTATGGAGAGGCGGAGGACATTGTGGCAATGTGGCATAAGACAGCAATCTGTCTAACAACCGGGACACTAATGGTGAGTTGGGGGGTCAGCTGCTTGTTTATGCATATTAAATTAGTAGATCGCGCAAGCGTGGATTTGACGGGGTAAAAATCGGTTTGACGGCAGTTCTATTGTAAAATGAAGGTTAACTCATTAGGTCCATGGTTCAATTTATACACCCTCACCTCAGAGTTATACACTCATAAGGGTGAAGGGTCCACTCCATTTGGTTCCAAACTATAATTTAGCTTGACCCCTGGAACTTCCTCAGGACCCCGGGACCAGAGTCCCTGAACCTCACTGAACCGCTGCACTAGCGCACCTTGAGCCACAGCTATCTGGCATCCTCTACTGGACAACTTGCTAAACTACAATAAGATACATAAAAATATGAAATCTCACATTCTCTATTTGTACTTAATTGTCACTATGAGCATTACTTTTGTGGACTGGTATTTTAGTCAATAAATGATCAATATGCAGGCCAACGTGCATGCATTAAACCGGACCGGAGAGGAGAGGTCGGTCCAAACAACATAGTGGGTGCCTGGGGGTGACATTTTCTCAAAATTAGATGTTTGCCACAAAAAAATGAATAACTGGCACATTTCTATTTGCTTGACAGAATTATACTAATAGTTTACTTTCCATAGCCCATTGTGAACCCGGGCATGTTGAGTACACTGAGGTTTAATGTTAGAAATGTTTTCACAAATGTTCACAAATGTTCTATTCTGAAAAAAAAAGACTGCCACCATATTTTACATTTACTCATGTATTCTCACAATACTTCAATTCTGAACAAATAAAGGAAAAAGTATCAAATTTCTCATTAAAATGTTAAATTACAACGCATCTTACATGGTGTACTCTATACACACCCACACATTTCTCTGTAAGGTTTGTGTAATTAATCCAAAATAGTCTCTATTTAATTTGAAGATAGAGGAATCCTCACTATCGGAAGACACAGAAACATTGGTAGTGATTAACTCCATTGGGGCATGTGTGCACATAATACTTTTATTTTTTTAGACATGCACAAGTAATGTTTCATCTGTATTGTGTGGCATAATGATGACCTAAACACTTTTCTCTTTGTGAACAGTTTATTCTGGTGAACACAGAATATAAACTGTGTTTGTCATTCACCTTAAGTTTCGTGCAAAACATACATTCCCTCAGTCCTAGGGGAGCAAATGGAAACTAATAAATAACACACACGGCAACGGTTTGTGCGGCGCGTGGCATCAGAGCAGAGTTTTGGTCAGTCCATATAAGGGGTTGAAGGCCTTTAAATGTGGACTTCATCAGTGGACAAAGCGAGTATAGAAAGGGAGAGCCGGCTTGACTTTTTAGACTTATTGACGATTCACATTCCAGTATGACTGAGGATCGATCAGAGCGGTCCGATGGGGCGATAGTGAAGATGGAGATAGACTGCAGTTCAATTGTAGACCAGAGGCTCCCAGAATGCGAGGCTATGGCCAAGGAGGGCCGCCTACAGGACGCTGTCGAGAGCTTGCTGGTGCTGGAGAAACAAACCAGGACAGCGTCAGATTTGGTGTCCACCTCAAGAATTGTGGTAGCAGTGGTCAAGATGTGTTATGAAGCCAGAGACTGGCGCTATCTCAATGACAACATAGTGCTCCTTTCCAAGCGAAGGAGCCAACTCAAACAGGCTGTTGCTAAAATGGTGCAAGAATGCTGTAGATATGTGGATGCAGTGGCTGACATAGCCATCAAGCAGGACCTCATTGACACTTTACGTGATGTGACTGCCGGCAAGATATATGTGGAGATCGAAAGGGCCAGGCTGACGAAAACCCTAGCTGCTATCAAGGAGCAGAATGGAGACGTCAAAGAAGCAGCCATGATCCTCCAAGAACTACAGGTGGAGACATACGGCTCTCTGGAAAAGAAAGAAAAGGTGGAGTTTATCTTGGAACAGATGCGGCTGTGCATCGCCGTGAAGGACTATGTCCGTGCCCAGATCATCAGCAAGAAGATAAACACCAAGTTCTTCCAGGAGGAAGGCAGCGAGGAGCTGAAGATGAAGTTCTACAACCTCATGATTCAGCTGGACCAGCACGAGGGATCCTACCTGTCTATCTGTAAACATTACATGGCCATCTATAACACCCCTTGCATCTTAGAGGACAACTCCAAGTGGCAACATGCCCTGAAGAATGTCGTGCTGTATGCCATCCTTGCTCCCTATGACAATGAGCAGTCAGACCTCGTACACAGAATCAGCAGAGACAAGAGACTGGAAGAGATCCCCAAATACAAAGACCTCCTAAAGCAGTTCACCACTATGGAGTTGATGCAATGGACGTCACTAGTAGAGAATTACGACAAGGAGCTGAGGGAAGGCTCTCCTGACACCAGTGTCTTCTCCCACTCTGAGGATGGGAAGAAAAGGTGGAAGGACCTGAAGAACCGAGTGGTACAGCACAACATCAGAATAATGGCCAAATATTACACCAAGATCACAATGAAGAGAATGGCCGGACTCCTTGACCTCTCTGTCGACGAACTGGAGGAGTTCCTCTCCAACCTGGTCATAAACAAGACCATTTACGCCAAGGTGGACCGGCTGGCTGGCATCATCAACTTCCAGAAGCCCAGAGACCCCAACAACCTGCTCAATGATTGGTCGCACAATCTGAACTGCCTCATGTCACTGGTCAACAAAACCACACATCTTATTGCTAAGGAGGAGATGATCCATAACCTACAGTAAAAAGATAAGAGAAGGGAGAAAAAGTATGATAGAAAAGAAAAAAGAATGGGATACAATGGCCTATTTTTTCTATGAATTTCTGATGTAATTGTATTTGGAGGTCATATTAAAGTTATTATCATACATGTACTTATGGCAGGACACTGGATCTGAGATTATGAATAGGCCTCATAAACATTTGGAAAAAAAAATCTAAAAGGGAACTAACAAAAACACTACAGGGTCTAATAATGGAACAACTGAAGCCAGCAGTAACATGTACCCGATGTATGTACATTTTATTTAAGGATGACAAACTTCGTCCCAACACAAACATTATATCCCATAACTGTGAAGGGTTAATTTGGCGGTGTTTGAAGACAAAGGTAGGACACAAATTCTGATTGGCCAGAATGAGATGATTATAAGCGAGCTGATAAGAGTGCATTTTATTTCACACAGGTGTAAAAGATGATAATTTGCAATCCTGGGACTAGAACTAGATGAGCACTCGGTGGAGTGCAAACTTGCGTGTTGCGTACAAGCAGGCCATGGGCTACTTGTGCATGAGTGGAGCGAGCTAATACTAGTGATATTAGTTATGAGGATCTTTTACTCACGTCATCCTGTCCTCATCACCTAAAAAAATCGACCAATCGGAGTATCCTGAGCGACCGACCGAACACCAGCCACCGATCACTTAACTTGCGCCCGCTCCGCTCACGCAAGTCACCAGCAGCATCACAGCACGTCCACAATGTGTGCTCCGTGATGCATGCAGAATCAATCAACAACAAAAAATCAAACAAAAAATAAAGCTAAATTTAAAGAATTCTATTACAAGTGAGAGTGCAGAGACATGTCGTTTATGGTTCAGGCTACTATGGGAATTTGGTGATTAAATGGCACCTTCTGATGCTTCTACTGCTTTGGTGTATTGCAGAATGACCTTCACATGCTGTGGAGGTGTTCAGAAGGCATCAGAATATGTCGTTGCGACAATTACCTTTGTATATATTAGGTGACCTCAGCAACTAAACAGCAGCCTCGCCGTATGCTGTTGATACTCGATACATTAATAATAGGAAATAGGGGCCTTTTCCACACCTACATTATAGATGCAGATATCTGATTGGTCAGTGGCAGTTGAATATCATCCCAGTATGACTGGTCTATTTATGTATTTATTTATTTATGCCCATGGTGGTCTCTCTGGCACCGTTCTTATTGTGCATCTGGAATATCCGGAGGCATTCTATGACTGGGGACCTCCATGTATGGGCACATGGTTCAACCAATCTGAGACACCGGTTGAAAGACAGACACATTGCTTCACTCATAGATAAAGATATACAACGTCTAGAAGCTGATTCTGATTTCTGTCGTCTGACCTAGGTTTCAAAACCTCTAGTGGGAGAGGAAGGGGATGAGGATTTTCTCTTGCCGAGCAGGCTCGGGTGAACTTGACAAATGTGGAGTGCTCAAGTTCCAAAATGAGATGGCAGGAGGTTGCGTCAACCTTCTAATAGACAACCTTCAGGCAAGAAGCTTACGCCATAAGTCCAATCTCCAAGTAAATCCAAGTATTTAAATAACTGCCTTCCCAAATCGCATCATTAATCCAACTACTCTTTTCTGACCACATGGATGGGTGGATATTTAAATATTCTGAAAGACAATTGCTGCAGGATAAGAGCTTTACCATTCAGCATCTCCAATGGCCTTGGAGAAGACATAGTCCCTCCCGTTTAGGTTCATGATCCCATCCTTGAGTTGGAACTTCCATTTGTTCTTAGTTCTTTGGATCTTGTCATACTGGCACACCACTACATACTCCGTGTCAAACTGATCTTGGTCTTCATCACTCAGGTCATCCTCGCTGTTCAGCGGTGGCTCCTCCTCCCCGTGTCCATGCTCACCGCTCTTGCTCTCTTCACCTCTGCCCTTGCCCTCCTCTTCCTCCTCGTCGTCCTCGTCCTCATCATCCTCGTCCTCTTCCGAGGTTGAGTCGTTGCCCGCGCCATCCAGCTGCGGAACCACGGGTGGTGGCTGTTGCTGGGGCTGCTTCTGCAGAGGCTGCTGGTGGAGCTGAGGCTGTAGGGCCTGTGGTTGAGCTGCACCCTGGCCCTGTTGGATCTGCTGGACCTGTGCTGCTGCGTGACCGGGCATCACCAATTGTGTATTACCGCCGTGGACCCCCGTCCTGTTTACAGGGGCGAACAGCATCTGCGGCGGCTGACCCATGACCCTCGTCTGCTGCGGATGAGGTTGGTTCCCCTGTAGGGGGGCGTAAACATGCGCTATGAGGTGGGGCTGCGCACTGCCAGGATGCATCTGCGGCTGGACCATGAACTGCTGCTGGGGCTGCATGAGGTGGTACTGAGGTCCGTTCTGCGTGCGCACCACCTGCATGACCTGGCCCACTTGCGGGTACTGGCCCACCTGGGGGTATGTCCAAAAGCTGTTGAAAAGGGGCTGAGGAGCTTGGGCCTGCGTTGGCTGTGCATACTGCGGGCCTTGGTGGTGGAGGTGCTGGATCTGCTGCTGCTGCTGAGCAGCCTGCATTTCGGCCGCCCGCATTTCAGTATGGAAGCCCTCCACCGCCTTGGACTGCATCAGCTTGTTCACCCACAGCGTTTTTAGCTCCTTCAGCACCTGCTCGTCCACGCTGTCATTCATGAAGAGTCCGTGAACCTCCTGGACGACATCCTCGATCACGGACATGTACAGTTTAGGCACAGGGTTTGAGCTTGCCATTATGTGCGTGCGTAGTGTGACACTGCCAAACGACGAAAAATATAATTACCAATCAAAACGAACCAATGTTTTCACAATCTTATACTCCACCGTTTCGGCTGCTAATTAATGGTCGTTTTTCTCCTTTATATGAGCGACTGTGGGGTCTTGGAGGGTTCTATATATATCGTTGATTATTAGTGACGTGCCATTGCGTCATCAGCCATGCACTTTTATGGAGGTATATGGCGATGGCTCTATATACAGTCTACAGTATAGAGTCTGTGAATTGCCCTCGCCATGACAGGCAGCGGTACTGTGAACATAGCTGCAAGCACAGAGCAGTGCAAGTTCACCAATCTGGTTGTCCCACGGAGCCATTCTCCGTCCAAAAAGAAAGCTTTGTCCACTCCATCTGTCATCGATTCACACAAAGTGAAAGTTGACGTGGAGGGTTTCTCAAGGTCCAAATCCATTGTTCATTCAAGTGGTTCGTCCGGGTACAAACACTATAGTCACTCAATGGGCTCTTCAATCTGAAGTCTGTCTGCCTGGCCACAATCGGATTTCACCCTTCCTGTCCGGGTACGTATCCGGGATTTGTAGTGTGAATTCTTTCTTAGAGCATCGTTTTACATGGGCCAACACCCAGCAGAGGGCAAACTTGTGCGTTGCGCACAAGTAGGCCTGGCCTACTCATGTGTGAGCAGAGCGAGCTAATAATGACATTAGCTATAAAGGTCTTTTACTTGCATCACATTATGTCATCAGTCATCACCTAAACCGGCCAATCGGGGTACCCTGATCGCTCACACAAGTAATAATAACAAATATAAGACATAATGTAACTGGTTAGCCGAAGTTGTGTGTGACTGAGCCCTTTAGCTTTTGGTCTTGCACTGGGTCCAAGAATTTCACTTTAGCAATCCAATACGAATGCCCCCTGCCGCCCCTCTTAATCATGGCCCTAGTTCAGTTTTAGTCATGTAATATAGTTATACCATTGAAAATAATAATGATAATAAAAAACTACAACTAGGAATTAAAACTGTCTAACATTTCCCACCAGTCATGTTTGTTTTGGGTGACGTCAGATCGGACCTCTGTAAGATTATATAAGGATGTCAACAAAGGGCGAGTGGTCAGTTTTCTGAGTCCAGAAAGCTGGTGTCTGTTGCTTTGAGTCCGGAAAGCTGGTGTCTGTTGTTTTGACCTGGGAAGGTTAACTTACCATTAATTCACGTGAAAATAAGAAAAGGTAAGGATGGACCCTGCTCTGTTGAGGGAGAGAGAGCTGTTCAAGAAGAAAGCTTTGTCCACTCCATCTGTCATCGATTCACACAAAGTGAAAGTTGACGTGGAGGGTTTCTCAAGGTCCAAATCCATTGTTCATTCAAGTGGTTCGTCTGGGTCCAAACACTATAATCACTCAAGTAATGGACTCTTCAATTTGAAGTCTGTCTGCCTGGCCACAATCGACCAATACATGAAGACAAGGCATCAGACGGGGCAAACGCACTTCCTGACCCTCGAGGAGATCCTTGACGGGGCCAAACTGCAGGACATTGTCATGGACCAGAAACAATGGCTCAGTGAGTACCTGGTCAAGAATCCAAAGATTGAAGCGCAAGACGGGAAGTTTGCCTACAAGCCTAAATACAAGTTAAAGAACAAGAAGTCCCTGCTGCGGCTGTTGGAGAAACACGAGCAACTGGGCCTGGGTGGGGTCTTCCTGGACGACGTGGAGGAGGGACTGCCCAATTCCACTAGTGTCATGAAGGCTTTAGAGGATCAGATCATCTCTGTGACCAGACCGGACAAGAAGAAGGTCCTATTCTACAATGACAAACAGTGCCAGTTTGTTGTGGAGGAGAAATTCCAGAAGTGTTGGAGGAGCGTTCCCGTCGACTCACTGGAAGACGAGAAGATCGTGGAGTATCTGAAGACACAGGGCTTCTCCAGGGAGGAAAAGGGACGAAGCAGAGTATTTTCAGGGCAGAAAAGGAGGAAGAAGGCAACAACCGCTCAAAAGAAGAGGCGCTTCAATACCCACAACATCCATTTACTTGATGTGCTGGAGGACTATTCAGAGGAAGAAATCCAGAAAGGACTGATGCGGACACTGTAGTTAAGAGACAATGTTCAAATGTTACAACAGGTCCACTTTTTATTCATTTTGAATTATTTGCACTTTATAGGAATGGATGTCTGCGGGGCTCATTTCAGGTTGAATGCAGTCCCAAATTTGGAATCATGTGGTGATGTCAGAAGTTTAGCCACATTCTGTGGCTAAACCCAGACCAAGGCAAGACACTCAGGTCAGCTCAACAGCTTCAACCTTATTTGATCTCATCGACTTTGGCAGGTAGGGGGAGGGAATGTTAATAATAAGAAATTGGGTTTTCTTATTTGTATTAGTATATGACTTCACTGAGCTGTCAGACATACAGTCTGTGCCTCGTAATTAGTTAGTGGTTAACAAAACTAACAAACTGCATCTTATGGGATTGGTCGGCACTTAGTGACATCATCAATACAACGTCAGTGTCAGTCAGAGGATATCCCCTTCTACATATAGGAATAGGAAAGTTTACCACTCCTGATAAAATTAAGACATGGTAACCATAACCAGGGTTGCATAACCTTGGTTCTCACTAAAAACAAGCTGTGTTATATAATCATCAGGGGAACCATTTTTGGTGCTTTGTAGCACCAATATTTAAGGGTGCTATAATAGCAATATCCCTAGAAACCAATGAAGAACCCTGGGGTGCTGTTATTACAGCACTATCGCACAACTATCGCAAGAAACCACTAAGGCACCAGAGTCCCCAAAGAACCACTGAGGTGCACACAACATTCCCAAAGGAACACTGAAGCACCGTTCTTTTGTGTGTAGGCATACTATCATTCTAACAGGCATTAGTCAAACAACTCCATTGCTCCCAACATGTGTAACCTGGGCTGGTTAAAACTCACACCTGGCTCTCAGCACTCTTGGCAGGTTAAAACTAACCTAAACTGGTTATCACATCCGCTGTGATATGATTCCTCGGGGCAGCCCGATTGGCTGGTGGTGGGGGGGACCTCAGAAGGGGACTTACTGGGGAGGGGAGATGTAATTACTTGCATGAGTGGAGCGGGCGCAGGTTAAGCGATCGGTGCGTGGTTGGTGGTCAGCTTTCCTCGGGGCGCTTTGATTGGCCGGTTTGGGAGATGACGTAATTGGGACCTTGGACTTTACCAGAAAGGGTGACATAATTGGGATCTCGGACAGAGACTTTACTGCAGATGGTTATCCATTCAGTGCATTTGGGGATGGAGAAATGTTGACGTAATTACAAAGCCTTCATGACTAATGTTGTGGGTATTTGGAGAAGAGGGTCATGTATTTTAGACGGATAAGAGTTTGTTTTTATTCATTTCTGATTTGTCCGCTCTGCTCACGCACAAGTAGGCCTACTTGGGTGCAACACGAAAGTATGCACTCTACCGAGTAGGTTTAGTTTTGTTTTAAGTTTATGAAATCAACTCCTGTTTTTCACTCATTACTCGCTACTAAGGATTGAGATTAAGTAATACTGCAATCGGTTTGTGGTTTGTGGACCGTGGAATGCTTTTTAAACAGTCATGAGTATTATCTCCTAGAGGTATCAGGGTTCTTGCAGTCTGCTCGCTTTGCTCGTAGAGAGTATGAGGGGAAAATAAAATAGAAGGGTTTACCATACACTTGAATGCAACACTAGCTAACAGAAGACATACTATATAATGTATGTTGTTTTACATCATTTTCAAGGAAGAAGGATGACTTTTTAAAGGATGAAAATCACAAAAAACAACATACTATAGGCTATAGTTCATGGTGGACGACATTTTATAGTTTTTCATAATTTTCGAGGTTTGATTTTTTTTTAATGAAAATCTAAAAAAAAGCACCATAGCATAGTTTATAATATATGCACTTTAATTCATCTGGCATTTTCATATTGTTTGGTCTCTTCATTCAGCATAAAGGAATGATGATACACAAAGACATCTTGAAGGTGAGTATGGTAAGCCGAGCATAGCCGAGTATAGCCGAGCGAAATCCACACCCCCACCACCTCCCGAGAGGACATGACGGTCAATGTCCCCCCCTCCCCCCACACCTCTCGCTCACCAGACTAGTGAAAGCATCACCTCTAGCATCTCCAGCGCTGCTAACGCCCCCCCGCGGCCCGGCGGGCCATTCCCTATTCCTACGATAATAAACTATCGCTGTCCCGTTAGAATTAGTAATATAAAATCACCAGCACGCCCTATTTCCTCCAACCTAATTTCTGTCAACTGTTCTAGCCAGCTTTCCTCCACAAAACAAGAACCAGAGATCTTGCGAATGGCACTTTTAAATATAAGGTCTCTTAATAATGATAAAACGTTTTTAGTAAATGAGTTAATTACAACACATAAACTGGACTGCATGTTTCTTACAGAAACATGGCTCACTACCGATGCTCCAGCTCTTCTTATTGAAGCGTCGCCTCCTAACTACGATTTTTTCTACATTAACAGACAGGTACAGAAAGGTGGAGGAACTGCCTCCATTATTACAAAAAGGCTAAATCCCACAAGTGTCTCTTTTGACAAATTTAAGTCTTTTGAATATCATGCCTGCCTCTTAAACTGTCAAGGTACTGTTGTGATTACTATATATAGACCACCGAAGCTTCCCAACTTTTTGACCGACTTCTCAGAGTTTTTATCTATTTTAAATACCAATTTTGACAAGATAATAATTTCTGGCGACGCAAACTTGCATCTTGACAAAGAAACTGATAAAAAGGCAACAGATTTTATTTCTTTACTAAATGATCTGGGCTTTACGCAACATGTGAGGGGCCCAACACACAAATGTGGGCGCACTTTAGATATTGTTATCACACGTGGACTCACTGCACATATTTCTTCTGTATCTAGTGTAGTGTTCTCTGACCATTATCTAATTGAATTTAGTGTATGCCTACCAGTACCACAGCACAGCACTGAGCGCATAGTCAAAAAGCGATACCTTACCCCTGAAGTAGCTGAAAAATTCACACACTGTCTAAACAATATACCCACCCCCCCCTTATCCCTGTCTGTTGATGAATTTGCTACTGCTTTTAATAATAAGTTAAGGTCAACACTAGATGCTATAGCACCCATCAAAACTAAAAAACTCTCATCCAAACAAAAGCCCCCATGGAGAAATCAAACTGTTGATGACCAAAAAAGGAACTGTCGCAAAGCTGAACGTACATGGAGGAAAACTAAGCTACAGGTTCATCTTGACATTTTTCGGGAACAGCAGAAGAAATATAACGCAACCCTCAGAGAGGCTAGGCAAGCACATTTTTCACAACTTATACAAAAAAATCAAAGCAACCCCAGAATACTCTTCTCCACCATCGACAGTTTAATAAACCCCCCATTCCAATATCCCAGTGACTTCTTCTCAACCCAAAAATGCAATGAGTTTTCAGCCTACTTTAAAGACAAGGTCACCACAATCAGATCAAACATAGCTCAACCATCAGCAAATACTCCAGACCAAAATCCAGCACCCACTTACCATACTCTAGACCGCTTTATCCCAGTAGATCTCGAAACCATCACTAAGGTTGTGTCAGAGTTAAAGTCCTCCACATGCTCTAGCGATCCCATCCCCACCGCATTTTTTAAAATGGTTTTTAACTCTCTCTCTGGTGAGCTCTTGGTGTTGATCAACCAGTCACTACTTACAGGCATCTTCCCCAAATCACTTAAAACTGCAGTTGTTAAACCTATACTTAAAAAAGATAACCTAGACAGTCTACTCCTTTGTAATTACCGGCCTATATCAAACCTTCCCTTCTTAAGTAAAATACTAGAGAAGGTGGTTTTTAATCAACTACATGAGTACTTAAAAAATAATAACATTCTTGAAATATTCCAGTCTGGGTTTAGACCGTATCACAGCACGGAGACCGCTCTAGTTAAGGTCATTAACGACCTCCGAATAAACGCTGACACTAAACACCTGTCTGTTCTTGTTCTCCTGGACCTCAGTGCAGCGTTTGATACGATTGACCATAGGACCCTTCTAGATAGACTCGAGAGCCATGTCGGTCTCACTGGTAACGTCCTCAAATGGTTCAGATCTTACTTATCAGACCGTGATTCATTTGTAACCCTGGGAGATTACACCTCCGATAAAATGGAGATGACATGTGGGGTCCCCCAGGGCTCCATACTAGGCCCCCTACTGTTTAATTTATATATGCTCCCATTAGGCAACGTCATTAGGAAGCATAATATCCATTTTCATAGCTATGCAGATGATACCCAACTTTATATGGCGGTATCCCCTAAGGATCTGAGCCCCATTGACACTTTAATAGACTGTATCTCAGATATCAATGCTTGGATGTCCGAAAATTTTCTTCAACTAAATAAGGATAAAACTGAATTAATTGTTATCGGGAATGACCCACATAGTGAACTTATTTCTTCCAAATTAAGTTCACACGGGTTACACACTAAAGACAAAGTAAAAAATCTTGGTGTCATAATTGACTCTAAATTAAATTTCAGTGCCCACATCAGCAATATCACCAAGGTGTCTTTCTATCATCTGAGGAACATCGTTCGAGTCCGTGGCTTTCTCTCACAAGCAGACACAGAGAAACTAATGCACGCATTTATTACCAGTAGACTTGATTACTGTAATGCTCTTCTAACCGGTGTTCCAAAAACTGAGGTCTCACGGCTACAATTGGTCCAAAATGCGGCAGCTCGCGTACTAACCAAGACCCGACGGAGAGCACATATAACTCCCATCTTGAAATCTCTCCACTGGCTACCAGTTGCCTTCAGAATTAATTTTAAAGTTCTCTTACTAGTTTTTAAATCTATCCATGGAATTGCACCCACTTACTTATCTAGTATGCTTCATGGATATGTACCTGGGCGGGCGCTTCGCTCATCAACGGCTGGTCTCCTAGAGGTCCCCAGGACCAGACCCAGAACTAAAAAGTTCGGAGAAGCAGCCTTTAGCTACTATGGTCCGGTATTGTGGAACAGCCTGCCCGTAAACCTTCGGCTCTCCGACTCTATTGATATTTTTAAACAAAACCTTAAGACTTACCTTTTTAGCATTGCCTTTACTTAATTCTTAAATATTTACTTGTTTGGTTACCTATAATGCTGTCCTTTTACTTTTACCTCCTCCCACTGTATTTATGAACTATATTTTTGTGTTATTCCTATGATCTGTAAAGCACATTGTGTTGCACCTGCATGAAATGTGCTATATAAATAAAGTTTTGATTGATTGATTGAGTGAGTATGGTAAGTGAAAAAACACATCAATCATATACATCTGCATGCATCATCTCATACTAGCCAATCAGGAAGCCTGTTGCCTGTGATTGGATAGACTAATCATTCTTAGTGTCTAAATGAGATGTGCCATATGTAAACCAGCAACATGTTTTCAGTCAAACATTCGGCCAAACCTTGTTTCCATTGTGGTCTTGTGGTTTAATATTGGAATCGTCAGGAACGGTATGAGCAGATGAGACCGTGCAAATACGTAGAGATCGGATATTGGTCATGACTTATAGCTCTCCTGACTTATTGCTCTCCTGAATGTGGGTCGGCCATCCTATTTACAGCCCTGTGTAAACACTCCTATCAGCCTCCATTAATGACGGCAAATGGGTCTTTTTCTAAAGGAATTCAGAGCACTTTGGATGCCTTTTTGTTACCCTTGGCAACAGTTCTAGTTTGTGTGGCTGAAGGGTACCTGCGGGGGTGAAAATCCTCAAAAACTAGATCTGTGCCCCTTTGGGGCACAGGTCTCCACCGGGCCGCGCAGCAGTCACCCCACAGACGGACGTAGGGACAGACATGCATGGACAATGTACCATATACCTGTATATAGCCTGTCGTTTTTCTTCGATTTCAGAAAGATGACAGGCCATACATGGTGTTGGACAACATTCTATAGTATGATGTTTTTCATCGTATTTGAGGATTTTCGAAAAATGTCAAAAATGAGAATTTTTGACATACTATAGTCTGTAGAAAATCATCGTTTTCGAGGATTTTCGAAACATGACGAAATCGATGGCCTCAGACAACATGCTATGGCATACCATTTTTCATCGTTTTTAAGGATTTTCGTAAAAAGTGGAAATTGATTAAAAAAAGACATATTATATAGTATGTCGAAAATCGTCGTTTTTGAGGATTTTCGGCAAAAATGATGAAATCAATTCGTCATTAAAAAAAAAATAGAAAAATGTCGAAATTGAGAAACTATGACATACTATGGGCTAGTATGTCGAAAATCGAAATTTTCGAAAAATGACAAAATCGAGGAAAAAAGGCAGGCATGGCCTCAGACAACATGCTATGGCAGACCGTTTTTCATTGTTTTTCAGGATTTACACAAAATGCCGAAATCGAGAAAAGACTACATACTATATAGTATGTCGAAAATCAACGTTTTCAAGGATTTTCGAAAAATGATTACATCGAAGAAAAACAACAGGCTATAGTACATAGTCTCGGACAACATGCTATAGTTTGCCGTTTTTCATTTCGACTTTTTTTCCAAGGCCCATTTGAAGAACAACACTCATTATAGTCAGTTGTTGTGGAAGATGTGGGTTCAAACCCCACTCTTGACTTTAATTTCAAGGCCCATTCCAAAAAAACACCTTTAGTCAGCTGGTGTGGGTGGCTCAGTGAGATTGGTCAACAGCTATGTTACTGGGAGATGTGGGTTCAAATCCTGCGTAAAACTTTACTTTCAAAGCCCTTTTCCAGAAGAACAAAACTCCAAAAACGGCATCAATCAGCTGGTGTGGGTGGCTGGCTCAGTGACCTACTGTAGTTTGGTAGCTATGTGACTGGGAGATGTGGCTTCAAAGCCACATCAGCCGTTTTTGATCATTTTTGAGGGTTTGAAATCAAGAATTTTCAACAAAAAAATCACCGTTTTCGAGGATTTTCAAAAAATGACGAAAGCGAAGAAAAACGACAGGCTATAGTACATGGTCTCGGACAACATACTATGGTATGCCGTTTTTCATCGTTTTTGAGGATTTTTGGAAAAATATCGAAATCGAAGAAAAACCCAAGCCCAAGGCTATAGTAGATGGTCTCGGACGACATACTATACTGGAATGGCTTTTTTTATCGTTTTTAAGGATTTTTGAAAAAATGTGGAAATCGAAGAAAAAACGAAGGCTATAATACATGGTCTTGGACGACATACTATAGTATGCCGTTTTTCATCGTTTTTGAGGATTTTAGAAAAAAATGGCGAAATCGAAGAAAAAACAAATTAAGGCTATAGCACATGGTCTCTCGGATGACATACTATGGTACATGGTCTTGGAAGACATACGGTACTATAGTATGCCGTTTTTCATCGTTTTTTGAGGATTTTTGAAAAAATGTCGAAATCGAAGAAAAAGCAAAGGCTATAATACATGGCTATAATACACGGCATACACTAGTATGCCGTTTTTCATCGCTTTCGAGGATTTTTGAAAAAATGTCAAAGAAAAACAAAGGCTATATAGTACATGGTCTCGGACGACATACTATAGTATGCCGTTTTTCATCGTTTTTGAGGATTTTATAAAAAATGTCGAAATCCCCCAAAAATCAAAGGATATATATAGTACATGGTCTCGGACGACATACTCTAGTAGGCCGTTTTTCCTCGTGTTTTTCAAAAAATGTCGAAATTGAAGAAAAAACAAAGGCTATAATACATGGTCTCGGACAACATACTATAGTATGCTCTTTTTCATCGTTTTTGAGGATTTTATAAAAAATATCGAAATCCCCCCCAAAAAACAAAGGCTATATATAGTACATGGTCTCGGACAACATACTTTAGTAGGCAGTTTTTCATCGTCTTTTTTCAAAAAATGTCGAAATCGAAGAAAAAACTAAGGCTATAGTACAAGGTCTCGGACGACATACTATAGTATGCCATTTTTCATTGTTTTTGAGGATTTTATAAAAAATGTCGAAATCCCCCCCAAAAAAACAAAGGCTATAGTACATGGTGTCGGACGACATAGTAGGCTGTTTTTCATTGTCTTTTTCAAAAAATGTCGAAATTGAAGAAAAAACAAAGGCTATAATACATGGTCTCGGACAACATACTCTAGTATGCCGTTTTTCATCGTTTTTTGAGGATTTTATAAAAAACGTCGAAATCCAAAAAAACCACAAAGGCTATAGTACATGGTCTCGGACAACATACTATGGTATGCCGTTTTTCATCGTCTTTTTCAAAAAATGTCGAAATCGAAGAAAAAACAAAGGCTATAGTACATGGTCTCGGACGACATGCTATAGTACATGGTCTTTCATCGTTTTTGTGGATTCTTGAAAAAATGTCGAAATCGAAGAAAAACCCAAGGCTATAGTACATGGTCTCGGACGACATAGTATAGTATGCCTTTTTCCATCTTTTTTGATGTTTTTTTTTTTTTTAATTGTCGAAATCGAAGAAAAAACAAAGGATATAGTAAGTAAATGATCTCGGGCGACATACTACCGTATATAGTATGCCGTTTTTCATCGCTTTTGAGGATTTTTGAAAAAATCTCGAAATCGAAATCGAAGAAAAACAAAGGTTATATAGTAGATGGTCTCGGACGACATACTATAGTATGCTGTTTTTCGAGAAAAAAGAAGCCGCACCATAGCCGAACCATTTTTCATCGTTTTGAGGATTTTCGAAAAATTACGAAACCTGGCAAAAACGCAAGGCTATAGCCTCATGGTCTTGCACAGCATGCAGTTTTTCACTGTTTTGACGATTTTTGAGGATTTCTGAAAAATGTCGAATTTTCGAGAAAAAAAAACACAAGGTTATAGCCTTACCATTTTTCATAATTTTGAGGATTTTCGAAAAATTTCGAAACCTGGCAAAAGCGCAACGCTATAGCCTTACTGTCTTGCCCAGCATGGCGCTTTTCGTCGTTTTGAGGATTTTTTAGGATTTTAGAAAAATGACGAAACCATGCTATTTTTCATCGTTTTGAGGATTTTTAAGGATTTTCGAAAAATGTCAAAAGTTCGAAAAAACGCAAGGCTATAGCCTTACCGTTTTTGAAGATTTTCAAAAAAGAACAAAACCTGGCAAAAACACAAGGCTATAGCCTTACGGTCTTGCACAGCATGCCATTTTTCATTGTTTTGAGAATTTTTGAGGATTTTCAAAAAAAGTCGAAATTTCCCCCAAAAAAACAAAACGCAAGGCTATACTATTTTTCATCATTGTATGAATTTTTGAGGATTTTCGAAAAATGACAAAACCTGGGAAAAACGCAAGGCTATAGCCTTATGGTCTTGCACAGCATGCCGTTTTTCATCGTTTTGAGGATTTTTGAGTGTTTTTGAGTATTTTCGAAAAATGTCAAAATTTTGAAAAAACACAAGGCTATAGCTGTACCATTTTTCATTGTTTTGAGGATTTTCGAAAAATGACAAAACCTGGGAAAAACGCAAGGCTACAGCCTTACGGTCTTGCACAACATGCCGTTCTGAGGATTTTTGAGGATTTTCGAAAAAAGTCGAAATTGCGAAAAAAACGCAAGGCTATAGCCTTACCGTTTTTCATCATTTTGAGGATTTTAGAGGATTTCCGAAAAATGTCGAAATTTCAAACAAACACAAGGCTATAGCCAGACCGTTTTTCATCATTTTAAGGATTTTGGAAAAAATTCGAAACCTGGCAAAAATGCAACGCTATAGCCTTACTGTTTTGCACAACATGCCGTTTTTCATCATTTTGAGGATTTTAGAGTATTTTCGAAAAAAGATGTTGAAATTTAGAAAAAATGCAAGGCTATAGTCTTACCGTTTTTCATCATTTTGAGGATTTTCAAAAATGATGAAACCTGGCAAAAACGCAAGGCTATAGCCTTACGGACTTGCACAGTCGTTTTTCATCGTTTTGAGGATTTTTGAGGATTTTTGAGGATTTTTGAAAAAGGTTGAAATTTCGGGAAAGAACACTCTATAGCCTTACTGTTTTTCATCGTTTTGCGGATTTTTGAGGATTTTCGAAAAATGACAAAACCTGGCAAAAACACAAGGTATAGCCTTATAGTCTTGCACAGCATGCTGTTTTTCATTGTTTTGAGGATTTTTGAGGATTTTCTAAAAATGTCAAAACTTCGAAGAAAAAAAAAAAACGCAAGGGTCTAGCCTTACCATTTCTCATCATTTTGAGAATTTTTGAGGATTCTCGAAAAATGATTAAACCGGGCAAAAACGCAAGGATTACAGTCTTACAGTCTTGCCCAGCATGCCGTTTTTCTTGAGGATTTTTGAGGATTTTTGAAAAATGTCGAAATTAAAAAAAAAAAAACGCAAGGCTATAGCCTTACCATTTTTCATCGTTTTGAGGGATTTCGAAAAATGACAAAACCTGGCAAAAAGCCAGGCTATAGCAGTACGGTCTCGCACAGCATGTCGTTTTTCTTCATTTTGAGGATTTTTGAGGATTTTCGAAAAATGACGAAACCTGGCAAAAACGCAAGCCTATAGCCTTACGGTCTTGCAGAGCATGCTGTTTTTCATCGTTTTGAGGATTTTTGAGAATTTTCAAAAAAATGTTGAAATTTTGAAATGAATAAATAAATAAATAAAACGCGAGGCTATAGCCTTACCGTTTTTCATCCTTTTCAGGATTTTGAGGATTCTCGAAAAATGACGAAACCTGGCAAAAACGCAAGACTATAGCGCCACGGTCTTGCACAACATGCCGTTTTGTATGTCTTTGAGGATTTTTGAGGATTCTCGAAAAATGTCGAAATTTCGAAAACACGCAAGGCTATAGCCTTACCTTTCTTCATCGTTTTGAGTTTTTTTGACAGTTTTCGAAAAATGACAAAACCTGGCAATAATGCAAGGTATAGCCTTATGGTCTTGCACAGCATGGCGTATTTTGAGTTTTGAGGATTTTTGAAGATTTTCGAAAAATAGGCTATAGTCTTAGCGTTTTTCATCATTTTTGACGATTTTCAAAAAGTGACGAAAACTGGCAAAAACGAAAGGCTATAGTCTACGGTATTGCACAGCATGCCGTTTTTCATCGTTTGGAGGATTTTTGAAAATTTTTGAAGTGTCGAAATTTTGGGAAAAAAACAAAAACAAACGCAATGCTATAGCCATACCGTTTTTCATCATTTTGAGGATTTTTGACGATTTTCAAAAAATGACGAAAACTGGTAAAAACGAAAGGCTGTACTCCACGGTATTGCACAGCATGACGTTTTTCATCGTTATGAGGAGTTTCGAGGATTTTCGAAAAATGTCGAAATTTTGAAAAAACGCAAGGCTATAGCCTTACCGTTTTTCATCATTTTGAGGATTTTCGACAATTTTCAAAAAATGACGAAAACTGGCAAAAACGAAAGGCTATAGTCCACAGTCTTGCACAGCATGCCGTTTTTCATCGTTTTGAGGATTTTTGAGGATTTTCGAAAAATGTCGAAATTTTGAAAAAACGCAAGGCTATAGCCTTACCATTTCTGATCAATTTGAGGATTTTCAACGATTTTCAAAAAATGACAAAAACTGGCAAAAACGAAAGGCTATAGTCCACGGTATTGCACAGCATGCCGTTTTTCATCGTTTTGAGGATTTTTGAGGATTTTCGAAAAATGTCGAAATTTTGAAGAACGCAAGGCTATAGCCTTACCGTTTTTCATCATTTTGAGGATTTTCGACGATTTTCAAAAAGTGACGAAAACTGGCAAAAACGAAAGGCTATAGTCCACAGTCATGCACAGCATGCCGTTTTTCATCGTTTTGAGGATTTTTTAGGATTTTCGAAAAATGTCAAAATCTTGAAAAAACGCAAGGCTATAGCTTTACCGTTTTTCATCATTTTAAGGATTTTCGACGATTTAAAAAAAAATGACGAAAACTGGCAAAAACGAAAGGCTATAGTCCACGGTCTTGGACAGCATGCCGTTTTTCATCGTTTTGAGGATTTTTGAGGATTTTCGAAATAAAACGCAAGGCTATAGCCTTACCGATTTTCATCATTTTGAGGATTTTCGACGATTTTCATGAAGTGACGAAAATTGGCAAAAACGAAAGGCTATAGTCCACAGTCATGCACAGCATGCCGTTTTCACCGTTTTTTTTCGACGATTTTCAAAAAGTGATGAAAACTGGAAAAAACGAGAGGCTATATTCCACGGTATTGCACAGCATGCCATTTTTCATCCTATTGAGGATTTTTGAGGATTTTCGAAAAATGCCGAAATTTTGAAAAAACGCAAGGCTATAGACTTACCGTTTTTCATCATATTGAGGATTTTTGAGGATTTTCGAAAAATGTCAAAATTTTGAAAAAACGCAAGGCTATAGCCTTACCGTTTTTCATCATTTTGAGGATTTTCGACGATTTTCAAAAAGTGATGAAAACTGGCAAAAGCGAAAGGCTATAGTCCACAGTCATGCACAGCATGCCGTTTTTCATTGTTTTGAGGATTTTTGAGGATTTTCGAAAAATGTCAAAATTTTGAAAAAACGCAAGGCTATAGCCTTACCGTTTTTCATCATTTTGAGGATTTTCGACGATTTTCAAAAAGTGACAAAAACTGGCAAAAGCAAAAGGCTATAGTCCACAGTCATGCACAGCATGCCGTTTTTTCATTGTTTTGAGGATTTTTGAGGATTTTCGAAAAATGCCGAAATTTTGAAAAAACGCAAGGCTATAGCCTTACCGTTTTTCATCATTTTGAGGATTTTCGACGATTTTCAAAAAGTGATGAAAACTGGCAAAAGCGAAAGGCTATAGTCCACAGTCATGCACAGCATGCCGTTTTTCATTGTTTTGAGGATTTTTGAGGATTTTCGAAAAATGTCAAAATTTTGAAAAAACGCAAGGCTATAGCCTTACCGTTTTTATCATTTTGAGGATTTTCGACGATTTTCAAAAAGTGACAAAAACTGGCAAAAGCAAAAGGCTATAGTCCACAGTCATGCACAGCATGCCGTTTTTCATCGTTTTGAGGATTTTTGAGGATTTTCGAAAAATGTCAAAATTTTGAAAAAACGCAAGGCTATAGCCTTACCGTTTTTCATCATTTTGAGGATTTTCGACGATTTTCAAAAAGTGACGAAAACTGGCAAAAGCAAAAGGCTATAGTCCACAGTCATGCACAGCATGCCGTTTTTCATCGTTTTGAGGATTTTTGAGGATTTTCGCAAAATGTCAAAATGTTGAAAAAACGCAAGGCTATAGCCTTACCGTTTTTCATCATTTTGAGGATTTTCGTCGATTTTCAAAAAGTGACGAAAACTAGCAAAAACGAAAGGCTATAGTCACGGTAATGCACAGCATGTCGTTTTTCATCATTTTGAGGATTTTTGAGGATTTTTGAAAAATGCCGAAATTTTAAAAAAACGCAAGGCTATAGCCTTACCGTTTTTCATCATTTTGAGGATTTTCGACGATTTTCAAAAAGTGATGAAAACTGGCAAAAGCGAAAGGCTATAGTCCACAGTCATGCACAGCATGCCGTTTTTCATTGTTTTGAGGATTTTTGAGGATTTTCGAAAAATGTCAAAATTTTGAAAAAACGCAAGGCTATAGCCTTACCGTTTTTCATAATTTTGAGGATTTTCGACGATTTTCAAAAAGTGACGAAAACTGGCAAAAACGAAAGGCTATAGTCTACGGTATATCACAGCATGCCGTTTTTAATCGTTTTGAGGATTTTTGAGGATTTTCGAAAAATGCCAAAATTTTGAAAAAACGCAAGGCTATAGCCTTACCGTTTTTCATCATTTTGAGGATTTTCGACGATTTTCAAAAAGTGACGAAAGCTGGCAAAAGCGAAAGGCTATAGTCCACAGTCATGCACAGCATGCCGTATTTCATCGTTTTGAGGATTTTTGAGGATTTTTGAAAAATGTCGAAATTTTGAAAAAACGCAAGGCTATAGCCTTACCGTTTTTCATAATTTTGAGGATTTTCGACGATATTCAAAAAATGATGAAAACTGGTAAAAACGAAAATCTATAGACCACGGTATTGCACAGCATGCCGTATTTCATCGTTTTAAGGATTTTTGAGGATTTTCGAAAAATATCGAAATTTTGAAAAAACGCAAGGCTATAGCCTTACCGTTTTTCATCATTTTGAGGATTTTCGACGATTTTCATAAAGTGACGAAAACTGGCAAAAACGAAAGGCTATAGTCCACAGTCATGCACAGCATGCCGTTTTTCATCGTTTTGAGGATTTTTGAGGATTTTCGAAAAATGTCGAAATTTTGAAAAAACGCAAGGCTATAGCCTTACCGTTTTTCATCATTTTGAGGATTTTCGACGATTTTCAAAAAGTGACGAAAACTGGCAAAAGCGAAAGGCTATAGTCTACAGAATTGCACAGCATGCCGTTTTTCATCGTTTTGAGGATTTTTGAGGTTTTTCGAAAATGCCAAAATTTGAAAAACGCAAGGCTATAGCCTTAACCGTTTTTATCATTTTGAGGATTTTCGACGATTTTCAAAAAGTGACAAAAACTGGCAAAAGCAAAAGGCTATAGTCCACAGTCATGCACAGCATGCCGTTTTTCATCGTTTTGAGGATTTTTGAGGATTTTCGCAAAATGTCAAAATGTTGAAAAAACGCAAGCTATAGCCTTACCGTTTTTCATCATTTGAGGATTTTCGACGATTTTCATAAGTGACGAAAATTGGCAAAAACGAAAGCTATAGTCCACGGTCATGCACAGCATGCCGTTTTTCACCGTTTTGAGGATTTTCGACGATTTTCAAAAAGTTATGAGAACTGGAAAAAACGAGAGGCTAAAGCCGGTATTGCACAGCATGCCATTTTTCATCCTATTGAGGATTTTTGAGGATTTTCGAAAAATGACGAAATTTTGAAAAAACGCAAGCTATAGCCTTACCGTTTTTCATCATTTGAAGATTTTCGACAATTTTCATAAAGTGACGAAAACTGGCAAAAACGAAAGGCAATAGACCACGGTATTGCACAGCATGCCGTTTTTTTCATCATTTTGAGGATTTTTGACGATTTTCAGAAAGTGACGAAAACTGGAAAAAGCGAAAGGCTATAGTCTACAGAATTGCACAGCATGCCGTTTTTCATCGTTTTGAGGATTTTTGAGGATTTTCGAAAAATGTCGAAATTTTGAAAAAACGCCAAGGCTATAGCCTTACCGTTTTTCATCATTTTGAGGATTTTTGACGATTTTCAAAAAGTGACGAAAACTGGAAAAAGCGAAAGGCTATAGTCTACAGAATTGCACAGCATCCGTTTTTTCATCGTTTTGAGGATTTTGAGGTTTTTCGAAAAATGCCAAAATTTTGAAAAAATGCAAGGCTATAGCCTTACCGTTTTTATCATTTTGAGGATTTTCGACGATTTTCAAAAAAGTGACGAAAACTGGCAAAAGCAAAAGGCTATAGTCCACAGTCATGCACAGCATGCCGTTTTTCATCGTTTTGAGGATTTTTTGAGATTTTTCGCAAATGTCAAAATGTTGAAAAAACGCAAGGCTAGCCTTACGTTTTTCATAATTTTGAAGGATTTTCGACGATTTTCATAAAGTGACGAAAATTGGCAAAAACGAAAGGCTATAGTCCACAGTTCATCCACATGCCGTTTTTCACCGTTTTGAGGATTTTCGACGATTTTCAAAAAGTGATGAGAACTGGAAAAAAACAAGAGTGCTATATTCCACGGTATTGCACAGCATGCCATTTTTCATCCTATTGAGGATTTTTGAGGATTTTCGAAAAATGCCGAAATTTCGAAAAAACGCAAGGCTATAGACTTACCGTTTTTCATCATATTGAGGATTTTGAGGATTTTCAAAAAAAATGCCGAAAATTTTGAAAAAACGCAAGGCTATAGCCTTACCGTTTTTCATCATTTTGAGGATTTTCGACGATTTTCAAAAAGTGATGAAAACTGGTAAAAGCGAAAGGCTATAGTCCACAGTCATGCACAGCATGCCGTTTTTCATCGTTTTGAGGATTTTTGAGGATTTTCGAAAAATGTCAAAATTTTGAAAAAACGCAAGGCTATAGCCTTACCGTTTTTCATAATTTGAGGATTTTCCGACGATATTCAAAAAATGATGAAAACTGTTAAAAACGAAAATCTATAGACCACGGTATTGCACAGCATGCCGTTTTTCATCGTTTTGAGGATTTTTGAGGATTTTTCGAAAATATCGAATTTTGAAAAAACGCAAGGCTATAGCCTTACCGTTTTTCATCATTTTGAGGATTTTCGACGATTTTCAAAAGTGACGAAAACTGGCAAAAACAAAAGGCTATAGTCTACGGTATGCACAGCATGCTGTTTTTAATTCTTTTGAGGATTTTTGAGGATTTTCGAAAAAATGCCAAAATTTGAAAAAATGCAAGGCTATAGCCTTTACCGTTTTCTCATCATTTTGAGGATTTTCTACGATTTTCAAAAGTGACGAAAACTGGAAAAAAGCGAAAGGCTATAGTCCACAGTCATGCACAGCATGCCGTATTTCATCGTTTTGAGGATTTTTGAGGATTTTTGAAAAATGTCGAAATTTTAAAAAAACGCAAGGCTATAGCCTTACCGTTTTTCATAATTTTGAGGATTTTCGACGATATTCAAAAATGATGTAAAGCTGTAAAAACGAAAATGTATAGACCACAGTTATTACACAGCATGCCGTTTTTCATCGTTTTGAGGATTTTGAGATTTTCGAAAAATCGAAATTTTAAAAAAACGCAAGGCTATTAGCCTTACCGTTTTTCATAATTTTGAGGATTTTCGAGATTTTTAAAATTGACGAAAAATGGCAAAAGTGAAAAGGCTATAGTCCACGTATTGCACAGCATGCTGTTTTTCATCATTTTGAGGATTTTTGAGGATTTTCGAAAAATATCCGAAATTTTGAAATAACGCAAGGGCTATAGCCTTACCGTTTTCTTCATTTTGAGGATTTTCGACGATTTTCAAAAAGTGACGAAAACTGGCAAAAGCAAAAGGCTATAGTCCACAGTCATGCACAGCATGCCGATTTTTCATCGTTTGAGGATTTTTGAGGATTTTTCGCAAAATGTCAAAATGTTGAAAAAACGCAAGGCTATCCATACCGTTTTTCATCAATTTGAGGATTTTCGACGATATTCATTAAAGTGACGAAAATTGGCAAAACGAAAGGCTATAGTCCACAGTCATGCACAGCATGCCGTTTTTCACCGTTTTGAGGATTTTTGAGGATTTTTGAAAATTTTCAAAATTGATGAGAACTGGAAAAACGGAGCTAATTCCACGGTATTGCACAGCATGCCATTTTTCATCATATTGAGGATTTTTGAGGATTTTCGAAAAATGCCCGAAATATTGAAAAAACGCAAGGCTATAGACTACCGTTTCTTCATCATATTGAGGATTTTTGAGCTTTCGAAAAATGCCGAAATTTTTGAAAAAACGCAAGGCTATAGCCTTACCGTTTTTCTCAATTTGAGGATTTTCGACGATTTTCAAAAAAGTGATGAAAACTGGCAAAAGCGAAAGGCTTATAGTCCACCATCACATGCACTGCCGTTTTTCATTGTTTTGAGGATTTTTGAGGATTTTCGAAAAATGTCGAAATTTTGAAAAAACGCAAGGCTATAGCCTTACCGTTTTTCATAATTTTGAGGCTTTTCGACGATATTCAAAAAAATGATGAAAACTGGTAAAAAAACGAAAATCTATAGACCACGGTATTGCACAGCATGCCGTTTTTCATCGTTTTGAGGATTTTGAGGATTTTCGAAAAATGTCGAAATTTTGAAAAAACGCAAGGCTATAGCCTTACCGTTTTTCATCATTTTGAGGATTTTCGACGATTTTCAAAAGGTGACGAAAAATGGCAAAAGTGAAAGGCTATAGTCCACGGTATTGCACAGCATGCTGTTTTTCATCATTTTGAGGATTTTTGAGGATTTTCGAAAAATGCCGAAATTTTGAAAAAAAACGCAAGGCTATAGCCTTACTTTTTTTCATCATTTTGAGGATTTTCGACGATTTTCAAAAAGTGACAAAAAATGGGAAAAGCGAAAGGCTATAGTCCACAGTCATGCACAGCATGCAGTTTTTCATCGTTTTGAGGATTTTCGACGATTTTCAAAAAGTGACGAAAACTGGCAAAAACGAAAGGCTATAGTCTACGGTATATCACAGCATGCCGTTTTCTCAGCTTTTGAGGATTTTCGGACGATTCAAAAAGTGACGAAAGCGGCAAAAGCGAAAGGCTATATTCCACAGTCATGCACAGCATGCCGTATTTCATCCTTTTGAGGATTATTTTGAGATTTTTGAAAAATGTCGAAATTTGAAAAAACGCAAGGCTATAGCCTTAACGTTTTTCATAATTTGAGGATTTTCGACGATTTTCAAAAATGATGGAAACTGGCAAAAACAAAAGGCTATAGTCTACGGTATTGCACAGCATGCCGTTTTTAATCGTTTTGAGGATTTTTGAGGATTTTCGAAAAATGCCAAAATTTTGAAAAAACGCAAGGCTATAGCCTTACCGTTTTTCATCATTTTGAGGATTTTCGACGATTTTCAAAAAGTGACGAAAACTGGCAAAAGCGAAAGGCTATAGTCCACAGTCATGCACAGCATGCCGTATTTCATCGTTTTGAGGATTTTTGAGGATTTTTGAAAAATGTCGAAATTTTGAAAAAACGCAATAGCCTTACCGTTTTTCATAATTTTGAGGATTTTCGACGATATACACAAAATGATGAAAACTGGTAAAAACGAAAATCTATAGACCACGGTATTGCACAGCATGCCGTTCTTCATCGTTTTGAGGAATTTTGAGGATTTTCGAAAAATATCGAAATTTGAAAAACGCATGGCTATAGCCTTACCGTTTTTCATCAT
>CM076966.1:20130743-20225682 GCA_039105355.1 Benthosema pterotum | reverse complement strand
GTGAGGAAAACTAGCAAAAGATGAACGGCTATAGTCCCGGTATTGCACAGCATCCGTTTTTCATCATTTTGAGGATTTTTGAGGATTTTCGAAATATGCCGATATTTTGAAAAAACGCAAGCTATATATAGCCTTACCGTTTTTTCATCATTTTGAGAATTTCGACGATTTTCAAAAAGTGAACGAAAACTGGGAAAAGCGAAAGGCTATAGTCCACAGTCATGCACAGCATCCGTATTTCATCGTTTTGAGGATTTTTGAGGATTTTCGAAAAATCTCGAATTTTGAAAAAACGCAAGGCTATAGCCTTACCGTTTTCATAATAATTTTTGGAGGATTTTCGACGATTTTTCAAAAAGTGAACGAAAACTGGCACAAACGAAAGGCTATAGTCTATATCACAGCATGCCCCGTTTTTTAACGTTTTGAGGATTTTTGAGGATTTTCCGAAAAATGCAAAATTTTGGAAAAAACGCAAGGCTATAGCCTTACCGTTTTTCATCATTTTGAGGATTTTCCGACAATTTTCAAAAGTGACGAAAGCTGGCAAAAGTGAAAGGCTATTGTCCACAGTCATGCACAGCATCCGTATTTCATCGTTTTGAGGAATTTTGAGGATTTGAAAAATGTCGAAATTTTGAAAAACCAAGGCTATAGCCTTACCGTTTTTTCATAATTGTTGAGGATTTTCGAGACGATTCAAAAATTGATGAAAACTGGTAAAAACGAAAATCTATAGACCACGGTATTGCACAGCAATGCCGTATTTCATCATCGTTTTAAGGATTTTTGAGATTTTCGAAAAAATATCGAAATTTTGAAAAAAACGCAAGGCTATAGCCTTACCGTTTTTCATCATTTTTAGGATTTTCGACAATTTTCATAAAGTGACGAAAACTGGCAAAAACGAAAGGCTATAGACCACGGTATTGCACAGCATGCCGTTTTTTCATCGTATTTAGGATTTTTGAGGATTTTCGAAAAATGTCGAAATTTTGAAAAAACGCAAGGCTATAGCCTTACCATTTTTCATCATTTTGACGATTTTCGACGATTTTTCAAAAAGTGCCGAAAACTGGCAAAAACAAGAGGTTATAGTCCACGGTATTAGCAGACCGGAGCATGCCGTTTTTCATCATTTTGAGGATTTTTAGGATTTTCGAAAAATGCCGAAATTTTGGAAAAACGCAAGGCTATAGCCTTAGCGTTTTTCATCATTTTGAGGATTTTTGAGGATTTTCGAAAAATGCCGTAATTTTGAAAAAACGCAAGGCTATAGCCTTACTGTTTTTCATCATTTTGAGGATTTTCGACGATTTTCAAAAAGTGAGGAAAACTAGCAAAAACGAAAGGCTATAGTCCACGGTATTGCACAGCATGCCGTTTTTCACATTTTTGAGGATTTTTGAGGATTTTCGAAATATTCCGATATTTTGAAAAAACGCAAGGCTATATATAGCCTTACCGTTTTTCATCATTTTGAGAATTTTCGACGATTTTCAAAAAGTGACGAAAACTGGGAAAAGCGAAAGGCTATAGTCCACAGTCATGCACAGCATGCCGTATTTCATCGTTTTGAGGATTTTTGAGGATTTTCGAAAAATGTCGAAATTTTGAAAAAACGCAAGGCTATAGCCTTACCGTTTTTCATAATTTTGAGGATTTTCGACGATTTTCAAAAAGTGATGAAAACTGGCAAAAACGAAAGGCTATAGTCTATATCACAGCATGCCGTTTTTAATCGTTTTGAGGATTTTTGAGGATTTTCGAAAAATGCCAAAATTTTGAAAAAACGCAAGGCTATAGCCTTACCGTTTTTCATCATTTTGAGGATTTTCGACGATTTTCAAAAAGTGACGAAAGCTGGCAAAAGTGAAAGGCTATAGTCCACAGTCATGCACAGCATGCCGTATTTCATCGTTTGAGGATTTTTGAGGATTTTTGAAAAATGTCGAAATTTTGAAAAAACGCAAGGCTATAGCTTACCGTTTTTCATAATTTTGAGGATTTTCGACGATATTCAAAAAATGATGAAAACTGGTAAAAACGAAAATCTATAGACCACGGTATTGCACAGCATGCCGTATTTCATCGTTTTAAGGATTTTTGAGGATTTTCGAAAAATATCGAAATTTTGAAAAAACGCAAGGCTATAGCCTTACCGTTTTTCATCATTTTGAGGATTTTCGACGATTTTCAAAAAGTGACGAAAACTGGCAAAAACGAAAGGCTATAGTCTACGGTATTGCACAGCATGCCGTTTTTAATCGTTTTGAGGATTTTTGAGGATTTTCGAAAAATGTCGAAATTTTGAAAAAACGCAAGGCTATAGCCTTACCGTTTTTCATGATTTTGAGGATTTTCGACGATTTTCAAAAAGTGACGAAAACTGGAAAAAGCGAAAGGCTATAGTCTACAGAATTGCACAGCATGCCGTTTTTCATCGTTTTGAGGATTTTTGAGGATTTTCGAAAAATGCCAAAATTTTGAAAAAACGCAAGGCTATAGCCTTACCGTTTTTCATCATTTTGAGGATTTTCGACGATTTTCAAAAAGTGACGAAAACTGGCAAAAGCAAAAGGCTATAGTCCACAGTCATGCACAGCATGCCGTTTTTCATCGTTTTGAGGATTTTTGAGGATTTTCGAAAAATGTCGAAATTTTGAAAAAACGCAAGGCTATAGCCTTACCGTTTTTCATCATTTTGAGGATTTTCGACGATTTTCAAAAGTGACGAAAACTGGAAAAAGCGAAAGGCTATAGTCTACAGAATTGCACAGCATGCCGTTTTTCATCGTTTTGAGGATTTTTGAGGATTTTCGCAAAATGTTGAAAAAACGCAAGGCTATAGCCTTACCGTTTTTCATCATTTTGAGGATTTTCGACGATTTTCATAAAGTGACGAAAATTGGCAAAAACGAAAGGCTATAGTCCACAATCATGCACAGCATGCCGTTTTCACCGTTTTGAGGATTTTCGACGATTTTCAAAAAGTGGTGAAAACTGAAAAAAACGAGAGGCTATATTCCACGGTATTGCACAGCATGCCATTTTTCATCCTATTGAGGATTTTTGAGGATTTTCGAAAAATGCCGAAATTTTGAAAAAACGCAAGGCTATAGACTTACCGTTTTTCATCATATTGAGGATTTTTGAGGATTTTCGAAAAATGCCGAAATTTTGAAAAAACGCAAGGCTATAGCCTTACCGTTTTTCATCATTTTGAGGATTTTCGACGATTTTCAAAAAGTGATGAAAACTGGCAAAAGCGAAAGGCTATAGTCCACAGTCATGCACAGCATGCCGTTTTTCATCGTTTTGAGGATTTTTGAGGATTTTCGAAAAATGTCAAAATTTTGAAAAAACGCAAGGCTATAGCCTTACCGTTTTTCATATTTTGAGGATTTTCGACGATTTTCAAAAAGTGACGAAAACTGGCAAAAACGAAAGGCTATAGTCTACGGTATATCACAGCATGCCGTTTTTAATCGTTTTGAGGATTTTTGAGGATTTTCGAAAAATGCCAAAATTTTGAAAAAACGCAAGGCTATAGCCTTACCG
This sequence comes from Benthosema pterotum, assembly GCA_039105355.1. NCBI lineage: Eukaryota > Metazoa > Chordata > Actinopteri > Myctophiformes > Myctophidae > Benthosema > Benthosema pterotum. The sequence goes on along the minus strand of CM076966.1, from coordinate 20,222,121 downwards.
TTTTTCATCATTTTGAGGATTTTCGACGATTTTCAAAAAGTGACGAAAACTGGCAAAGCGAAAGGCTATAGTCCACAGTCATGCACAGCATGCCGTATTTCATCGTTTTGAGGATTTTTGAGGATTTTTGAAAAATGTCGAAATTTTGAAAAAACGCAAGGCTATAGCCTTACCGTTTTTCATAATTTTGAGGATTTTCGACGATATTCAAAAAATGATGAAAACTGGTAAAAACGAAAATCTATAGACCACGGTATTGCACAGCATGCCGTATTTCATCGTTTTAAGGATTTTTGAGGATTTTCGAAAAATATCGAAATTTTGAAAAAACGCAAGGCTATAGCCTTACCGTTTTTCATCATTTTGAGGATTTTCGACGATTTTCAAAAAGTGACGAAAACTGGCAAAAACAAAAGGCTATAGTCTACGGTATTGCACAGCATGCCGTTTTTAATCGTTTTGAGGATTTTTGAGGATTTTCGAAAAATGCCAAAATTTTGAAAAAACGCAAGGCTATAGCCTTACCGTTTTTCATCATTTTGAGGATTTTCGATGATTTTCAAAAAGTGACGAAAACTGGCAAAAGCGAAAGGCTATAGTCCACAGTCATGCACAGCATGCCGTATTTCATCGTTTTGAGGATTTTTGAGGATTTTCGAAAAATGTGCCAAAATTTTGAAAAAACGCAAGGCTTTAGCCTTACCGTTTTTCATCATTTTGAGGATTTTCGACGATTTTCAAAAAGTGACGAAAGATGGCAAAAGCGAAAGGCTATAGTCCACAGTCATGCACAGCATGCCGTATTTCATCGTTTTGAGGATTTTTGAGGATTTTTGAAAAATGTCGAAATTTTGAAAAAACGCAAGGCTATAGCCTTACCGTTTTTCATAATTTTGAGGATTTTCGACGATATTCAAAAAATGATGAAAACTGGTAAAAACGAAAATCTATAGACCACGGTATTGCACCAGCATGCCGTTTTCATCGTTTTAAGGATTTTTGAGGATTTTCGAAAAATGTCGAAATTTTGAAAAAAACGCAAGGCTATAGCCTTACCGTTTTTCATCATTTTGAGGATTTTCGACGATTTTCAAAAAGTGACAAAAAATGGGAAAAGCGAAAGGCTATAGTCCACAGTCATGCACAGCATGCAGTTTTTCATCGTTTTGAGGATTTTTGAGGATTTTCGCAAAATGTCGAAATTTTGAAAAAAAACGCAAGGCTATAGCCTTACCGTTTTTCATCATTTTTAGGATTTTCGACAATTTTCATAAAGTGACGAAAACTGGCAAAAACGAAAGGCTATAGACCACGGTATTGCACAGCATGCCGTATTTCATCGTTTTGAGGATTTTTGAGGATTTTCGAAAAATGTCAAAATTTTGAAAAAACGCAAGGCTATAGCCTTACCATTTTTCATCATTTTGACGATTTTCGACGATTTTCAAAAAGTGACGAAAACTGGCAAAAACGAGAGGTTATAGTCCACGGTATTGCACAGCATGCCATTTTTCATCATTTTGAGGATTTTTGAGGATTTTCGAAAAATGCCGAAATTTTGAAAAACGCAAGGCTATAGCCTTACCGTTTTTCATCATTTTGAGGATTTTCGATGATATTCAAAAAGTGACGAAAACTAGCAAAAACGAAAGGCTATAGTCCACGGTATTGCACAGCATGTCGTTTGTCATCATTTTGAGGATTTTTAGGATTTTCGAAAAATGCCGAAATTTTGGAAAAACGCAAGGCTATAGCCTTAGCGTTTTTCATCATTTTGAGGATTTTTGAGGATTTTCGAAAAATGCCGTAATTTTGAAAAAACGCAAGGCTATAGCCTTACTGTTTTTCATCATTTTGAGGATTTTCGACGATTTTCAAAAAGTGAGGAAAACTAGCAAAAACGAAAGGCTATAGTCCACGGTATTGCACAGCATGCCGTTTTTCATCATTTTGAGGATTTTTGAGGATTTTCGAAAAATGCCGAAATTTTGAAAAAACGCAAGGCTATATATAGCCTTACCGTTTTTCATCATTTTGAGAATTTTCGACGATTTTCAAAAAGTGACGAAAACTGGGAAAAGCGAAAGGCTATAGTCCACAGTCATGCACAGCATGCCGTATTTCATCGTTTTGAGGATTTTTGAGGATTTTCGAAAAATGTCGAAATTTTGAAAAAACACAAGGCTATAGCCTTACCGTTTTTCATAATTTTGAGGATTTTCGACGATTTTCAAAAAGTGATGAAAACTGGCAAAAACGAAAGGCTATAGTCTATATCACAGCATGCCGTTTTTAATCGATTTTGAGGATTTTTGAGGATTTTCGAAAAATGCCAAAATTTTGAAAAAACGCAAGGCTATAGCCTTACCGTTTTTCATCATTTTGAGGATTTTCGACGATTTTCAAAAAGTGACGAAAACTGGCAAAAGCGAAAGGCTATAGTCCACAGTCATGCACAGCATGCCGTATTTCATCGTTTTGAGGATTTTTGAGGATTTTCGAAAAATGTCGAAATTTTGAAAAAACGCAAGGCTATAGCCTTACCGTTTTTCATAATTTTGAGGATTTTCGACGATATTCAAAAAATGATGAAAACTGGTAAAAACGAAAATCTATAGACCACGGTATTGCACCAGCATGCCGTATTTCATCGTTTTAAGGATTTTTGAGGATTTTCGAAAAATATCGAAATTTTGAAAAAACGCAAGGCTATAGCCTTACCGTTTTTCATCATTTTGAGGATTTTCGACGATTTTCAAAAAGTGACGAAAACTGGCAAAAGCGAAAGGCTATAGTCCACAGTCATGCACAGCATGCCGTATTTCATCGTTTTGAGGATTTTTGAGGATTTTCGAAAAATGTCGAAATTTTGAAAAAACGCAAGGCTATAGCCTTACCGTTTTTCATAATTTTGAGGATTTTCGACGATTTTCAAAAAGTGACGAAAAATGGAAAAAGCGAAAGGCTATAGTCCACAGTCATGCGCAGCATGCCGTTTTTCATCGTTTTGAGGATTTTTGAGGATTTTCGCAAAATGTCGAAATTTTGAAAAAAACGCAAGGCTATAGCCTTACCGTTTTTCATCATTTTGAGGATTTTCGACGATTTTCATAAAGTGACGAAAACTGGCAAAAACGAAAGGCTATAGTCCAAAGTCATGCACAGCACGCAGTTTTATTCGTTTTGAGGATTTTTGAGGATTTTCGAAAAATGTCGAAATTTTGAAAAAACGCAAGGCTATAGCCTTACCGTTTTTCATAATTTTGAGGATTTTCGACGATTTTTAAAAAATGACAAAAACTGGCAAAAGCGAAAGGCTATAGTCCACAGTCATGCACAGCAAGCCGTTTTTCATCGTTTTGAGGATTTTTGAGGATTTTCGCAAAATGTCGAAATTTTGAAAAAACGCAAGGCTATAGCCTTACCGTTTTTCATAATTTTGAGGATTTTCGACGATTTTTAAAAAATGACAAAAACTGGCAAAAGCGAAAGGCTATAGTCCACAGTCATGCACAGCAAGCCGTTTTTCATCGTTTTGAGGATTTTTGAGGATTTTCGCAAAATGTCGAAATTTTGAAAAAATGCAAGGCTATAGCCTTACCGTTTTTCATGATTTTGAGGATTTTCGACGATTTTCAAAAAGTGACGAAACCTGGCAAAAGCGAAAGGCTATAGTCCACAGTCATGCACAGCAAGCCGTTTTTCATCTTTTTGAGGATTTTCGCAAAATGACGAAATTTTGAAAAAACGCAAGACTATAGCCTTACCGATTTTCATCATTTTAAGGATTTTCGACGATTTTCATAAAGTGACAAAAACTGGTAAAAACTAAAGGCTATAGTCCACGGTATTGCACAGCATGCCGTTTTTCATCGTTTTGAGGATTTTTGAGGATTTTAGAAAAATGTCAAAATTTTTAAAAAACGCAAGGCTATAGCCTTACCGATTTTCATCATTTTGAGGATTTTCGACGATTTTCAAAAAGTGACGAAAACTGGCAAAAGCGAAAGGCTATAGTCCACAGTCATGCACAGCAAGCCGTTTTTCATAGTTTTGAGGATTTTTGAGGATTTTCGAAAAATGTCGAAATTTTGAAAAACGCAAGGTTATAGCCTTACCGTTTTTCATCATTTTGAGGATTTTCGACGATTTTCAAAGAGTGACGAAAACTGGCAAAAGCGAAAGGCTATAGTCCAAAGTCATGCACAGCACGCAGTTTCTCATCGTTTTGAGGATTTTCGACGATTTTCAAAAAGTAACGAAAACTGGCAAAAGCGAAAGGCTAGGGTAACTCTCCCACTTATCCTAGCTCTGGCTAGGATAAGGAAAAGGAGGCGTGACCCTTCAAAATAAAAGTACCCGGTAAAATAAACAAAAATGAGTAATTTGCAAATAAATTGCCCATTAGAACTATATGTAGTATTACGCGGAAGCGGGGATCGAACCCGGGACTCCCACTCGCCAGTCCAACGCACAACAAGTCGCGCCAATAAGGCTGAGCCCGATTGGCGGGGTTGTTGTCGCTGGCTCATGGCTGGGTGCTACATTCACCCCCTTGATCTTTTGGAGCGCGTCCTCGCGCTTCACACTTCACACCACGGACCCCCGTACGTGATGTCCCTCATGTGGACCCGCAAGGACGTATACGGGTATATTGGGGATAACACCCGCACTCCAAATCCTGCCGACTACGCCAGATTGTAGTATTACGCGGAAGCGGGGATCGAACCCGGGACTCCCCCTCGCCAGTCCAACGCACAACAAGTCGCGCCAATAAGGCTGAGCCCGATTGGCGGGGCTGTTGTGGCTGGCTCATGGCTGGGTGCAACATATACATTAAGTATATAAACAAAAATATACAAAGTATTTTTGTTAACATGTACACAGTTATTAATAAAAAATATTGAAATGGATAAATACTGTTACACAGTATTTATCCATTTGCCCACAGGGCCTATTTTACACTGGAGTGTAAAATAGGCCCCTGGACAAAAAATGGTTCTTGTGGGACATATGTAGGCCTACGAGTGCAGGGAGACCTCCTCTACAACACCTCACTATCTGCTAAGCAGGAGAGGTGTATTAAAAAAGTTATAGGGCCTTGAGTACAGCCAAAAGTAAAACATGGTGCAAGTTCCAGACCAGACATGGACACTGGACCAAAGACATCAAGCGACGCATATCCACACATCCAGGAAGACCTCCTCTACAACACCCCACTGTCTGCTAAGCAGGAGAGGTGTATTTTAAACAGTTATAGGCCCTTTTGTGAGGTCAAAGGTCAAAAATGGTGCCGTTTCCAGACTGGACTGACCACTGGACAAAAGACGGCTCTTCATATCAACAAGCGAGACATATCCACACGTCCGGGCAGACCTCCTCTACAACACATCACTGTCCACACCTCTCCTGCTTAGCGGACAGTGGGGTGTTGTAGAAGAGGTCTGCCCGGACGTGTGGATGTGCGTCTCTTGTTGATACGAAGAGCCGTCTTTGGTCCTGTGTCCAGTCTGGAAATGGCACCATCTTTGACCTTTGACCTTACAAAAGGGCCTATAAAATACACCTCTCCTGCTTAGTGGACAGTAGGGTGTTGTAGAGGAGGTCTGCCCGGACGCATGGATATGTCCCACTAGTTGATACGAACAACTGGTTTTTGTCCAGTGTCCATTTTGGTCTGAAAATTGAGTAAAAACAGCAAATCTACAAGCTTAAAACACCCATTACGTTGAGCTTGTAGATTAACTTTTTAATGTCCTACATGTATACAGTGTGGCCCATACTAGCACTTTTTAAATAAATCTGTGACATTTAAAAGACCATAATAATTACGAGGTTGTGCTTTTATTTTGAAGGCCTTATCCTAACTAACGGACCTGATCTCCAGGCTCTCATCCGCGCTGCTAGGCAGCCTGAAAATAGGGCCAAACTGAATAGGCCTAAATTGTTTTCAACGAGGGCGGCGCGAAGCTGTTTTAGGGCATGTGAGAAACATGAAAAGTAGAAACAACTAAAGCCTAGTCTGTAATGTCCGTGTTATAGGCTAGTACTATTAGATCAAAACAATCTAAAATAAATGGGATTTCATTTAAAGGTAGGGTAAGTGATTTGAAATTCATGGTGTAGTACCAGCCTGGTGCACTAGGGGCGTCCAACAGTAGCTACACTATGTGAACCTGCTGCTCGATCCTGATTGGAGGAGAATTCACCCACCACCTGGGGAACTTTTATTAGCTCCTCTGCTAACGTGGGGGAGGGGGAAACTCCATATATGGTTTCCACACCTTATAATAGAGCATTTTAACAGAAAAAAGGCTGGGACTGACTAACTTTGAGGCCGTTTTTCATTTTTCATTAGCCTGGTACCACACTCATTTGCCGTTGGCAACATAAACATTCAACATAATTATGATGAACGTTATGCGTTGAACTTGAACTTCAACGTAACGCAGTCTTGTACCCAGGCTAGAGAACAATCATTTGTACTGAAGAATCATTTGTAGGCCCACTGAGTGTAGATTACAGTTTCTGTCAGAAGAGGGCAGCATTGTTCTGTTTGTATAAGTGGGAATGCCACTCACATCTATGAATACTCACTCCATGGCCTAGACTAGACTAGACTAGACTAGGCTAAAGGCCACTCCATGGCCTACGCTTGTTACTCCAAAATCAAAAGTAGGGCTACACGTGCATAAAAGAAATGTCTAATCTACTGTAGCCTACACTGTTTCACTGGCTTTTTATGCTACATTATTATGTCTGCATGCTACGCACAAGCCTATAGCCTAGGTCAAATCATAATATATAGTTTGTTTGACCATAGGTCAAATCATTATATATTTTCAACTACTATACCGTTAGAGGTCAATAATTCAGACAGAATCAACTTCCAAAGGCAATGTAAAATGGAGCTTAATATCTCCATCCTCAAAAATGATGAATGGTAGCATACCATAGTAAGTTGTCCAAGCACATGTACTATAGCCTATCATCTTTCCTTGTTTTTGACATTTTTTGAAAATCCTCTAAAACAATGAAAAACCTACTTTGGCATACACCCTGGTACAATGGTCACTATGTAGCCACGCCATCATCGCCATGCAGAGCTTGCTTGCCTGCAGCACCTCCAGACTCGCACACATTTCTCCAGGGCTTTTAAGTGTTGTGTCTGGAGCAAATTCATCAAAACTAAGGTTCAGAGTAAAGATCCAGGAAGACCTGGATTTCATTTGGCCATGGGGGCAACCACACTTTGCAATTTTCCCAGAATTTCCCAGAACTTTAATTGTGTTACAGTTTAGTCCTGTAGGCTACAGTGAAAGTATAGGCCATTTTCATGTTAAAAAGGGGAGAAAGGGCATAGAAAGAAATTGGAGGTAGGCCTACATGGTTTCTGCCTGACAGAAACCATAATACTAAACCTACTATAATGCAATATTCAGGCTATTTCACATCAAGGCCCATTTTAGTCTGCATTTGAGCCACAGACCAACTTTATGATATTTTAAAAACATAATATTTCTTCCTACTCCTTTTTGGACATTATTGCTGTTTCTTTTGTTTTCTTGTTTCTAGTTTTGTCCTGATGTATTTGTTCTTAAATAATATTCAAAATAAACATATTCATTCATTCACTCACACAGACCACTATTATGAGATTCCTGCCATATTGATGGCAAACTTTTGTCAAAATAACAATTCTTCTTCTTCTAATTGTGTAAACTGCTGTTGTAGTTGAAGTTTCACTGTACGGTGGCTTATAAATAATGTATCTCCATCTTCTCCTTGTCTAGTGTAACCTTACTGGCGTATACACCGTGTTTTCTTCTGCATCTCAGCCTTCCTAACTGAGGCTAAAGTTTCTATAAAAGGCAATAAAATGCCCATTTGTTCACAGAGAAGCACAAGGAGATTTTCATGGTGGCAGAAAGCAGATATTTTAGCCTCTGAAATCCTCTATGAGCTTTAGTCCAATGCTGCAAAGCTCGCCTCAAAACACAGTCACACTGGTGAAAGGGCCTTTCTGGTTGGAGTGTGCATGTTCTCCCCGTGTCCCATAGGGTAGATACCCTCACAAAACATGCAGTAATCCTGGGCTGTAAGCTGCCTCCCCCTGGCCAGCCGGGGCGCCTGATGGAGGGGACTGGAACTGGTTGGAATAACATGTTCCTTCCATGTACCATGTCCAACCAGGGAAACTCCCACCTGTCAAGTGAAAAGACGGTGGTGCGACTCCACATGCATTGAAGGAGGCATGAGCGCAGTCTGCTGCCTCACCAGGTTGGCGGAGGATGTGTAGAGATCACACTAGGAAGGCCCTGGGTGATGAAAATGGGTTGCAAAATCGTGGGGATAAAATTTAGAGTTAAAAAAGTAAAACAAATACAAGAACTGCCCTCACCACTGTTTTTTTATACAGGTAATAAAGGCAACCTTTTAGCCGAAAAACAAAATAGATACTGTATATAGCTATATTTTTTTTTACTTTTTCTCCCTCTACGTTGCATCTGCTTTGATGTTGCAGCTTGCTTCGTCCTGTAGGCGGTCCAGAACTTTGTCAACAAATCATGAAAACAAAACATTCGTCGGGCGGTGCTAAGGTGCTTGTGAGGGGGGTTTGGGGTGAGGCAGCATTTTAGCCAATCACAGCACAGCACACCAGTCTCCAGCATTATAGTGAGCTAATAGAGTGGAGGTGATGTGGACTTAGATTCTGTTTTTAAACAAATCTGTTTACAAAGACAGTGTTTATACACACTACATTTGCTTCTATTACCTTTAAGGCAAGCATTTAGTCATATCCTGGCTGTGCATTGCCATAGGCTAATGGATGAAGGCGATAGATACATTCAGAAAAATAGATCAGTGGTTCTCAAACTTTATTTTTTTCCCCAAGCACCTCCATAACCGTGAGTGGACACATTTGTAGCCCTCTGTAAGGGTCCACTTGGAACCTCCTGAAGCAGTGGTTTTCAACCCTTTTCTTATTTAGTCAGCATTTGAGCCACCATTTGATGACATTTTGCTCAGACCCAAAATGTAGAATATTCTGTTGTTGACGGGTACGAATTTGTCCACAATTCTATGCTGATGATTCTGGTAGCATTTGATCAACAGCCGTTGATCAAAATAACATTCTCCAATTGTGTAGACTTCCCGTAAAATTAAGTAATGCAGATCTTCAAAAATAATTTAACCCAGATATTTAACAATCTACAAGGCTCAATTTGGATACAAACTCTCCATTGTTTAGATTGGTGACTACCTGAAGGCCCCACAAGGACCACTGGTTGTCCCTGGACCACCAGGAGTGGTTGAGAACCACTTCTCAAAAGGAGGGTTCTAGCTGGACCCCGCTTTGAGAACATCTGAGCAATATGGATTCTGTGGTCGTGCAGAATGTACAACATCTGTCAACTGGTAACCGAGGCAAAACGGCTGAAAGAGAGGAGACAGAGAACCCTAACTGTTGTCTTAAATGCTCTTGCTAATTGAATTTACACTCATCATAGTGCAGGTGAGTATAGTGTATGTTGTGATGATCACTGGTAACATGTGTTGGGAGCCATATCTGCTAAAGGAAATTCCTTCATGAAGTTTTGATTTGAAAAGCATTGATTATTATGAAATGTTAAAGTGGCTAAAACAGCGTGGCATTTCATTTGTTGTTATGAGATGATTAGGAAGATATTAACTGAAATATGGGTTTTCGTCAGTGTTCGTTGTTGTAACCTTAGACTGTATGCTTCAATTTTCATCTATCTATACTTTAACAGGTGTTGGAAAATGTGTTTAGTAAAAGTTGGACATTTGCACCCAAAGTCACATGGCTGGATATAGAACTCACACATACAGTACACAAAGAGCAATAAAGGTGCACCTTAAGTAAATAAACAAACACATTCACAATGTGAAATAATTTCAATGTAAAACAAACCAGTGACGGCCAAGATAAGAAGTGACTTGTCTTTTTTACTGTGCTCCACCAGACTAGCTCTTCATTGGAGGATAAACCCAAAACCTAAACCGTTTGTTTGTTGTTGGCTGATACTTAAAATCCTATAAAAGACTTTTGTTGCATCACTAGCGTCTGTTTTTCCGACTATTATGCTAAATGGAAAACGACAGATAGCTGTAGTTTGCCAAGAAGAGCTGAGAGCTTAGCATTATTTAAAACATTCAGAGATGTAAAAAAAAAAAAAAAAAAAAAAAAAATTAACCAAAGCAGCATTGCACTTCAAAGGGTTGTAACAGCTGCACAGCAACAGTGGGATAATGTTGCAGTTGTACTGTAGAACACGGCTGTCTTTTTAAACAAAGACCCGGCAGACGGTGTACTTTTTATAACAGTAATTTGTACTTTTTATAACGTTGCACTATATGTTGTTTCATACTGGAAATAAAAGACTTGAAAATCCTACTTCCGGGTGAGTGACACAACTGTCTTACATATACCATCGAAAGAACTACATTATATCATGAATTGCCTTTTATGTTTGATTGATGCTTGTCGTCTTGTCCCGTTTGAGTGTGTGAGTGTTGAATGTTTAGTGGACCACAATAGTACTTTCTGCTGTCTCCTTCTTTTTTTCTTCTTTTTTCTTTACAAATGTGTCAATAAAAAAATAAAAGATGTCAACAAGTCAAAAATAGTTAAAAATAGCACATCTATAAGCTATTTTCTGCATTCTTGAAAAAGGACTTAAGTGGTTAATAGTGCTTCTCTGGGAACACACGTTAAGTCTTGAGAGGAAAACCAACTTGCAGCTGTGATTTAAAAAGAAAAAGGCACAACTGGTTCTGGAGTATCCCTCTGTTGAATCAGAACACAGGCCATGGCTCTTTGGCAGGATAGCACGTTGCAGCAAAATGGCTACAAGGGAAGGCAAGGACCTCGTGGTCATCTTTGGCACATCGATGAGCTATTGTACTCATAACCCATACCTGGAGTGACTTATAAAGATTCAGGCATTATTATTATTAAAATAATTATAGAAAAACAACACAATATAAAATTCCTGCAGTAGTACAAATCTGTGTGGAGGACACATTATCACAAAATGCTGGACGATCGGTTAGAATACGAAGGACACAAAAAGTCTCTGCTCAGTTCCTGTTCTATATCCCGTTGTCAAACTTGTTCAGTTCAGTTCAGTTCAGTTCTTCATGCACGTCAGCGCTCTCCTAAAGGCCAGAAATGATACAAGACCGACGTGACGTCATACATTATGCCATTAGTTCCTGTTTACCTTTTGTTTACAATGTCAACTAATCAGGGAGGGGGGGGAGTCAGTGGTTCACATTCTCTGGTCCCGTCGTTTTGCTTGTTTGTTGCTTCTATAAACCAGACATCACTATGAACACTTGGACTTAGTGAACGTCCTATAATACCAATCTCTCTCTATCGCTCTCTCTCTCTCTTCATTTATTCCTTCCTGTTGCCACCATTCTCTCTCACTCCATCCCCTGCGTGTCCTGTGCAAAGGTCCAGGAAGAGAAGTAAGGTTGGTTGGTGACATCATGAGTCTGTCCCTCCTTCAGGGGATGATGATGGGGATGTGGGGAGAGGGGGTGGGGTGGGGGGGTGTCAATCACATGTCTTCATAAAGCAGCATTCCGCTGAAGATGGTCAGGGGTTCCACAGAGTGTGCCAGCTTGCCCATGACCAGGTCGATGCACACGGTGTCTCTGGCCTGCAGCGGCAGGATGATGTTGAACACGGCCAGCGAGCCGGGCGTGACCTTGGCCTCGGCCACAGGCTTGTTTTCCAGGCCCTCGGGCTGGTAGCCGCCGGAGTCCACGCGGGCCATGCCGTAGTTGGACTTGGACAGGACCGCCTCGATCTTCTCGTTCCTGTGGCCCGTCAGGATGGCGCTGAAGAAGTAGCGGCCATCCACGGGAGCGGTGAACACACCTGAGGAACACAGAAATTGAGAGTCTGAGTGTATGCTGGCAGTGTGTTTTTCCTTGGCATAGCAGCCATCCTAGCTGAGAGGTTAAAGTTCCTATAAAAGGCAATACAATGTCCTTTTGTTCGTGGAGAAGGAGATTTTCATGGTGGCAGAAAGCAGATATTTTAGCCTCTGAAATCCTCTAGCAGCTTAATTCAAATACTGGGAAGCTTGACTGAAAACACAGTCACCCCAGGCATAAAACTGTAACTGCCTGGCCTGAATGGAAGCTAAGTAAACTATATGCTTAACCTATCCTCCTTAACCTTAACCTTAACCTCAGTAAAACAGTGCAGAAAACAGGACAGTACAGCAGTACAGTACAGCAGTCGATTTCGCCCCTTCCAAGAGTAGGCTTGAGTCAAACTAATTTGCCTAATTACTTAATTAAAATGTAGTACAGTGACCGCTACCTGTCCTTGGATCGTAGAAGTCTCCCTCGTTGACGAAGACCTTGTCAAAGACGATGGTGGCAGCTTTCTCCATGGGGATGGTGAGAGCAGCCGAGAAGGACAGCTTGGGCACATGAGCATCAGCACCGGGTAGACCTGAGCACAACATATAGACTTATTTGTTCAACAGCTTGTCCACATTGTTACTAAATGTGTTTTTTTATAGGGCTTTATGACTAAATGTTCACAATGTAATTTGCAAATCCATAATGCCTAGAAACCCCCCAAATCTGTAGCTACAGTATTATATAGTGAAATACTCCCCATAGACCATTACCTAGGAGTGCCGCCTCTAGCAAACTTGAGTCATAGAGATACACCAACAAGCCAGCGAACGTTGTGAAGTTCGCTATAGTCAGGATCCCTGTCCAAGTTATATAGCACAGAATGCTAAATAATGTCAAACCTGATAACACAGATTGGCAGTTCTGTACATACACTACTAGTGAATGCCAAGCCTCTATTGCAGTCAAAGCAGTATAATATATCCATGTTTTTGTTTTTCTAGGCGTGTACGTCCAGAATTGTGTTTGGATGGGATTGGGATGTTTGTGTGCTGTTCAGACTAGGCCAAAGATCTGATTTGGACCATGCAGTCTGGTATGTCTGTCTTCATGACTACTGTATGGTAATGGAGACAGACATACCAGCACTCTGGAGCCTATAGATGCCATAAGGTTTAGTTGTACCTGTAAAACAAAGACCTACCTCGTTCACCTTTGGGACCTACAAAAGGAAGAGGAGAAAAAATAAGTTACTACTTGAGGAACACAGTACACAGTACACTTCTGTACATTGGCAGGAATATTATCCATCTATCCATCTGTCTGCCCATCCACCCATCCATCCACATATTAATATCCATTCAGTAGAAAGGGGTACACTACACTACACAGATTATATTTTTTTTAAATGTATTTAATTTAGAATGACCCTCAACTTCATCAGTGCCAATATTCCATCCTAAACTGGATAATCTCACTCTCCTTCTACCTCTGCCTTACTGCCTGTTTGTTCCCATTACAGATGACATTCACTGTGCCTACAATTTCAATCATCTTGTCTTCACCTGGTAGTCCTCTGAGACCGTTCTCTCCCTGTCTTCCTGGAGGTCCGGACGGGCCCCTTAACCCTGGCAGCCCGTTGAAGCCTCTCTCTCCGGGGGGGCCTTGGGGGCCCGGTGGGCCAGGCAGGCCTGTAGCAGTGAGGGTTGGCAGAAAGTATAGCAATAAATAAATAATCAGTACATTGACACAGAGATATTGTAGAAGAAGATAAGTGTTGAGCTGCATTGTAAGAGGGTGAGTTGTCATGCATACATACATACAGGTAGATACACAAATGTGGGGCAGAGACAGTATTATTAATGTCTATTTTTTCTCTCCTGAATTTAGAGTAGCCAATCCTTTTAATCATATATTTTTAGTCGCTATGCCAATTGATTCCATCTTCTGGCTCATCTTAGCGTAATTGTGTAAATTAATTTATTTGTAAAAAAAAAAAAGTACCTTATTTAAAAAAAAAGGTTCTCATTAATGTGATGATTCGACAAATAATAATTTAGATAATAATTGCAAAGAAAATCCTCAAATGTTGTCGCCTATTACGAGACTAACATAACCTTACACAGTCAAGGCTCATTCATAGATTTTCGGTGACCACCACCACCCCTGTGACCATGGTGAGTAATATCTGAGCAGAGGATAAGGAATGTTTTACGGATTGAATTATACTCCTTATTGAGATCATATTGTAGTTTTCGGTGGTGGCGGTGGCAGCAGAAAATTAAAAAAAAAAAACTATGAACTCACACATACTGTAACTGACATCAGACAACAGATGAGATACAAAGCAAAAAATAAAATGGTCAGAACTCAGAACACTGAGAGGACAGTCAGAATAAATCATAAAAACAATTGCACATTCAGAGACATGTATCTGTCAAATATGCTGTATGCAATGTGCATACAAGACAAAAACAAAGGTTAGGGACACAAGTCACTTTGCTTTTAAACCACATAGGAGAGCATATGAATCATATTGGCTATTGGCTGTCACCATGTATGGGGAAGGCGATGTTTCCTGTACCCATGATCTGTATCCTGAACCACTTGTACTTTCATTTGTGTGTGTATGTGTGCGTGTGTGCATGTGTTTGTGCGTGCATGTGCGCAATGCGCATGTGTGCACACTGCATAGTCTTTGAAGTGTTGTGTCATGGGAACTCGGGAAGTATTTCTCTCCTCTGTTCAGCACAAACATTGCGTGTTCGTTTGAATGTTCAGATTAGTCATGTTTCTACACTAAATATTCAGGGCCTTTTGTGGTGTTTGATAGCCTGTGGTGTTTATTGTGGTAAGTGAGTAAATGTGGCCGCTGATGCATGAGGCCGCTGATGGCGCGCGCACACACACACACGCACACGCACACGCACACGCACACACACACACACACACACACACACACACACACACACACACACACACACACACACACACACACACACACACACACACACACACACACACACACACACACACACACACACACACACGCAAGCAAGCAACATAACCGAAGTACATAAGTGGTCAGAATAGACTGTACATGACATTGTGTGTGACTACGGTTTGAATTATACTCCCTACTGTTTCATAATAAAGGTGCTTTTGGTTGGTGATGCAATGATTAATACCGACTACGGACGTCAAAGGTGGGAAGAGGCATTTCCTCCTCTGCACAGGGAAGCTCACTCACAGCTCAATGTGTGGAGGTGGGTGGTGGTGGGTGGGCTTTAGCATGCAACCAGGGAGCTTCTGGTTACCTAATGGCTTCTCAAACTGCTGAACTACTTTTCAGTTCTGTTCAATATCTTGCTTTATTTGTCTCTCCTATAAAGTCATGTAAGGTTAGCTCTGCTTTGCTTTGAAAGGAATCCAAGACTCTCAGACTGGACAGTGTTAGGACTAGAAGTACACATAATACGGTACAGGGCACATGGGTTTAGTTTAACACTGTTTGTCTTTGTAGAAGTCCCATTTTACATTATTGATCCTGCATCTTTGCTGCAATAATACTGTCCAATAATACAGTGTTTAGTTTATATTTAATAACTCCTTGAGAATGTACATTTGGAAACAATGGGTCCATTACAGACATCTAAGCATCCATTTGGAACCCTTGGAGAAATCCTGGATTCAATATTCACTATTTCACCCCAGCAAAGGCTGCAGCATTAAATGCAGAATATACACATGTATGCAGTTATTGTACAGTGGGACTTTTACAACAGCTAAACATCAAGAAAAACACCCAAACCTCTATGCAGCAACACAGGGCCTATAATGCAGAACAAACAAGAGGTACGGAATGCGATTAAATACTTCAATACAAATTAAATAAAAAGTGTGTGTGTGTGTGTGTGTGTGTGTGTGTGTGTGTGTGTGTGTGTGTGTGTGTGTGTGTGTGTGTGTGTGTGTGTGTGTGTGTGTGTGTGTGTGTGTGTGTGCGTGTGCGCGTGTGTGCGTGCGTGCATGAATTATATTTTATTAAATATAGCAGTAATGTCGGTGGGTTTAAACACCATAACATTTCACCACTGTACTTTAATATGTAGAAACGTTTCAGAAAATAAATATTAATATTGCCCAATTTCTTGGCAATTTCACATGGATTCTGTGTGGTGTCCCACACAATTATTGGAAGCATAAAAATCAAACTGTCACCATACTGGTGCATAAGTCAGTCTGTAGCTGTACCATGACAAGATTAACAAATCACTTGTCATCTGTCGAGCCAAATGCATTTGTCTTTTCTCAAGTGAAACAGTCTTTGCTATGATCAGTTTCTCAATAAGAAGACCGCACATTAATAAAACAATGCAAATACACAGTGGAATTGCTGGATGATGAAATTTTTGTACAGTAAGAATGCATTCTGATGAACCTGAAAGCTCAAAATTGATCTAAGCACTCCATTGATGCCACTCTAAGAGCTAACACTCATGCATCACGCATGCTACAGTATAGCATTAGTTCAACTACTGTGACATAGGGTCAAAAACAAAGGTGGTTCTGGCGAGTCCTTTTAAAAAATATGTTGCTGTATATACAAACGGTCTCCTCACAAATGCACTTATATGGTTTACATCACACCTCCAATAGAATAGAAACCTGTTTCTCGAGGTCAGGTCACCAGGTCACCAGAGGTCTACTCTAAATGGACGCTTAAGATCTCCATCCACCTACATGCTCCAGTTTTAGGTGACCAACACAAACATTGATAAGACGCCATCTCAGACACAATTCATAGTGGTATGTCTTGTTTGTCCACTGAAAATGAGTTGGCTAACCAAATAATGGCCACCGGTTCCATGAAAGTACCATGTTTTCAATAATCTAGAATAAAATGAAGTTATTTTGAAGGAAAAGGGGCTTGAGAGAGTACAACTGTAACCAAAAAGGACCAGTTCCATCTGTCCACCCTCAGACTTAAATAAACACTTGGAAATAAGCTGGAAAATAGAATAGAATGGACTTGCCGGTCACGTCTTGCTCTGAGAGGTCGTGCAGCTCTTTGAGGATGTAGTTGACCGAGGAGTTGAGGCTCTTGATCCTGCCGTGGACGCCGTCCATCTGGGTGGTCTGGATGTAGTCGATGAGACCCCCGTGTGTGACCACCGTGCTGTTCAGACCGCTCACGCAGCTCCACAGCCCCGACACGTGCTTGTTCAGACCTGAACCATGGGGAGAGCATTTTAAACCCCACTTTTGTTTTATATGTTTAATTTGCCCCCTTGCCGTTCATTTCAATACAAGTTGCTCAGTGGCGCTTTGAAGCACCCGGAAGACCGCTGGAAGTGCGCCTATTTCCGCATTTGACCACCAAAATTTGGTGGTCAAATGCAGAAGTATTTCTCCATGAACGCGCCCGAAGCAAGGGATTGTAGGAACGGAAAGGATTCATGAACGAGCGCCGTCGAGAACGAGCAAAGGAAAAAAAAACTAAACAGCATCAAAAAACAAGCTTGTGGGTTTGCTGTGAGCTTATTATCTGTCATACATCCGTTATGTTTTGAGAGGTCGTATATGACGTGAGGAGCGCTGGTTCATTCAGAAAACAACTTAAAAACAAACTGCCCTGTCCGCGTGCACAAAGCAAACCAGCGTGCGTGCTCTCGGGGCGCTTGTGCATGAATTCCACCCGCCTGCAGTACCAAACATGCCACCCGCCTGCTTCAAGCCTGGATGTGCTATTTGAGGATGTGGGATATTGTGATGAGGCTGGCGCGTTATGATGATGTAACAGGAAATCGAGCATGCACCAGGTTGCAAGGGCTTCTGGGAAATTGAGTCCAAGGCAAAGTGAACATTTTGAAAATATACCGGCTGGCATTGCTTTTGGTCTAAGACCTGGATCAAGGAATTGGCTTTTTGTCGTCTCAACAACAAACACAAAAAACAAAGGTAACCAAACAATCTCGGCAGCCAGAACAGAAACGGCACAATAATCACGGCACAAAGCTGCCATGATTATTGTACCGTTTCTGTTCTTAAACATCAGCTAATGGTGTCCCTTACCATCCTTGATCCTCTGCAGGGAGTCAGAGACGCCGTCCAGACGGCCACACACTCCCTCCAGCTTGGACAGCCTCTTCTCCAGGCCGTCCCCTGAGCGCTTGCAGTCTCCCATCTCCACCACCAGGGTGCTCTCGAACCGCCGCACGTCCCTGTCCATGCCCTCCAGGCGGTCGCGGCTCTCCTCAATGTGCTCCGTCACCTCCTGCTGGATCTTGTCCAGTTCGGTGATGATCTTGTCCTTGGTGTTTCCTGATGTGACGGAGCAGTGCAACGTACTAGGGGTTTATCTCATGTCAGTTTACATCCTATAGTTAACTTAACCCATTCTGCACTGAGGCCAAAAGGAGGTCGCGAACAGAGGACTAAAATATTGTCCCTGGAACTACAATGTTGTCTCTGGAACCAAGGTTTTGTTCCCAGAACTAAAATAGTGTCCCTGGAACCAAAATATAGGTCCCTGGAACTAAAATATTGTTTCTGGAACTAAGGTTTTGTCCCTGAGCTAAAATGTTGTCCCTCAAACTAAAGTCACTGGCCACTTTGCCACTTGGTGGCGGGCTATGAGCTTGCTTGATCTGATATTTTTCATCAATAGCTAAACGACCTAAAGGCGTACCCGTTCAGAATGGCTTGAATTAAGTTAAATAACTTAGATGGCACAGGGGGAGGCTGTGAGATGCTACCACCGTGGAGAGATGTATGAAGTATGAAAAGGAGAGCCTCTAAAATGAACCATAAAACTGAGGGCGTATGTGTAGAGCTTGTTAGTGTTACTGAATACACACAATGCACCCACTCACATTGTACATGGGCATGCTGTGAGATGTGATCACTACAGCAGAGCCATAGATTAAGACACTGAGGGGGAGAAAACAGCCCGGACAGGTGGCAAGCCCATAGACTCCAATGCGTTCCATAAACTTCCACTTGTCTTCTTTCCATAGAAAGTCATAACTTTGAATTACTCTATGGCAATGGTTTTCAACCTTTCAACCAAGTGGTCCTTGAGAGGGTTCCAGGTGGTCCCCAGCTAAATGATGGAAAGTTGCTTAACCAGATGTACTGTAACTCTTTGAGAGTGTAAAATGAAACCAAATGGACCCTTGCGAGTCCATGTGGTTTCATTTTTACACTCTCAAGAGTTGAAATATTCATTATGTGAATTTGCCCGAATCCACACAACTAGAGAATGTAGAAGATTAATGGTCATCTTCTGTATGTTTGCCTGTTTTGTCCCCATAAATCTTTAGTTTTGGGTTTGTTGGCCTAAAATGTAATCAAATGGTAGTCCGTGGACCAGATGCTGGATGAATAGTGGGCCCTGGTATCAAAAAGGTTGAAAACCACTGCTCTATGGCTCAGTGTAACAGTAACCATCATTCACCAAACAGCTGAAGAAGCGGCGTGCATGCGGCGCAGTGTAGCAGTACCTAGATCGGTGATGACACTGCCATGCTTGTGCATGGTGTGCTCCAGGCCTTTCAGCGTGTCGTTGATGGAGCTGAAGGTCAGGATGACGTCCGACAGCTGGCCCTGCAGCGTCTTCAGCTGGTTGTTGTTCAGGGTCCCTCCGATCACGCTGTGGCCGTCCAGGGGCTTGTCCACCGTGTCCAGCCCACCGTCCCCTCTGCCGGGAATCCCCCCGCTACCGCTGGTACCACCGGCTCCACCTGCTCCACCCCTGCTGCCTCCAGCTCCACCGCTGCTGCCAGTAGCTCCACCTCCTGGAAGGAAGAGGAAGAACGTACTGTAGGCCACTCTGAACAGCCCAACACACATACTGTACCGTTCCAAAACGATACATTTGTAGAACATTTACGCACTGGAGCGCCATGCGATGTGTCTGACGCCACCGGTGCGGCACAGGTCTTTGTTTGAAAATAACAGGGGCAGCTGTTTTGACGCACATCATTTGCAGTCTGTGTTTGTGTTAGGCTTTATACAGCAACTGTCTTCAAGAAAAAAACAGCAAAAACACAGTAGTGTGCATGCCAGGACATTAGGTGGCGCTGACGCACTGAACCGCTTCAGTTCTACTTCCTATCACAAGGCTGTTTGTTTACAACATGGTTTGCATTCACCATTGCTAAGTCACTACATTTGCATTCGTAGGATCAGCAGGGCGAGGGAGCACTTGCTCATTCCAGGGACTTTAAATATGTCCCACAGCTCAGTAAAAAACATCAGCGACATGTTTTGCCAATTCATGTTTTTTGCCATTTACAAGGAGATGCAAGGCTGAGCCTTTTCAACAGATTTCCACTCTGTACAAACAAGCCCGAATTAACAGAATTAACAGCTTGAACAGATCTACAAGATCAGCTATAAGAGCAGTTAATTATAGGTCCTTCTCAAAAAAATTGCATATTGTGTAAAAGTTCATTTTCTTCCATAATATAATACAAAAAGTGAAACTTTCAT
Organism: Benthosema pterotum; assembly: GCA_039105355.1. Taxonomy (NCBI): domain Eukaryota; kingdom Metazoa; phylum Chordata; class Actinopteri; order Myctophiformes; family Myctophidae; genus Benthosema; species Benthosema pterotum. The sequence goes on along the minus strand of CM076966.1, from coordinate 20,201,721 downwards.
ATATTCTCAATCAATTGTGCATTACGTTTTGTTTTCTATGGAAACCATTCTTGTGTAAATGGAGCCTTAGGGCTCCATTTTCGTCACACGCTAAACCTATTATCCTATTTTGATAAACTTTTTCAATAGTTTAACATGACAATCTATTGACACATTGTGAGCTTGTAGACTGGCCTTTTTAACTATTGAAAAATGCTTTAAAAAAAGTCAAAGAAGTTAAGAAATAAGGGGTTTAGTGGTGACGAAAATATAGGCCTTAGTCTCTGACAAAGACTTGAGAAAGAATAATAGTGAGGAAAGTAGGATTGGATGCACAGGAGAATTATCCATTTGGCAAGTTGGGCCCAGGCCCTTATATACTGTATATACTGTATATAGTTGAGAGTGAGGCTATTCTAACTGGCTATTACAGTATACTGTATATAGTTGAGAGTGAAGCTATTCTAACTGACCCTAGAATACTGACCGGTGGGTCCATCCAGTCTGATCTTGCATTGTCCTGTACATCTCTGCACATCCTCCCTGAGCCGGACCACTTCCTCCTGCAAGCTGGAGCACACCTGCGAGCAGAAGTTCTTCTGGCCTGGGCCGGCTGCCGTCCCACCGCCCGTCCCACCGCCCGTCCCGCCGCCCGTCCCACCGCCCGTCCCACCCACTCCGCCGATGGCGTCGATGCGTTTCCCGAAGCGGTCCAGTGTGTGCTGGGTGTGGTTCTTCAGCTTGCGCAGCTCGTCCTCCATGCGGCCACACAGCTCACAGTCGTGGCCCAGCATCTCCACCTCAGTGACGATGCGGTTGAAGTGTTCCCCGTGGTCTCCCGTCAGAGCCTTGATCTTGCGCACGTCGTGGCTCAGGTCGACCACCTGGAACCGCAAACAGGATAAAGATGAGTTCAGGTGCTAAGGTGAAAACCTGGTGTGCTTAATGAACTGGTGAGCGTGTCCACATGAAAACACAATAGTGTTTGTTTTTGTAGTGGGGGAAAAAAATACATTCTCACCTTGTCCAGCAGAGAGTCTCCGGATACAGAGAGGTTTTTGAGGTGCGTGTTGAAGCGGTGGATCTGATCCTCGTTGGCGATCACCCTCCACTCCAGGCTCTTCTCTGTGTTCTCGCCTCCTGCGCCCGGCAGCCTGCCGCCGCCCGTCCCTCCTCCTCCACCTCCTGTCCCTCCTGGCCGCCAGGTTCCTCCTGGCCGCCAGGTTCCTCCTCCTCCTGCTCCACCCGTCCCCCCCGTTGCTCCTCCTCTACCACTATCACCTCTACCACCATCACCTCTACCACCGTCACCTCTACCACCGTCACCTCTACCACCGTCACCTCTTCCTCCACTACTTCCTCCGGACCCTCCCCCAACTCCTCCTCCTCCTCCTCCTCCCACCGTCGCTCCGCAGCCGCACTCCTCCGTCCGGCGGTCCAGGAGCGCCGTGGTGTTCTCCAGGCGTGCCAGCCTCCTGTCATGGTCGCCGACGCGCTTCTTCAGCAGCTCCACGTCCGACTCCACGACGCCGACGCGTTTCTTCACCAGCTCCACATCCGACTCCACGTCGCCGATGCGGAAGCCCTGGTCGTCGAAGCGCTCCAGGAACACGGTGCGCAGGTCGCCCAGCTCCCGGTGGAAGTAGTCCTTCAGGTCGCCCTCCACGTAGGAGCAGCTCTCCTCGGTGCGCTGCAGGCTGCCGTTCACACGCCGCTCCAGGTCCCGCAGCCGCGCGTCCAGGCGGTCCTCTGTCACCACGTCCGCTGGGGACCTCCCACCTCCACCGCCACCGACGCCACCGCCTGTTGTTGACCACATATGGAAATGTACGTGATTATTGGTCACATTTTAAAGGTTTTATGACTTTATTTTTTATGTTTCGTTTTTCTTTTTAATGACATGTATTACACAAAAAAAACAGAACTTTGAACATTTTGTAGATTTTCTGTTGTCTGTTTTTGTTCATGTCACAATCCCATTAAGGCTTTGAAAACACTGGGCAGATATGACAAAATAACAAGAAAGTACTGTAGGCCTAAATGTAGCACCTGGTGTTTGGGTTAAATTCACCCAAACACCTGCCTGTAGAGAGGAAACAAGGAACAAACAAGTACATTCTATGATGTCACTGAGCTTCAAAAAGGTACTGCAAGACCCACCCAACTCAGACATTAGCAATATCATGAAAATTATATAATTATACAATTGTCCAGGTGAAAATGACCAGTGTTCCTAAAGTAGGATCTGGGGACCCCTGGGGGTGCTTGAGGGAGTTCCAGGGCGTACCTAAATTAGAGACAGTTTGGAATCAAATGCCTTTGTACACTCTCTGAGTGTACGATGATTAGTGAATGATTGCATGTGTCTACCTGTCCCTCCACCTCCCACACCAGGGAACCGTCCACCACCTCCTCCTCCTCCTCCACCGCTGCCACCATGGCCTCGTCCTCCTCCTGTACCACCAAACCCTCCTGCAAGGATAGTTTATTTTAATGAGATTTGACTTTTTATTTTTTAGAGCGAGTTTGCTAGGATTATTATTTTTTTTTTTCATGTAACTCTTCATTTGCCGTAAGCCCCTCCCTAAACTGCCATTGTCCAATCACAGCTAAGCACAACATGTGATAGACAATCCTCTCCACCACTAGTCACTGATAAAACATTGTTCTAAAAAAGAAATGTCACACACTCATTTCCACTGCATACGGCAAGCCTTGTTGACAGATTTGGAAGAGATTTTGTAGGATGGTTCTAAAAATGAACCAGTATTTAGTGTGTAATGTTCACGTTATTTACTCTGCAATGAACGAGCTCCTCTGGAGGGAGGGCGGGACTTACAGAAAGGTCTATTTTGTAAACATGCCATACGGCTTCAGTTAGTTAATGTTCATCTTTTCCTTTTCCAGTTACTCAGGGATTAAAACGGAAAAAAATCCAAAGACGGAAAATATTTCAGTCGGGGGGGGGGGGGGGGGGGGGGGGGGGGGGGGGGGGTGCAGACTGCATGTTTTTTTTTTTTTACGTTCACAACGTAGCCTACCTTGTCACACTATGCGATAAATATTGCATAAATAAATCCTTACCAAGTATTTTTCGTAAGTCCCATTAGGCCTACACATTTTCTATAGCGTAGGCTACTACGCCCGACATATTTTTGACATGGGAGAAATAGTATGGCAATACTGTAGCCCATTCTGCAAATCAATCAATCAATGCCCCGACAGCTGTTCCGTTCAGCGCAATTGCGCGCCGCGCACACAGACCCACGTTAGTTTGCTCACATGATCTGTATAGCGAGGCAATACATAAATCATTCAATTAAATATCATTCAATATGAAATTCATTAACCGGCCTGTTGATAACATGTAGGCCTAATACATTTATTTTTGCTATATTGTCAGCAACATCTTCTGTTTTTCTTGCAGCAGCAGCAGCTCTACCCAGGGCGGGATTTAGCCAGCCCTACTAGGGTGGGCTGGAAAAAAGGCAGGGTGGGCAACTCCAAAGTTTCTCCCATATGAAGCAGTGGTTTTCAATCTTTTCGACACCAGGGCCGACTATTTATTCGACATTTGAGCCACAGACCACCATTTGAGGACATTTTAGCCCCACAGACCCCAAAACTATAAAGATTTCTTGCTTGCTTTTGTCCACAATTCCAGGCTGGATTTGGGGGAAAACAGTCAAACATACTAAAATGACCATTAATCTTCTACATTCTCTAGTTGTGTAGACTTCACATGATGAATTTAACTCTGGTAACCACTGGTGGTCCCTGGACCGCTGATGAAAACCACTGATATAACCTTTCATTGGTGGGCAAGATGCGCATTTGGGTGGGCACTGCCCACCCCTGTCCCCGTCTAGATCCAGCCCTGGCTCTACCCGTTCGCTATCAGTGTTCCCACTGTGGTTAGCTTCTCATGCGGCTCAGCCTCACAGTGGACATGGATACTAATCATACTTTGTTGCATTTAACTTTTGCGACCAGTTCATTCATCGTGTTGCTCAAAGAGCGAACATTAAAAACGTTATTACCGGCAAAGGATGTCGGCTGCCACGTCTCCTTAATCTGGCTCGCACTCCTCCTCTTGATTCTCTTTTCTTAATTTTATTCCATTTTCGCGTCGCGCTGTTCTTAAGTTCTGAATACTTTGCCAGTGAATCCAAAACACAACAGACACGCATGGTTTGTCTGAGTGCCAGAGTGATAACACGGCCAGGCAATAAAGTGTCATCCCGGCGTTAAACTTCATATTGCCACAAAAAGAAAGCGGGTGTAATCAATCACGTTAAAACGACATTAAACATAAAATAACAACAGACAAGGCAGACAGATAGGCCGAGTCAGCAGCGGAGCCAGACCATAGAGTAGAGCCAGACCCGGAAAGTTATGACATCTCCGTTCACTTCCTGGAAACGTTAATGGCGTCTGCTCTACATAGACTTCTATTGAGCAATGGGGACGGCCATCTATGTTTGTCACAGTTCAGATCGAGCAGCTCGACCGCTCAGTTTCAGACACTTCAATGTCGCAACTCTTCAAGTTACACAGCCACTCACTCAACATGCACTTGATTAGCCTACCAGCGGCACCGGTGCAGCTTGACTTGCACGGAGCGGAGCGCACAAATCTATTTTCCTAGGGATGATGCATTGTAGTTTGGAGATCACTTGACTTGCAAGTCAAGTATAATGGTCCGTTTTGGTTTTGCGTTTGGTCACGTCATTAACTAACATCGCGGCCGTGGGCAAACCCTCCCCTTTTAGATTTTTTTGCCAAATGGCGTGGATCTTATGAAGCCCCTGGGGAATCCTCCCCAGTACGGAAATCCGTACCCGTACGGAGAACTTTAATGCCTGAGTTACTATTTAGGCGATGTTTTTTTTTTCTAATTTTATTAAACCATAATACCTCCTCCTCCAGTTCCTCCATTTCCTCCGGTGCCGCCCAGCGCGTTGTCCAGACGGTTCTGGATGACGTCGTAGTTCTCCGAGGCAGAGCTGATCTTGCGCTCGGCGTCTCCGACACGGTTCCTGAGGTCCTGGACGGCGTCACAGCAGCCCTGAGAGCGTGTCACGTCGCGCCTCAGGCCCTCCAGCCGCGTGTGGTAGCGTGTGTCCAGGGCACTCAGCTGCTTCTCCAGAGCACGGATACGCTCACGATCCTCCTGCTGCTGCCTGCTCAGGTCCTCTACACCCGCCTGGCGGGAAAAACAAAGGACACCATCGTTTACAACCCAAATGTTTTCCTATCAAGGGACCCCCAAACTGCAGCAGGAAGTGTGGACACGATTTGCATCTCTAAACAGACAAAAGGGACTGGAATGCATCTGTGTCACCTTAGCCCATTAACCACTTTAAGCAGTGGCATATCATTTCTCACATGACATGAAATAGTTTGAGAACCACTGATATAGAAACATTTTTCAGAAAAAAGACGTTTTGTAGAATCTGGTCTTGGTCCTAAAGGTATTGGTTGGTCTGTCCCCAGCTAAGTTAGTCACCTGTTAAAAAGTTAGTTAACCAGATGTAACTCTTGAGAATGTAAAGATGAAATCAAATGGACCCGCAAGGGTCCATTTGGTTTCATGTTTACACTCTCAAGAGTTTAAATATTCATCATCTGAATTAGCCCACTTCATTAAGAAGTCTACACAATTAGAGAATGTGGAAGATTAATGGTCATTTTGATTTACTGCATGTTTGCAAACACAGTCAGCCTGGAATTGTGGACAAAACCAAGTTATTGGTGTGGCGGTGAAGATATCATCAAATGGTGGTCTGTGGCTCAAATACTGAATAAATATAGTGGGGCTGGGAACCAAAAAGGTTGAAAACCACTGCTAAAGCGGTTAAGACGTGTCACTGAAGCACTACCTGGCAGGAGGAACAGGAGAGAGACACCCTCCTCTCCAGCTCTCTCAGAATCTCCTCCTTCAGGGAGTTGAACCCTCCTCCTCCTCCTCCTCCTCCTCCTCCTCCTGCTGCTCCGCCTCCTCCTTTAGCCCCTCCTCCTCCCAGCAGATCGCCGTCCAGGTCGTTCCCCTTCCCGTTCACCAGATGGTTGTTGATGCTGACCAGAGTCTTGTCATGGGCCTGAGTTGGGAAAGGAAAGCAGAACGCACACGGATGAGACAATGCAGACCATACAATTGACAGTTGGTTTGCAAATATTTTCATGTCAATGACATATATTTGGGCACAGACCCTCCTAAAAAAAAGACCCGCCACGGGATTTGTCAAGATTTTTCAAAAAATAGCTAAAATATGAAATAAGGCTTAAGTGTTGAAACTGTTCCTCATTTTGATTGCTGTAGACCCCTTTCAAGGATAGCCGAGGCTCCCTGATGGAGCCTAATTTGCTGCATGATGTCAGACACTACACAGCGTAAGAATATGAATCATCAAAAACACTTAGCTACTCTGCGTGTATAGCAGTGGTTACCAAACTTTTCATGTCAAGGACCTGACGTGTATTATCCTGTGGGCCCCATTTGAAAACATAAGACAGGGACCCCTATACGAGAAGATATGTATGGCTCTAGCAGTGATTCTAAACACTTTTTAATTTCATAGACACCCCCAGTGTGTGTGACATGCATTCGTCTACACCCCGTCAAAGTAACTCTGAGAGTGTAGAAATGGAACCAAATGGACCGTTAGCGTTTCGGGTCCATAAGGTTCTGCCCTCATAAACAGACCCAGAAGGATCCATTTGGTAACTATCTCTAATTTCGGTATCCCCTGGAACTCCCTCATACACCCAGAGGGGTCCCCGGAATCCTTTGAGAACCCGTGACTTCTGCTGTCCTCCACTTCAGCAGCATGAACTTAACAGGAGAAATCAACAGTGTTCCCCTTCGTTCCATACAGTAAGGATCTTTGAATTGTTTTGAATTGTAAGCCAACATAAGTTACAAAACGCTAGGTCCGTGTTTTGTTTTTATCACAACACGGCTTACACGGCATGCAGTTGCTAATAAAATAACACTTTATCAGACAGTCAGTCAGTCAATCAGGCCATAGACAGACATAGAGAGAAGAGGGAGGCCGTCTGCACTGACCTGTGTCCGGTTGTCCAGCTGGTCCAGCTTGGTCTGGATGCTGTGGATGGTCTCTGTGATGGCCGGCTGGGCAGCGTCCGCAGGGTTCCTTCCTCCAGCAGAGCCCTGGAAGCGGTCGTTCATCCCCCTCAGGGTGGACTGCACCTTGAGGAGCTCTTTGGTCAGGCTCTGGACCTTCTCCTCCAGCTGTCTCATCTTCTCGCTGTCCCCTCGCTCTGGATGCACTCCTACAAACAAACCAGTGTGAAATAAATGTGTTTCCCCACTAAAGGTTTGAGGGACGCGGCAAAACAGAGGGAAACTCTTTTTGGCCTGCATATGTATGTCTTTTGTTTTTGGCCTGCATATGTACCGGTACTGTATGTCTGTATTATTGTTGCTGTTCATTATTGATGCTGCTTCTGTCATGATATTTCTTTTTTGATATATTCAACAGTACTATGCTCTGTATCTGCAAAAACTCTAACTGCTGCTCTGCCTCATGGCAACTGATTTAGCTATGTGGGTCAGTAAATGTCTATCCATACTTCAGTGAGGACAACTCAAGAAGGATTTAATATATATTTATTTAATATATTAAAACGAGCAATACATTTATTATAGTTTGCCAGTCCTGACCATAAGGTCTCTGAATCGCCTGTACCCAAACAGCAGCTCCAAATCTACAGGTAGCTGGGTAGGAAGCTAGATGAGCTGCAAATGATGAAGCAGAAAACAGAGCAGCAGTATGAGAGTGAACAGCAGCAGCAAGCAAGCAGGAAGAGCAGCACAGACTTCCAGTTTAAATAGCCTGTGTGAGTGTGTGATTGGATGAAGTGAATCATGTGAACGTGATGCTGAGGCGGCAGCATGTCTGTGACAAACCTTCCGCTCAATTTATATGTTAACCTATGTCTTACACTATGGGCTCTATTTCCATCACCGCTAAACCCCTTATCCCTTAACTTCTTTGCCATTTTAAACTATAAAATAAATGGCCAGCCTACAAGCTCACAATGTGTCAATAGATTGATGCATAGGCGTGCATACATAGACGTCAAGGGGGGTTTGAGCACCCCCTAGTGGCCCTCTCTGGACCAACATGCCCTTTTTAAAAGAGCAAAAAGATGCTGAAATGCTGTTTTCTATGCGTTTTTAACCCCCCAAAACTCAATTTTCCGCTAGAGTGCCCTCCTGGTTACATTTGAGCACCTGCCCTTGAAACTCTCTGTGCACGCCAGTGGTGTGATGTATTGTACTCACCACCACTACTGCCTCCCTGTCCGGGTCGTGGTCTGGGTCTGGAGGGTTCTATCTGGGTCCCTGAGCCACCGACCGGACCCTCGTTGCAGTCCTCTCCGCTGTATCCATGGCAACATTTCCACTCCATCTCCGTCACCATCTTGTAAGCCACCTTGTACTTGGGCCTCATGTATGTACGGTACCTGCAGTGCATATATAACACAATATAACAGTCCATCAATCAAATCTGTAGATATATATATACGTTGACAAATTGAACAATTGCACAATCAATGAATCAATCAATCGGTATTATATACTGATATTTTAGGTATTGTGAAATCTATTATCTATCTATATGCCACAGTAGCAGCATCAGTCTAACACAAATAAATGTGCAAAAAAGACATAACCAGATATCTTTTTTTACAGTTTACATACTATAGCAATAGCCACTGCTAGCTTGTATTATACTGAATTCTATAGCAACATAACATAACAACATAGACATTTGCAACAACAGATGATGATGTCCACCAGTGCTTTGTGCCGATCTACATTGTGCAATGCTGGATTGAGCAATAAAAATATTTATATTTAGCGTCTCTCTATGCACATGAGTGCTTGCTCGAAGAACTTTACAATGGTTCATTCATTCATACGTTGGGAAGTGACACGGTGAACAGTCAAGCCAGTGTTCAAGTGAGGACACTGTCTTGAGTGTTCATTCACAGTTTCACACCAATGGTGGGAACCACTAAAGGCAAGGTGGTGGTTCAGTGTCTTGTCCAAGGACAGGAGAGGAGGAGCCGGGATTCAAACCACAGACCAACGGATCACCAACGACCTGCGACCTCCTGAGCCACAGCGTGAGCCACAACTAAGGTGCAAATACTATCATTGAAGAACTTTACTCAAGTAAAAAGTGGTTCTGTAGCAGTTTTATTACTTACTATTTCTCCCATTGGAGGGCCTATGATTGCAGAGACGCTGTTTTTTTTTCCCCCATGGTCAAACAGAGACGTTACAGGCCACAAAGCCAGAATAACAGTGTTTTCTGCTGCTTAACCACATTGAACCCTTGCATTGCTATTCTGGGCATGATGACACACTGTAATATGCGAATATTCAGCAAAAATAGCACATCTAGCAAACTCCCAATGTTTCGCAACTCAAACTGTTGTGATGCGACACTGGGAAAGTGTTGCTATGTTTGGTAGATTTGGTGTATGCAAAGACCACAGTCAACCGAGTGAATGGGGCTTAGATCCCACGTATTCTATTCTTTTAGTACAGCGGTTTTCAACCTTTTTGCTACCAGGGCCCACTATTTATTCAGCATTTGAGCCACGGACCACCATTTGATTTTTATTTTTGCATTTTTTATTTTGCTTTTGTACACAATTCCAGGCTGGATTTTCACAAACAAAACAGGCAAAACATACAATGAATCAAAATGACCATTAACCTGCTACATTCTCTAATTGTGTAGACTTCTTAATTAAGTACCACTAATTCAGATGATGTATATTTTAACTCTTGAGAGTGTAAAAATGAATGGCAAGGGTTCATTTGGTTTTATTTTAAGCTCTCAAAGAGTTACAACTGGCTAACCAACTTTTCATCTGGTTAACCAACTTAGCTGGGGGACCACCTGGAACCCTCTCAAGGACCACTGGTGGTTCCTGGACCACTGTTTGAAAACCACTGTTTTAGTATAATAACCAACCCTGTCGGACAAGGCTTTCCCCTGACAGCCAACGGTACAAAGTGTAAACACAGACAGACTATATATGCGCAGGGTGGTGTGAGGTAACTCTAGTCACTGGTATTCAACAGAACCCAAACCTTGACCAAATCATTTACAGCAGGGGGAAACGGCTCAGACCACAGTGTGTTAGAGAATAATTCATCATCATCTGCTCTCGTTCTGTCCAGGGCTCATGTAAATCACGGCGGCCGCGCCATGTGTTCCTCTCTCTCTCTCGACCTCTCTGTTGTGAGAGCCTCCGCCGGCATGGCTGGTATGCTGAGCTGATCTCGTCTTACCCCAATCATCTCATCCCTGAGACCAAGAGGGAAATATCTTTCATAACCTTCACTTCAGAAACACACGCACGCACGCGCGCACGCACACGCACACACGCACACACACACACACGCACGCACGCGCACAAAAACCTCTGCTGCCTCTGATTGCATGCACGTGTGTGTCTGGCACACTCTGACACAGTTCCTGTAATAAACAGTTGTTTGCTGTTTGAAGTAAAATATAAATCCGAAAAGGAAAAAAAGTACAAGAAATGTGAAAATCATTAATCAGGTTGTTTAGGGATAATGAATCAAATAATCTACATCAAACATCAAATAATCTACATCTAAACCTTAAGTGTACACTTAAGGTTTAGATGTAGATTATTTGATTCGTGATTGAGAATTTATGGGTTAGGAGTTAAGTGGTGCAGGTTTTAGGGTCAAATGAAAACTACACACGGCTCCACGTTTGAAGCTGGTCCAGAACACAACATGCTTCCCGGAATGGAAGCATTGAAGCAACGGTGCGGATGGAGAGAGAGCAGTCAGACAGGACATTAATAGAACACACAAGGTATACATACAGTAAGAGCCCAGAGTGAGACAATGTAAGGGGAGGAGGATGGCTCTGAGGATGGTTCACAACTGTTGCAGCGGCATTTCCATCTTCGGTGCACATGTTTCCGCACTGTTCTGCATCAAGTGGATGAAACCGTACATGCACACAGCAGGGTGTTTGGCATTGTTTACTATCCGTGCTCAACGTGGCCGTTTATTTTATATATTTATTTATTTCATTTTATTTTTTTGTGGCTTTTGTCTTTATTTATTTGTAAAGGGAGGCAGACAGTAGGCTTCAGGAAATGGGGAGAGAGGTGGAGGGTGCGGTAAAGTCTGTCGGGATCGGGACACGAACTTGCGAACACTGCCGGTACTGGATTACCAGTGCCTGGCTTGCTGTGCCACGGCCCAGGCCAAAGCAAGGTTTTAATGACATAGGTCAGTGGTTCTGAAGAGTGTGGTCGATGATCACTCAGGGCTCCTTGAGGAGGTTCCAAATGGCGTGTAACTCTTGCACACATTCAGATGTTTTATTATTATTATTTTTAATAGGTTTGAAGTATGTATTCAATAATTAGTTTTAGGCTCTGCAGCTGGGAACACACTAATGTCTGCATGTCTGAATATTTACTACTGACAGTCAGACTGTGATGCACTTCCAAATCAATTTAGAATGACAATTCAGGCATTTAACAACGTTTATTGTCCACAGAGACTCATCAATTGTGAGAAATGATGTGAGCAATAGTGGCGCCATGAACCCTAGTCATCAAACAACGTGTTAAACAGTCCAATATATGGAGTGCAAAGAAAAACTATGTTGTGGTTCAAAAATAACTAGGCGACAGGCCATGTAAACATGAAACGCAGCATCTGTCTAATAAACATGTTATCTAAATAACATTCTTAGGCAATCAGTCGAAGTAAAATTACATAATGTTGCTGTCAGGTGTAAACCTTGTATGTCCAAAACTATAACCTTTAGGAAAAATCACACCCGTGTGATGTGGATGCATGCTGCCCCGTGCAGGGGTCCTCAAGCCTGCCTAAATGTTGGTATTCCTGTCACAGTATGTTCCTGTACCTGCTGAAAAAAGAACCATGGTGAATTCTGCAAAGGAGTATTAACCAGTGTTGCAAGATGCATTCTACAGAAAAACAGCAAACATATATTGGTATTGAATGGGGGGGGGGGGGGGATGGGGTGCTGGCAGTGGACTTTGGAATAGCGGTGGTCGCGGTGCTCGCAATGGCCACCGAAATTCGGAACTCTGAATGAGCCTTAATGCTAAAAAACCAAAAACAAATGACTATGTATAGTTTGAGACCTTACATGGATATGGTCACACACAGTGGCACGTATTAATCCAACAAAAACACATTATGTCATAGTCGGGTGGATTTGCTTAGCCATACTACGAATACAAATACCCAGTAGAACCATGCATTCCTTTCATTTGGTTGTGTCTGGGATGGATTTTAGCATCCCTGTAACAGTACGCCGGTGAGGTAGGAAATGGATTCTCTGTTTATTGAAATATTTGAGGTTTTTCTTTTCCACCAAGTGGGTGTATCATACAGTATGAGCCACGTCTGGTAGTGGAATCAAATCAAATTCTATAGTCTCAGGCCAGTAAGGCCACAGCAGTAAGACAAAGTGTGAGTTTACAAGGAAGCACCAAGCCTAGCAGTGAGTCGATGGGATTCACTGGTGGTGTGTTTGACGTACTGTGACCACGTTATAAAGAATGCCTGACAAAGAACTCCATACTATGGATGGTTCCAAGTAGGCCAGTGGGCACCGCTCTAGTGTACATTATGTATAAATAGTGTATAAATATAAACAATGGAAAGGCCCAGCGGCCAGCGTGTAATGCCATGTAGGCAAGGATTCCTATCAGCATCCTCTATAACACAGGCAGCACACACAGAGACGCATGCACACACCCACACACCCACACACACACACACACACACACCCCACACACACAAGTCGAAAGTCCCTGCACAAAGAAATTGTGACCTTTACTGTATATGTGCGAGCACAGCAGTTAAATCCCACTTGTATAAACACATGTGCAGAGCAGCTGTGCGACAGACAGGCAGACAGCAGTGAGAGCTTTGCATGGGCTGGGCTCAGCAGGTACGACACACACACACACACACGCACACACACACACACACACACACACACACACGCACACGCACACGCACACATGCACAAACTTCGGATAACTATACTTGAGAGATCCCAACAATAGCCTCAAAATACCTAACCCTAAAGATAACTCCCACCTGTATCTTTTCCTAATTGCGTAAGACTCTATGGCCTATATATTTGTCATCACTAAAGCCATTATCTCTTATCTCTTACTATTTTTCAATAGTTAAAATGGCCAGTCTACAAGCTCACAACGTGTCAGTAGATTGGCACGTAGAACTATTCCAAAAGGTTTTTCAAAATGGTAAAAAAGTTAGGGTTAAGGGGTTAAGCGATGAAAATGAAGCCCTATCTCATTGTTAACCATAAAGCCACCGTGATTTTTTGTGAGAACGACTGTTCTCACAACAATGTCTTTTTTCCATGTTTGGCCATCTAGATGTATGTAGCAAATTCTAGCAATACATGTACAGTATATGCATGCACATGCAAACACACGCACGCACGCACGCACATGCACACACACACGCACGCACGCACGCACGCACACACACACACACACACACACACACACACACACACACACACACACACACACACACACACACACACACACACACACACACACACACACACACACACCTCTTTGATCCCCCCCAACCCCGTCCCCTTCCCGTCTCATGGGAAGGTAGAGAAAGTTGTACAGTATATGGGAGGAAGGTAGAGTCTGGCTTTCCTTTAAAAGGTTTATTATTGAGGTCAGGCCAGTGGATAACAGGAGAGAGGTTTGTAGTACAGTACTGTATGTAGTCATACTGTAAGTGAAAGTCCTGACTTCAACATACCGTACTTTTCTGAGTGCAAAGGTATTGGCATCAAAATGTACTTGGTATACAACAAGTAAAAGCACTGGCTCCCTAGCTTCCTTATACTGGTGAAAACAATAGGCAAAATTAGTAGATCAGTGAGCATATTCAGGGAAAAGGAAACAAGGAATGGGCCTAGTATGGACCCCTGGGGGGTCTGGTCAATATACAGTAAGTACGGAAACGGAGAGGAAAAGGCTGATCTTTGTACAGGCCTATGAGGGAAGTTTATTGTCAGCTTTACCAAGCTGATGGCCGCTTAGGTGTTCTGACGAGCACAGCGGAGAGCCATTAGGTGTTATGTGTCTTGTTTCCCAGATGGCCTCTGTACTCATTCAGCTTTATAAGGGTTTATGAGCTTAACAGGGAGTGTTTTCTCAGTAACTGTAACTTCCCAGGATCTCTATAATAATAGCCTATAATATTGTCAGGTAGGGAATTGGGATCTCTCCTGATTGGAAGAAAGAAGTGAAATTAGAAGTCATTAAACTTTTCAGTTTAGACACCTGCTACAAAACAAACACTCTAGCAATGATTACCAGGCCCGGATGTAACATTTCCCAATTGGGGGGGCAGGCGAAAATGGTATGGCTTCATCGCTTGAAGTCGCATCATTTTCGGTTACAAGACAAGTGAGCATCAATAATAACATCAGTTGTTGTTGAAGTTCAAACAGGCACACAGCATGAATAAATCTAAAGATCTGACTCAGAGTTTTCTGTTTTGAATGATGAAATGATGAAATGCTGTTGGTTTAGTGGTGCCACAATTGTAGTTAGTTAGTAGCAGTAGTAGTGTTTCAAATCATTTTAAATACACTGTAAACACTTTAATTTGAAATATCTTTTGAAATTTGGGTTGCATGCCATCATGGTTGGTTGGGCAGTCAGGGCATTTTAGGGGCCTTGCCCCCCATGCCCATGCCTAGATCCAGCCCTGATGTCTCATACTATTCAAATGAAACAGTCAATTTGGTCAGCTACAGCAACCACCATAATGTCTCACAACTATCTTAAACAAAAATGGTTTGGAAGGTGGGCAAAGTGGTGTCCTATGGCTTGGTTTCCTTTGATCCATTGGGGTAAGTGCAGACTGTGAACTCCTCAGCAAGGTTCTGCTGCTGATGATCACAGTGTCTTGGATTAACCAATTAAACCCTCTGGTCAAACTAACCCAAACTGACAACATTTACAACTGTACACAGCATGTACATTGTAGTGCATTGTAAAATTCTTCTCCATTCGGTTAATGTTGCTCTCAGAATAGGTTTGAGTGGTAGGCTACCCAAAATGCTGACTGGACAGACACTTCTAGACTGTCTAGCACACAGGATAGAGATAGTTCAACATAACCCTGCAATCCATCAGCTGGGACTCCTTATGCATTGGGAAGCATGAGGCCAGTCCACTGCTTCCTCCGGTTGGTGGAGGGTGTGTGGAGCCCAGGATCACATTAGGAATTGGCACTGGGTGAAAAAATGGTTTGCAAAATCGTGGGATGAAAAAAAAAAGAAAAGAAATAGTGACCGCCATGAAAACAAGAGATAAAAAACGCCACGAACTTCTGAAATGCAAGTCGCAATAAGCCAAACACTTAAACACCCTAAAAACTCCATTAAATAAACTAAGAAACCAAGTAACTGCTATGACGAAATCCAAAACTTTCTCAATGACAAAGCCAAAGAAAACAAAAACAATCCTTGTGAACTTTTGATGCTTAAGCACATTCTTTACAAACATTACAACAATGTCAGTTAATAAGCTGCTCCCCACACTCTAGGCAGTTTGGTATAGAATATACCAACACCTTCTATAAAAACCTCGGTGTTGGCAAAGACGATTTAAAACACTCATTAGTAACAGCTAGGGAGGTACTCAAAAAATTGAATGCCCTACAATCGCACTTCACAAGGCCACTGGCCTTGACAATATTCCTCCCAGCGTTATCAGCACCATAGCACATTTACTACGCATATAGTAAACCTGTCCATCACACAGGGCCATGTCCCCCAGGATTTTGAACTGGCCGCCAACAACCATCCTATTTCTATTCTTAATTCCATCTCGAAGATAGTGGAAAAATACGGTAGTTCATGAACAGATCAAAAAATACCTAGCCACAAAAAAAACGAATGTATAAATTTCAATCTGGCTTTAGGACATCCCATTCCAATTCAATTCAATTTTTCAATTCAATTCCATTCAAATGACACATACCTTTGATACCGTGGGCCATTCCATGTTGATGAGCAAACTAAAATCAATTGGCTTTGACAGCTCCTCAGTGAGCTGGATACAGATACAGAGGGAAAAGAAAAGATGGTAGAGATAAACGGAGCACAATCCCCCCCCCCCCCACCCCCCCCCCCCCCCCCCCCCACCCCCAGCTTGCGACTGCAACCTGCTCCTCTTTCCTGAAGACTCTGCTGACTCTGCACTGACTCTGCACTGCTGGTCTCGCACAAGAACAAACTGCAAGTCGAAAAGGTCGAAAAGCCTTGAACTCGATAAAATCCAAACATGGCTTGCTGATAACAAACTATCTTTACATCCGATATAGTACCATAATACCAAGATATCTGACTATTTTTTTTCTGTCAATGTCAATGAAGTTCACTCACACAACACGAGAGGAAGTGCAACAAATCACATGCATCCCAATAAGGGGCTTCTACACCACAAAAATGTAGTTCCATTGATCATACAAGCCAGAACACAATCGATTAACTGCCCATTGAACAACTCAAACATACTCTGAGTGCAAGTGGGTCACCAAAACGCTTTTGAGAATTTGAAGTGGGCCGCCATCCAGAAAAGCCTGAGAACCCAAAGCCAAATGGAAGAGTACAATATTAGGGGTTTTCAGTGGTGGAAAAAGTACTCAAAGATTCACGTAAGTAAAAGTATCAAAACTGCAATATGGAATATACTACTACAGTACTATAAGTACTTCACCAAAAGCAAGAATACTGCGTGTAGAAGGGCAGAATATTCTGGGTTTTCCATTAACATGGGCCGACAGTCGCATGTTTCCCAGGAATATGCTTTACATCGGTGCGTGGTGGTGGAGTCTCATTACACACACAGTGTGTGTGACGTGTGTGTGTGTGTGTGTGTGTGTGTGTGTGTGTGTGTGTGTGTGTGTGTGATTGAGAGAGAGAGAGAGAGAGAGAGAGAGAGAGAGAGAGAGAGAGAGAGAGAGAGAGAGAGAGAGAGAGAGAGAGAGAGAGAGAGAGAGAGAGAGAGAGAGAGAGAGCAGACAGAAAGGAGGAATGGAAGAAAGTAGACCCACACACAACTGTGTTATGGTGGCTGTGGAATGGAATGAAATGGAATGGTGAAAAGGGAAAAATAAAAAGGGAGCATCACTAGTATTCCACTAGGTTCTCAGGAGTCATTCCTGTGGTGCGCTGCTTGAGGAGCTGGGAGGGAACTATGGAACCCTGTGTGTGTGTGTGTGTGTGTGTGTGTGTGTGTGTGTTGTGTGTGTGTGTGTGTGTGTGTGTGTGTGTGTGTGTGTGTGTGTGTGTGTGTGTGTGTGTGTGTGTGTGTGTGTGTGTGTGTGTGTGTGCGATGGCAGTGGTTCTTAAAGTGGAGTCTGAGACCCTCAGGGCTCCTGAAGAGAGCCCTAAATCAGTTAACAGAGCAAAACACCTCACCTGAAAATAGCTAGCTCATATCTACAAGAAGTGGAGAGTTGCAATCCTGCTATTTTCGAGACATCTTGAGAGACAGTTTTTAACTATTTTTCCCCAAGGACCGCCAGTGGAGAGTGGGTAACCAAATTTGTCCTTAGATATTTAAATCTGTTATCTCTCTTGTACCACATGAGAACATTTGTGGACAGCATTCTAAGTCTTGGGTCTGAGAGGCTAAACCTCATAAAATGGCGGTCTGTGGTTCAAAATACCCAATAAATAATGGACCATGACGTGAATAATGGTTGAAAACCACTATATACTCACATGACTACGCGTGTACACTGAACGTTGCCCCAGCTGCATGGATGGTAGTCTGGCTTGACGTACGTCTCCACTCCGTCCTCCACCACGCAGCTGACTGTCTTTGTCACCACATACGCACACCAGTTCCTGGAGACAGAAACATGTACATGTTAGACACGTGTAAAGTAGTTGTCACCATCATCACCACCACCACCTTTGCATTGTGGAATGCACTGCAGGTACAGGTAAGGCGATAGCACTGTAGAATTTTCACTCACTTTTTATCCTCAATATGTACTTGTAGCTCAGCCAATGAAATCATTGCTACAGGGTGCCCAGCCAAGCATATCATTATGTTTGTGTTCACACAGTCAAAGAAGGGCTATCTATGCTAGCCCCCTTCAAACATCTGTGAATGTTGTCCAAAAAACGGGAAACCTTCGCTATTTGACGTAACATCTGAGGAGTTTAAAAAGCGCCCTGCTCCTGTACAGACACTCGGCTGGTCATTGTAGTACAATACTGCCTCATCCAGGTGTGAACACAACTTTGGATAATGGAAGATGAGAGAAATCATGCTCTGAAAAACTTCAAAGGGTTTGAAAGTATTACGGGACAAACTACAACAAAGAACATACAGTACAACTAAGCACACTGTCTCGAGCCGGTTGGAGAAGCTAAAGCAGATGGGATGTTCTGTTTTTAATGTGTAGTCCTAAGACTTGTGCAACTGAGAGCCATTAAAATGAACCCCCTCTCGTCCTTCCTTCTGTCTCAATATGCTGCAGGAATTCATCATGTGAACGTACAGTACAGGGAACACATGGTGCTGCTGGGGAGAGGACTGGACTCTGCAGAGAGACAGGGACCTATACTGTGCACTTCTCATGGGGTTCAGTATTTCATTAAGGAGGGGTTCTACAACGCAAAGACAGTAACTCAGTGAGTGCACAAATGGAAGCAAATGGACTCGTCTGTCTCAGTTGGTACCACAGCCTTTCAGATAAGCTGTAACTTCAATAATCATTTCATTCAGATATGAAATTAAATACTGCATACGATCAGAAATGACATGCGGTTGGTGAATGGTGCATTTATATAAGGCCTTTATCCAAGCCACTTTACATGCATTACATTCACCCATCAATGGCAGTGGAAACTATGCAAGGCAAAACAAGCACATCATGGCATCTTGGCCTTGACACAGCCAGGATTCGAACCGCCGACCCACAGATCATTAGTTGACGTGCTCTACCTCCTGAGCCACAGTAGCCTCATAACCTGCGCTCATGGTTAGGGTTGGTTAGCTTACTTGTCAGTCAGACCAATATTATAAACTAAAGCTGTACCCGGCGTGGCGTGGATCACTTGCCTGTCAATCCTGAACAGTTTAGGAGTGCAGCAGTGGAATGAGAAGGTGGATCAACATAGCCTAGATCAGATCAACATACAGTAGCGGTAACCAGGGAAGTCAGTCTAGGCTGCTGACGACCACTGTGTTGTGCGGTCGACTACTGATAACAGTATTGACTGTTATTGGGATGGTTCTAAGACTGATAACAGTATTGAATATGCTGTTGGGAGGGTTTCAAACTTTCAACAAGACAGATATACAGTATGTATTGTCTCTGTTGTTGGGAGGGACTGATAACCACACTGATTCTGTTGTTGGGAGGGTTTTAAGACTGACTGACAGTATTTTCTCAATTGTCTTTGATGAATTAAAGCATACTTCTGGATGATATGTCAGTCTGCAATGAAGAAAAGCTATTCATAACGGTGGGTACAAAAGCACAAGGGCCTTTTTTACTTTAGCTGCAAGCAAAAGCTGATGAAGAAGCTACCGAAAGCCTGTTGAGAATGTAAGTCCTTGCTTTGCACCTCATAAAGTTTATTTATATGAATATTTGAGAGCTCTGGTACTTCTCTCCTTTCTGATGCCTTAATAGTCCAGTTCCAAGAACCTCGGGCATACTCCACTACACTGTCAAATCCCTGAGTGTTCTTTTAACATAGATAGAAAATGGAACAACATGGACCCGTAATGGTACTCTTTAGTTTACAAATGGATATTAGTTAACACTGCGGATTTTACTGTGCAATAAAAGCGAGAGTACAGTAACTCCCTTTCAAAAGCTATTTTCAGAGTTATAATATTCAGCTTGGTTTAATGAGAATCACATGATC
This sequence comes from Benthosema pterotum, assembly GCA_039105355.1. Classification (NCBI taxonomy): domain Eukaryota; kingdom Metazoa; phylum Chordata; class Actinopteri; order Myctophiformes; family Myctophidae; genus Benthosema; species Benthosema pterotum. Next base: position 20,181,700 of record CM076966.1, on the reverse strand, counting down.
ATTGTCAACCAAAAACGAAACGAAAAAACTGTCATGAAATATGAGACATTGTGCGTCACAGGGATTGTACAACAGACTGGCCTCACTCACATCACGCAAGTGTCCACACACGCATGCACACGTGCATATACGTGCACACACACACACACACACACACACACACACACACACACACACACACACACACACACACACACACACACACACACACACACACACACACACACACACACACACACACACAAAGCATTAAATGACACCAGACTAGCTTCAGAAGAACAGCACTGGGCTGGCTTCCATCACCTTAAACAATGAGTATAAGATAATTTTAGGCAAGGAGTGGGATTCTCTACATACAGTAACTAGGGATGCCTGATACTATATGATTATAATGATATTATTAATATCAGATGACATAAAAATGATCCCAATATTCTGTTATTGATCAACAGGGCTTGATAGTGCAGCTGGAGGAAATCCTTTTTTTGACATTGAAGATGGTAGATTAAATCAGTAGCTATCAAAAGAATCTGCCTGTTGAACAAATCTTTGTCCACATTTAAGTTCTTGAACTGGTTAACTGTGCTAATCTCTGCAGTGTTAATCAGGAGGCCAAATAACCAAGGTACTATGAACGCTCAGGTTTTTTTTTTCCCCCGAAGTCTGTACTGTTAGTTTTTTGTAACGCAAACCATACTGGATTGGTATTGATCACTATGCATGATACAATTAATCTGTTATCAATTTTGGGAATAGTGTGTAGACACAAATCCTGGTTAGGACATGAAGGTTATATGGAAGGTTTGCAGCAGGTTTAAGTCTATGGACATTCTAGTAGTATACTGAATGAATGGACCCTTTAGCACATGTCTGTAGCAGAACACACATGCACGCACACACACACACACACACACACACACACACACACACACACACACACACACACACGGTTTATACGTAAATGTGTTGGCATGCAAAATGTTGATAGATGCGAAACCCTGATGTGCAAACACAGGATCACCTCATCACTGCTGTGCATCATCTCCCCAAGCATCAATTTAAGTATCAAGACGTTTTGAAAGATGACATTCCAAAGTGATTTTCATAATGATAATGGCATGACTTGGTAATGTCAAACATTTCTCTGTGGTCGGTGTGGTTTTCATGCTTCAGTGTGGAGGGGGAGGACTCTAAAAACAACCACTAATCCACTCCCATTTCAAAATACAGCAGAGGAACAGCTTGGAAGAGTTAAACACCCTGTATGCTTCAGCTGACCGAGGTCCCCCAGGGCTCTATCTCTAGCCCCCTCCATCTTTCCCTCCACACACAATCTCTACCCCGAGATCAGCACAATGGAGATGCGTTGGTAGTACTGTACTTTACTGTGTCTAAACCCTTGTCTAAAGGTGTAAAGTAAAGTCATGGCCAGTCTTGCCATCTTACATTATCATTCATCATCTCATTTCAGCCAATCAGAATTTGTGCACCTTACAGTGCGTTTTAAAGGGGAATGTCATTAATATACCTTAGAGATGTTGTGTGGACATGATAAAACCCCCCATTCTGTCTTTACTAGAAATGGTCTGAAAAAATGATGACAACTTGATGACATCATCAAGCTGTGTTTCACCATGTTAATGATTTTCGTTTAGGACCTTTTTTCTTGAGAAAAGAATGTTGAAAATGGGTGGAATTCTCTTTTAAGAGCAAGCGAGCAGCATTGGCGAAAAGATGAATTAACATTGAAAGTGAAGTGAATCAATGAAGGGACTCTCTGAGCCCCAGCTTTCCACTGGTGGGAAACAGGAACAATAATGATTAATTTACACTTTGCCATATGGTGAAGCAAACCAGGCTTATGATCACTTCAGTGTCAGATTCACTATACAGCTATTTAACAACCAGTGGATTTCCCACCATGCATCCTCGTAAAGTGAATTGTTTTGGAGTCAGTGTTATGTTGTGTCGCGTTGCCATTGTGACACACAAAGCTTTCTCTGACTGAAAACAAAAACCTCATTTGGAAAATGATAAGCTCATGATGATACTGATGTCATCGCTGATTGCCTGGAATGTACCGGTACTTTCTGTTTGTATGAGTTATGTGTATGTGAGTGGCTGAGTGAGAGAGACTCTATCACACACACACACACACACACACACACACACACACACACACACACACACACACACACACACACACACACACACACACACACACACACACACGCACACACGCACACACGCACACACACACACACACACCAGGCCCTGTGTGAATGTCTGATGATGACTCAGTGTCACCAACCCAAATAAATCACATGTATTGAATGTGGACTGTTAAAGACAGACAGTCAGACACAGCCAAACACTACCAAGGACACACCAAATGAACACAGCAGTAATCCACCAAATACTATCTCAATATTTCACTTTTGTGTTTTAATCTTGTCAAAAATGGCCGATCTGAAAGCTTGCATGCAATGTGTCACATCAAACTGTGTGATCGCCGGCTTTTTCCCTTTCTTCTATATAACTTTTTTTTTAATCTGTATTATATGGTAGAGTATGCTATCGCCAGTAAGGCGCCTGAAGGCAAGAAGTGACCTCGTCCTATAGTTTAAAAATACCCTAAAAATAGCCTAACCGTTAACATCTAAATGTCAGCGGTTGCAACACATTATTTATTATTTTCGCACCACAGTGCCATATATGGCACTGTGGCGCGAAAATAATAAATAATGCCTGATTTATGGCTTGTCACGTCATACTATGGCCCATAGTATGACGTGACAAGCCATAAATCAGGCATTCGTTTCCGCCTGGTGTTGGCCTAGGAGCTAGCCTGACAGATTTCACAATTTTATGGAATCCAGATTAAACTATGTGATCCGGGACACATTAATTGGAACCAGTGTCATCTTTGAATTAGTAAGGAGAAGCACTGTTGACAAATGTTACAAGATGTGAAATGTTTGATTTATGAGACCTTGTTGTCTCCAAATGCCATGGGAAACTTCCATTCACCCGACCAATAGCAAAATTTGACCTGATAATTGGAATGTTGACACACATCACAGAGATCAAAACGATCACTGGGCAAGGTGACAGCAGTAAAGGTCACTGTGTTACCAATTTCATAGTACTCATAGCAACATTATTTTAATTCTGACAGTGTAAATGGTGTATTTATATAGCACCTTTATCCAAGACACTTTACATATCCATCGTGATTTACATTCAACCATTCATACACCGAATGTGGAAGAAACCATGCAAGGCACAACCAGCACCTCAAGAGCAATTTGGGATCAGTGTCTTGCCCAAGGACACTTCAACTACTGTGTTTGCACCATGTGGCTATGCTGTTTTTTTTCTGTCCCCATCACTATTGCAACTGTTCTTCTCGATGGCTCTGATCTGGATGTAGTAAGTCTTGCTGAGCCATGAGGCTCACATAGGGTACGCAGGAGCCTATCTCCTGTTTCTGTAGTGTAAACGCAGCATCACATGTCTCCCAGCCTCAGGGCAGACACTTGTCATACTTACATACAGTAGGTGTGAGTAAGTATGATGTCATGAGACCCGGCTGAGCCCATTGAGGTCAACACAGGTCAGGAGCCTATCTCCACTCCTAGTGTGAGGCTGCTTGATGTACAAGTACATCCCCTAGGCATGACGCTATATGTCGCAGGGACTTACCCCCAATCCAACCCTTGATGCTGAGTGCCAAGCAGGGAGGCATTGGGTTCCATTTTTAGATTCTTTGGTATGACCCGGCTGGGAATCGAACCCCGACCTCTCAACCTCAGGGCGGACACTCTAACCACAAGGCCACTGAGCTGGTCAACAGTGCTGTAAATTAACTATACAGGTAATTCAGGGGTGGCCGCGGATGGTTAACATTATTTACAGGGGTGTCCTGACTCCTGACTGAGTCAAACATGTCTGAGGCAACCTCTGGCTGACTGACTGACCTGGAAGCACTTCCTCTGAAGGAATCCTGACCCCGCATGACCCCGCCAAACAGCCTGGGGCCAGAATAACAGCTGACCTTTGACCCCCGTGAGCTGTCACACTGCAGCAGGCAGCTGCAGGCCGCACCTGGATCCTTGTACGTGTGTGTGTGTGTGTGTGTGTGTGTGTGTGTGTGTGTGTGTGTGTGTGTGTGTGTGTGTGCACTGCAGTGCACATGTGTGTCTCACAGACATATTAATATAGATGCAGTAAAAGATGTGTGTATAAGAAAACCAGAAAGACAGATGCATAGATACAGTAAATACATACTGTATGCCCATGCAGTAAAGCCTGCATGACATCATGCATAGTTTGCAAACTTCGTCACAGAAATATCACAAACAAACACGTGCACGCGCACGTGCACACACACACACACACACACACACACACACACACACACACACACACACACACACACTTTCTCTCTCTCTCATTCTGCTGGTAAACAGATGGTCCCAGAGTGCACACCAATTATCCCGGAGGATGTGTGGTGTGATTATTCATGAAATGGTAGAAGGCATGTTTATTTATCAGCCTGGTCTCTCTCCCTCACAGAGCCTTGGCTTTGGGCCTGCAGTATAGTCATCACCAGGTTGGTGTTGAGGCCGACCTCAGAGGGCTGCATGGAGGGCTGGGGGTTGTGTTAGAAAGTAGTGCAGTGGCGGCTGGTGGTTTTTCTCCAAAGGGGGGCGCTACAGGGTGTGTGTGTGTGTGTGTGTGTGTGTGTGTGTGTGTGTGTGTGTGTGTGTGTGTGTGTGTGTGTGTGTGTGTGTGTGTGTGAGAGTGAGAGAGAGAGAAAGAATAAAGTAGCTACCACTCCTTTTTCTACTCAAGAATAATAATAAAATACTGTAGTCTTGATCATGATCATAAAATACTGTAGTCTTGATCATGACCATGATCCACTGCATTAGAAACGACAACAATAGTTGTTTTAATAAGTTAGCATTAGGCCTACCATTGAGTGACTAATGGCAGCTCTTTGAAAATTACCTTATAAGCCATGGATATCCAGACCAGTAGTCCTACGTCCTCTTTAGATCTCGAGTCTGCTCTGTTCTTCTCTAATACATCTTTCTCTAGTTGTCTTTTTTCGTCATGAAGTTACAATAGCCTATTAAGCTACTGTGTTTACACTCATTTTGTTCTAATCATTCATGATGCATTTCGTTCTGTCTATATTCTGTCTGTGTTGTGAGTGTAAACATGCAGAGTGCTGCCCCCGAATGGTCTGTTGTATTAAGTGCGGTTATGGGCGCTGCAAAACAGCGCACGCAGGCCGTCTAAATGCCTGTGTATTGAGTGGTAAGCAGTGGAGCACGGCGCGGCAATCGACATATATAACATGCGAGTGAATGGGCTACAGAGAGCGCCTACAGAAAGCGCCCCAACATGTGACATGCACTAACCAATCATGAACGTTACACATCGTAGAACATTTTAAGCAATATTTGACATTTCTTGGCTTTATATTAGCCTATTATAATTGTTACTCTGTAGTTACTGGTACTATTATGTCATATTTACATTGGTGGCTTGTTCATTTTTGATAAATTGTAGCCATGGACCACCATTTGACGTTGAGTTTAGTCCCTCGGACACAAAATCAAGAATTTACAAGTGAATTTGTGAATTACAAAAAGAAGTAATTCAGATGGTTAAATATAATCTAAGTAGAGAGTAAGCGAGTAAATTGCGAGTAAATTGAGAGTAAATTGAAACCATTTGGTTTCATTTTACGCACTCTAGAGTTACAGATGTATAAGGGTCCATTTGGTTACCACCTCGTAATATAACTCTTGAGAGTGTAAACATGAAACTAAAAGGACCCCTACCTGTCCTTTTGGTTTCATTTTTATGCTCATATAATTCGAAATTGGCCGCCTGCATATATAGAGTATGACTATAGCCTTTAATATGAGCCTGCAGGGCTCACGGTGGAGATTGTTGTCCAGGAATTAGTCATGGTGTGATCATGATCTCCTCCCTGCAGCTCAAATGATGATGATGATGGTGATAATGGTTAGGGTTTCCACCCTGTTAACTCATCCACAGCACTACACTTCAGCCTGTCTACACTGCTTTACATCAGCCACACACACACACACCACACACACACACACCATGGCCACCCACGGTCACACTGAACTCGTCAGTGTATACACCACTGTCTCTATGTGTGTATACTATAAAGGCCCCACAAGCATAGTAATACCAATCATAATTGAACTCATGAGGACATCTCGTCCTCCTGATCTGAAAAGGGTCGTTTTATGCACTCACTGCACACAATTATGTGAGCATCGAAGTTAGAGCTATGTCTGCAAGACATTGAGTGCACTCACATAAAATATGTCAGTGTTTCTTGAGCAATTTCAAGTCAAGAGACCCCTAGATTGATACGCATTTGGCCGCAGAAAACATTTGAAAGGATGTTGCGCCAGGGATCCAACATTCTTTAAAATTTGCGTATCAGCTTTTTTTTTCATTTTCAAGAAATGAATGAGTGCAATATTATGTACATCGGTGTACGTGTGCGTGCAGGCATGCGAATGCTTGTGTGTGTCGCTCATAATGTACAGTGTGCTCTGCCAAAAAAAATCTATTATGCATTGTCATACCACAACACAAAACCCCCATCGACCACAATACACAACTCATACACAATAGTAAAGCTGACAAATTTGGGGTCGCTGAGTCTATGGCACACTTCTTGCATCTGGTATGAAGTTGTAGGGTAGTCTCTCTGTCTCTCTCTCTCTTGCTCGCTTTATCTCTCTCTCTCTCTCTCTGTGGGTCTGTTTCTGCTTGTTGGGGGAGGGGGGGTGCTCTGCATTTTCCAGTTAAATCTCTCAGCCTTTCATAGCGTCACGAGCCAAATGCGGGCAATTCGCATTCCTCGTCCATCTGCTACGGATGCGTCTCTCCTTCTCACAGACGCTCAAATCGTCAATGTTTCGTCAACTTGCACAACCTCTCAGCTGGCTCCGAGGGAGAGAGAGGTGGGATCAGAAAAGGAGGCAAAGGAATAAAAGACAGAGAGACAGGCAGAGATTGAGAGAATAAAATGACAGACATAGAGACAGACATAGACAGACAGACAGACAGACAGACAGACAGACAGACAGACAGACAGACAGACAGACAGACAGACAGACAGACAGACAGACAGACAGACTTTGGGTGAGCATACCGATGATTCCTTCTCCGTTTAGTAGTAAACAATTAATGATGGGTGCCACAATCAGTCCAAGTATCTGTCATGATGTCAGAATACCTCCCACTACATACACGCACGTATGTACGCACTGCTCATGCACGTACGTACGCAGGCAGGCACACACCCTCTTATTTTTTCATCACATCTAAAACAAAATGCATCATCTGGAATCATTCGGGAGTACTCTAAGCCAGAAGAAAAAATACCTATGTCTGAGTTGGTGTAATGGCTCTATGGAGACAATAGTTGGCCAACATAAAGAATCCGCACACACACACACACACACACACACACACACACACACACACACACACACACACACACACACACACACACACACACACACACACACACACACACACACACACACACACACACACACACACACACAGGTGCACAGGACCTCAGGTATTGTCAGAGTGTCTGATTCATTGAGTTGTTTTTGTTGGTCTTCTAATTGCTCAATCAGCACCTCTATCAGCGACCTTCGACTGCACTTCACTTCCTCTGTCTGCCCAGGCAGCCGGTCCGTCATCCTTCCTACACTCCAAGCGGGCTATGTTTGTGTGTGTGTGTATGTGTGCCTCAGTGTGTGTGAGCACTCGCCTGTGTGAGTGCATACATACTTGTGTGTGCTTCAGAGATACTACAGACACATCGGGAAAAGACATTGATTGAAAATGATGCTTGTAGCAGACCATTTCAGGTGTCTGTCTCTGGCTGTCTCGCTCTGTGCTTGTCTGTCTGTCTACTGTGAGCTTGTAGACTGGCTGTTTTTGCTATTCATCCTACAACAATTCAGGTTTTGTTTACTCTTGACTACTAATGCCTAAGGTCTAGCCCTCAATGATTTTGGCCTTGGGGGGCGGGGGTGTCGTGGGATCCACACGGCGGAAGTGCTGCGCTCTGATTTGATCTCACTAACGTGTCGTCATCTCCGGCCCTCCCACGCCCGTCCACTGCTGTTCTACGTCACATCATTTAGAGCGACACCCACCCCGGAAGGTTGACACGCCCCTCAAGGCCACTTTCCAACGTGCGTTTGTCCAGGCTTTCCGTTTTCGCGCAAGGCGAACGAAAATGAAAGCCTGGGTGTCGAGGCTACTTGACTACTAATACCTAATGTTGATAGAAATCACGTGCTGTCTTGGCCATAATTCCAATAGCATTGGTATTGTTCCGACTTCCTAAACTGAGTCTGGGTCTGGAATATATACAGTATGAGAGTTCCCTCCTGTGATGTGTCAGGTGGGATACAGACCTCACCCCGACCCCCCCCCCCCCCCCCCCCACACACACACACACACACACACACACACCTAACACTAATGCAGAGTCAGACACCACTCCTGTCGCGGGCTCCACAGCACACTGTCCCGTAACCCAACACTATTGTACTGTAGGCCTACTGTGGCTGCTATCTCTGATCGGCATCTGATATGTGTATGTGTGTGTGTGAGAGAGAGAGAGAGAGAGAGAGAGAGAGAGAGAGAGAGAGAGAGAGAGAGAGAGAGAGAGAGAATATAGATATCATCCTTTGTTGAACTAATGGCATTTGTTTGACGTGTGCACATACACACACACACAGAAACGCGCGCGCACACACACACACACACACGCACACACGCCCACACACCCACACCCACACACACACACACACACACACACACACACACACACACACACACACACACACACACACACACACACACACACACTATGTTTACCTTTATCTGGATCATTTCGCAATATCGTACATTTGCATCTTACAGAGACATTACTGTGTCTGTACTTGTACACAGTTGAGTAGGTGGGTGAGATATAATGCATGAGGCCCAGACAATCTAGCCCAGCAGCCTTTATCACGTTACCCCATCCTTCTCCCCTGTTCCTGTCTAACTACTGTCTACCAATAAAGGCATAATGCATGCACTGTAAACACCAGTGAACAAATCTGGCATTACCTAATGTAATGTATTGTAAATAATAACACACTATATTTTGTCCATCTACACACAAAAGCTCTATGGTGGCAAAACAGACAAATGTATAAGTTGACACAACCGATTCCATGACCTATGACCTCGTAAATGCAAATGTTGCCCTCAGAATAGGGACGTTAGGTGTAAGGTGATCGAAAGACGCCTTGCATTGTGCTATTGTGAGAGAGAAAGAATGAGGCTGCTGGGGTTCACTTTAGGTGATTGAAACACTTGCATTGTGAAAGAGATGAAGACATTTGACAGGCCACTAGTGCAGCACTGGAGCTCAATGGAGTTTCCACTGCTATGAATACAATGAGTGCTACAGGTTTCAGCCAGCCAAGAAGGACGCCTGGAGTATATTTGTTTTCCCTAACCCGGCACTGTGTGAACTGCCCTGACACAGTTAAAGCCCAGGCCTCTAGTAATACTGTACAACTACAAGCAGTTACTACGAAAACCATTATTTCTGGTCAGACATCAGGTGGTCCCACCGGTGTCAAGTCAAATAAAGATAACGCTACGAATGTCAATCAATAGATCTTTCAGTAAGCCCCTCCCCAAACTGCTATGGTCCAATCACAGCTGAGCATGTGATAGACAAATCTCTCCACCAATAGATTTCCTATATGATAAAACATTGTTTTAAAAAATAAATGTCACACATTATCTTTCCACTCCATAGGCCATGCCTTGTTGACGGAATTTGGAAGAGATTTTGAAGGCCTGGCTCCAAAAATGAACCAGTGTTTAATGTGCAATATTTACTTTGGAATGAATGAGCCTGGCTGGAAAGTGCCCAGCGCATGGTGGGACACTCGGGAATGGGTGGGGCCTTAAGGCAAGGTCAATTGGTTGGCTCACCTACACACACAGCAGCCCTCGCAGAGATGTAGGGACACAGCCAAACATTTTGGGGACAGCACTGAATTTACTACTAACTCTGTCCCCTCGATGCCCTTTCTTGCTTCTCTTCGTCATTCATGATTTTATTCATGAAGTAAAGCGGTTCCAGCTGAGCAGTAAAGGCAAAGAGGCTGAACTCATGGCTCCATAATGAGATCTTCCTTCAAAGTGCTGTGAGGCTTCCAGGTCGTGGTGCATATGATACGGCGCGGCCGGCTCTCTCCCAAACACACGTCAGCCGTGTATTCCACTGTGTCTCCGTCGGTGTGATTCATCATGCTGGATGAGGAGCAGCTGTGACCTATATATGTTCTCCTTGAGTCAGTCCATCGTGGAAGATGTGCACATAGAACTGAGTGTGTACGAAATGCAACCAAAAGGACCCATGAAGGCATACTGTACCACCGCCCAGAGGGTCGCTGGTTGCATGTTGTGTGTGGATACTGTTCCTCCAGTGTAAAAAAAAAAGGGTTGGTTTACACTTGCAAAGCTAAATTAAAGGCGAAAGGCTAATGTTGTAGTTTGTTGTTCAGTTAAGGTAAGACCTGTCCTGCATAACTGACAGACTTAGACCATGCACATGCACCATGATGTAAGCAACACACTTGAGCTAATCATATTAATGATAGGCACATTGGGGCCTATGTGCCTATCATTAATCCTTTAAAAAGACTACACCGTGGTGAACACTCTTCACCTAATCCCACTTCACCCTGGAGTATGTTTGAGCCTAAACATTACTTCTCGGCTCGCCACTCACCCCAACACATCTCTCTGATTTTTTTTCAGTGATCACTTTATCGTCTAAAAATGTCGTGGGAATAAGCATGGGTCACTGTACGCTGACACACCTGTTGACTACGTCTATGCTAGCACACTGGCACATCTATGGCTTAAAATATGAATTTGATTATCTGCAGGTTACAGCTGTGTTACTTTCTAGCGTGCCATCATGGATTTTTTTTTTACCTTGCTGGGTTTCTAACCTGAACTGGCAAAAAACAGTGTTAAACGCTTCTGCAGCTGTATTCTTGTATTACATTACCTTCCCGCCCACTATGTGGCCTCCAAGCCAACCTGCTAGTGCTGAGTGAGTGTCAGGTCAGTGGGTTTTCAGGTCCGGTTGATAAATTAACAAATCCTGCTTTGAGTTTTGATTATTTTACTATGATATCCTTATTCCTGCTGTAAGGCCAAGCCATCATTGCCCTCAAACTTGACGTATTTTACTCTGCTGTCAAAAAGTAGTGGCCGATGGGTTCCGTACAACAAACTAATCGTGTTAACTAAAAAGAAACCCTTTTGAGAAGATGAATAAAAGACAAAAAAGGAAGAGGAGTATCATACTTTTCAGCAGGAATGGACAGAGGAATTTGCTTTTGTGGAGAGAGCAGGTTCTGCAGTGTGATTAATATGCAATGATAAAATTGCAACAGCATGAGAATCTTAATAAATTAATAATAATTGTACTTTAAAAGTGTTGGAATGACATAAAATGGACAGATTTACTTTCTGTTGTACTCATCTCCTCTAAATGCCTCTTTAAAAAGATCAGCAGTGTCTGTGTGTTGTCACAGTATGTACAGTATATGGGAGTGGGGGGATCAATAAATACATTGATCTTAAAAAACAGAAATACTCATCATTGATTAACAGCATAACAATATTATTAAAAGATAACGTATTCATATGCACAAATTTACTTGTGTTTTATGGCTCTCTCAGAATTTCATTTAAAAATACGTGGTGTTCATGGCTCTCTCAGCCCAAAAGGTTCCTGATCCCTGCACTATATGCTATCTGCACAAGAAGTAACTTTATCTCCTTGAAAAGGGCTCTGAAGCAATAAATAGCTGGTCCCAACTATTTACTGGTTCCAATGGTGCTGGGCATTTAAAGTATTAAAACAGTATTGATCCCTCCCAGGCCAGTATAGAGGATGGTAGTTAAAATGTTACCGATTGCAGGCCAGTATGAAGGTAGTTAAAATGTTACTGGTCCCAGGCTAGTTGAGAAGGAGGAAGATGAGGAACGTGGTGGGTGGTGACTGTCGGCTGACCTCAGGAAGATCCTTAATTGGTCAGTAGTGTGGGAGTTCCTCCATTATGCTTTGATGTGGAACTGCTGTGGTCTCTGTGTGTGTGTGTGTGTGTGTGTGTGTGTGTGTGTGTGTGTGTGTGTGTGTGTGTGTGTGTGTGTGTGTGTGTGTGTGTGTGTGTGTGTGTGTGTCCTCCCTCCTACACTTCGTCCTGACAGTGATTGGTGTCAGTGCCGCTGACTTCACTGGTCAGACCCACGCTTTCCTCTTCTATACTTTCATCTCTCTCTCTGTTCTGTCTCTCTCTCTCTATTGAAGAGAAAGAGAAGTCAGTACATAGTCTGTGCATAATATTAGTTCACTGTAACCTGGAGGTCACAGGTTCGATTCTTGCAGCAGATGTGCCAAAATGCTGAACCTCCAGGAGATTCTTCTTAGCAATGATGCAAACGATTATTTTTTTTATTTTTTTCATTAACATCAATACATTTTTAATCAACTAATCAATCGTGTACAGCACTCAATGGTGTATAGCAAAAAGCCCCGTTTAATTAACTGGGTTTGCAACTTGTTGTGAGCTTATAGATTTCAAGTATTTAAAGACAATACTTCTTTTAAATATTGTTTGTGCCTCGGACATGCCACCCAGAATAGGGACCGATTACTATCCAATTATGTGATTAAAGCATCAATTATTTTAATCGATTCAAACCCTCTTTCAGAGTGTGAGAGCCAGATGGTAGATGTCAGCGTAACACGTCCCACCCTGCCCTATGATGTCAGCCACGGACGGGACGGGGAGTTCCTTCCTGCGCTGGCCGAGTGGAGGGTACAGGGGTGTAGTGGAGGGGGGGGCGGCGTCCCCCCGTGCACGTGTCTTAAAGGGGAATTCCACTCATTTTCAATATTTTACTATGTCATTAATATACCGTATAGAGATGTTGTGTGGACATGATAAAAAAAAGTTCCCCCATTCTGTGTTTCCTAGTAATGGAGGTCTGAAAGAAATCATTAGCATGGTTGAAATACATCTTGATAACCTCATCACGATGTGTTTCACCTTGTTAATGAGTTTCCTTTTGTCTGAGAGTGTACAAATGGAACCAAATGGACCCGCTAGGGTCCATTTGGTTCACATTTGTACAGTCTCAGAAAAAAAATGGGTGGAATTCCCATTTAAGAGGCGTCCCCCCATTTCTAAAAGTCCCACTACAACACTGGGAGGGTATACCACCATGAGGTCATGAGGGGTCACGGAGGACCCATGAATTTACGATGTTCGCTTGTCCCTACAGGAGGGGTCCGCTGTGTGCGTGTGTGTTGGGTATTATGTATTAAAAACCACACTGAGGAGGATCAGGTGGGTGTGGGTGAAAATTGCACAATTTTGTGTCCACTGGGGCGTTCAGTTCCATGATGATCACTGACTTAGATTTGAGCAGGGGCTCAAAGCATCTAAATGAAACTTGAGGATAGAATATATGTAAACATCTCTCTTTCTACTTTGCTTTCTCTCTTTTTCTGACTACATCCTTTGTCTTGGGCAGTGGCTGTAGAAAACAGCAATCAGAGGAGTTGAGATGTAACGTAAGCCTTAAATACACCCGTGCTGAGGATAAGATAACACATGTGCAGGCACACGTACGCACGCATGCACACACACACACACACACACACACACACACACACACACACACACACACACACACACACACACACACACACACACACACACACACACACACACACACACACTCACAAACACCAACGCACGCGCACACACACACACACACACACACACACACACACACACACACACACACACACGCACGCACACACTGACACACACACAGCGCACTTCACAGAGTCAAATTGTTTTACTGACTTAATGCGTCATTCCCGTTTTCTTTCGCCAGCTAGTCAAGTATCATGTGTCTTTTTAATGTGTGTGCGTGTGTGTCTATGAGCAGATGATGATGAGGTGTGTGCATGTGCCTGCAGTCTGTCTGTCTCTGTGTTAATGTGGATCTCTTGGCACCTCATAAAGACAGACAGACAGACGGGCAATTCTTGACCATCATCGTTTCCATAAAAACATGTCCAGAGGTACAGAGCCAAGATGGAAAGTATGCGCGTCGTCGCGCAGGCTATAATCAAAAGACATGTCACACCTGCAGAAAAAGTGAAAGTACAGTATGGTATGCCTGTACATTAGTATTTACAGTAAGCAGGCTGTAGGTAATTGTACATCAGTAAACCCTTCAGTGTTGATGTATCCATTCCAATAAGCGCAGGCTAATGGCATGGCGTGCTAGGTACAGTACGTATGATTCTACTGTACATGTCCAGACGCTGTTCTGGGTTGATGATAAGCAGCTGTTGCAGAGTGAAGAAGGCCCAGCAGGTGGCGAGTACGTGCTAATCACGCAGACGCACACAGCCCACACAGACACCCGCTGCAGGTGGAAGTTATAAAGATGTCACATATTATATGAATAAAGGCTCTGCTAGAGCTAACATGTCAGACACATGGCTGGAGGAGCCACATGCAGACCAGTCTGTGTTCTATACGTCAAGAGAATTCTGCTTGTGTTCACAATGGGGTGGCCAAGTCATAAACCGCTATGCATCAGGGCCGGATCTAGGTATCGGCATGGGGGGGCTAAATGCCTTGACTACCCCACCAAACATGAAGTCATGCCAACAACCCAAATTTCAAGACATTGCAAATTAAAGTGCTTATAATTAAAATGATTTGAAACACTACTACTGCTACTAACTACTGTAACTACAATTGTCGCCCCACTAAATCAATACATTTCATCATTCAAAAGAGAAAACTCTCTAAGTTTTATGCGTGCTGCGTGTCTGTTGCAACTTTAACAACAACTGGTGTTATTATTGATGCTTACTTGACTAATATAAGTCAAAAATGGTATGGGTGAGACTTCATCACCCGTGGCACGAAACGACACCGGTGATGAAGCCAACCCCATACCATTTTTACCTATCCCCCCCCCAATTGGGAAATGTTACATCCAGGCCTGCAATGCATGTATATTATGTAGAAGTGTTGTTTATGCCTGCCTGCATGTGCTCTTAAGTCCCTCACTTCAATTCTGCGTTTACATATAAACTAGCTTTTGCAGTTAATATTTCCCCGATGCAACGGACTGAAACAGCAAACACGCTTGTCTTGTCTTCTCAATGCTATACGTACATTTTCAATAGTCTGTTGCACCACTCATCAACAATCACGGAGAAACAACAAAAACATAGAACAATAGCAACACAGCATGGAAAACACAGTCACCAGTGAGTGAGCAATGTGCGTGCGTGTGTGTCTGGCTCTCTCTATCCCAGCAGGAACACAGATGGACACATAGGAGAGATACACATCAACATGCAACGTCATCGTTAAACAAATCAACCATTTCACAATCAGCATTGCAACATTGCACAGCATAGAGAGACATCAATTAGCCCTTCACTAAGTCCCTCCCCAATCCGGCCTTGTCAAATAGGCATTTTAGAGGAAAGCTTGACCAGGAAAGACCTGGATAGCAACAGTATTGCCAGTATTTGGACTGGAATTGGACAGTGAACAAACTCCACCCCACAGAGTGGAGAAGTGCTCATTAGGCGGTGGTGGCTCAGGGGTAGAGTGGCATGTTCATGGGCAGTTCTTATCTTAATTACTATATGTGCAATTTAAAAATTGCAAAGTGTGGTTGCCGTTGTCGCCTGCCCCCCCGCAGCATGTATAACACAAAGGAGAAATAAAAAGCGACTGATATAAGGAGAGAGACTGGCATTGATGTCATGACACTCCCCCAGATGACTCCTCACACTCACTCACTCACTCACTCACTCACTCACTCACTCACTCACTCACTCACTCACTCACTCACTCACTCACACACTCACACACTCACACACTCACACACTCACACACTCACACACTCTCACACACACTCTCTCTCTCTCTCACACACTCACTCACTCTCACACTCAACTACACCTTTGTGCATACCATTGTTCAAAACGGTTTGTACCAATGTTCGCATAACACATCTGTGGGTACTGCGGTGCAGTATGGGTACTGCGGTGCAGTATGGGCTTCAGCCAGCAGGCGCCCTCATTCCCTCCAACTACCGCCTGAGTGGGTTGCCAGGTTTGTGAGAGATAAGCGGGTTGCCAGGTTGGTCAGAAGTAAGCGGTTGGCTGGGTTACATATGGGCCAAAACGTAAAGCGGGCTGTTATAGCGCCACCATGAGGCCGCCCAATAACATTTTTTGGCTCCCTGTTGGTGCCACCACCAACAACATGTGATTCAAATTTGGGGAGGTTTGGACATTCGGTGAATGATTTGTGGCACTTATTTGTGAAATAGGCCCCTCGCACTAACTTTGGAAGCCGATTACGGGCAAACGATACGCTCAATCAAAAATCTGGCGGCAGCGTCGGACAACCGAACGGGCTTCAGCCAGCAGGCGCCCTCATTCCCTCCAACTACCGACCCCGTTGGCAACTACACCGTTGTACATAGCGTTGTACAAAACGGTTTGTACACCTGCTTGTATAGCAAGCACCATGCAGCTCCAATGAGTGCTCCATCTCTGGTGTGTGTGTGTGTCTACATCAGTTCCCATTGTTGTACAACCAGAGGAATATAATTAAATTAAATCAACTATAATCATGACGAAATAACTTGATGTGATCAAGATCAAGTCATTTCATTCATTGATCATTTTCATTCATTTCAATTGTTTCAATTTTAGCATGCTTTTAATCTTTAGTAGGCCTACTTAATGTTTTACTCATCTTAAGTATCTTCGAATCAATTCATGAATTCATTTCTCTTAACTTAAAACAAACTTTTAGCTTGACCAATCATGTAAACAAAATGATTTAACTAAAAGTATCTTTTCAAACATAAATGCCAATTCAAACCACATAATGAAAACAAATATAACTCAAAACAATTGTAAATAACTCAAAATCAAATACATCAAATAATCAAACATTTCGGCCATCTTGCCACAGAGGGTGAAGATGGGAGTGGAGTGAATGAGAACTGTCATATGTCTGAGTGGGTTGCCAGGTTTGTGAGAGATAAGCGGGTTGCCAGGTTGGTCAGAAGTAAGCGGTTGGCTGGGTTGGCTGGGTTACATATGGGCCAAAACGTAAAGTGGGCTGTTATAGCGCCACCATGAGGCCGCCCAATAAAAACTTTTGGCTCCCTGTTGGTGCCACCACCAACAACAACATGTGATTCAAATCTGGGGAGGTTTGGACATTCGGTGAATGATTTGTGGCACTTATTTGTGAAATAGGCCCCTCGCACTAACTTTGGAAGCCGATTACGGGCAAACGATACGCTTAATCAAAAATCTGTTTGGTCACTTTTATCGGATAGGTCCAGAGAGCAAGTGTGCCAATTTTTTGTGAGATTTGACCAAAATATGTAGGAATAGGGGCAAAAAGTGTGTTTTGGAGAAAATTCAAAATGGCGCCTATAAAATTACTGGCGGAAATGGGCGTGGCCTATATGGAGAGATGCATCATGACCCAAGGAACGCTTGGAAAAAAGAATTTTAAATTTACGACCAACGGTTCAAGAGTTATGGGCCAAAACGTAAAGTGGGCTGTTATAGCGCCACCATAAGGCCGACCAATAAAATTTTGAAATTAACTAATTTTAAAAAATATGTCCAACCACCTCCCCAAGTTTTTTTTAACCATAGCACTTATGGTCTCAGAGGGAAAAATCGTTGAAGTTTACGTTTCGCGCTTTTCCATTCATTTCGATGGGGAAAAATATTCCACAAATTAATTAATATAAAATAAACTATAAGACATATCTCTTAGCAAAATACAAGCTCACGATTCTGATTTTTTCCGGTCAGTTTGACATATAGCTCAAGTGTGTACAGTCAAACCTGTGGGACTAGTAGCGGTCCAAAAAAAGTTGCTGGAAACAATAATAATAACTAGAAAGGCAGTTCCTGCAGAAACTGCGAGGGCTCGCCAAAACGCTGCAATATATACCATGTGCAGTAGAAAGTATATTAAAGAGGAAAAACAGTAAACTGAGTGAAAAGTAAAAGGATGAATAAATGCATCAAGCTGAATGTGATGATGTTTGAGGAAGTGAAGTGAGGGAAAAAAGTAAGTGGAAAAAAATGAAAAGTTGAAAAGAGTAAAAATAACTATAAAAGTTTGATACAAGCATGAATCACTGCATAAAGCTGAACGGTTTAAAGCTAGCATAAGTAATGCTAAGTATTGCGAAAATGCTAACAATGCTAAGTAATCATAATGCTAAGTATTGTTAATACTTCTAAGTAATGCCAGTAATGCTAAGTAATGCTAATAATGCTAGCTAATGTGAAGGCTAAGTATAATGCTAATGCTAAGTAATGCTAAGTACTGTGAAAATGCCAATAATGCTAAGTAATATTAAAATGCTAATGATAAGTATTGTGAAAATGTTAATAATGCTAAGCAATGCTGATCATGCTAAGAATTGCTAAAATGCTAAGTAACGCTAATGCTAAGTAGTGTTAATAAGGCTAAGCAATGCGAAGTATTGTGAAATGCTAATTAATGCCAATAATGTGCGTGTGTGTGACAGTTGCTACATTGTATACAATGCATGAATCACTGCATAAAGCTGAACGGTTTAAAGCTAGCATAAATAATGCTAAGTATTGTGAAAATCCTAACAATGCCAAGTAATGCTAGCTATTGTGAAAATGCTGATAATGCTAAGTAATGCTAATAATGCTAAGTAATGCTAATGCTATAGTTAGTATTAATGTTATAGTTAGTAATGTACTATGTATTGTGACAATGGTAATAATACTAAGCAATGCTAATGCTAAATATTGGCAATACTGCTAAGTAATGCTAAGTATTGTGAAAATTCTCGCAATGCTAAGTAATGCCAGTAATGCTAAGGCATGCTAATAATGCTAGCTAATGCTAAGTAATGATAATAATGCTAAGTATTGCTAACTATTGTGAAAATACTAATAATGCTAAGTAATGCTAATACTAAGTATAGTTAATAATGCTAAGTAATGCTATTTTTAATGCTAATACTGCTAAGCAATGCTAATAATACTAAGTAATGCTAATGCTAAGTATAGTTATTAATGCTAAGTGTTGTGAAAATGCTAATAATGCTAAGTAATGCTAATAATGCTAAGGAATGCTAATGCTAAATATACTTAATAATGCTAAGTATTGTGAAAGTGCTGATAATGCTAACTTGTTCCTATTGGCTCAGTGCGTCCATCCATCAAATATTAAGGCGGTAGCATGTTCTAAAACCAAGTTATAGCTGTGTAAAGATCAGCCAATAGGAAGACATTAGACAATTAAGTAAGTACAGCTTGTTTCACTTGGCTGCCTTAATATATGTACCAAATCTTTAGGCTGTTGCATGTTCTAAACAAAAGTTATAGCTGTTTAAAGGCCAACCAATAGGAATGCAGAGGACACCTCTAAACATAATGCTAAGTAATGCTAAGTATTGCAATTATATAAGTTATAGCAGCAATAATGCTAGGTAATGCTAATAGTGCAAAGTAATGCTAATGGTGCTAAGTAATGCTAATGCGAAGTATTGTTAATGATGCTAGGTAATGCTAAGTACTGTGAAAATGCCAATAATGCTAAATAATATTAAAATGCTGATAAGTATTGTGAAAATGTTAATCATGCTAAGCAATGCTGATCATGCTAAGTAATGCTAAAATGGCAAGTAACGCTAATGCTAAGTAGTGTCAATAAGGCTAAGCAATGCTAAGTATTGTGAAATGCAAATAATGCTAAATTATGTCAATAATGCAAAGTAATGCCAATGATGCTAATAATGGTAATTATTGTGAAAGTGCTAATAATGCTAAGTAATCTTAATGCTAAGTATTGTTGCCAAATATTGGGGCTGTAGCATGTTGCAAACCAAAGTTGTAGCTGTTTAAAGGCCAGCCAATAGGAATGCAGAGGGGGCGGGGCTTAAACAATTAAGCAAGTACAGCTTGTTCCTATTGGCTGACCAAATACGTCTACCAAACCTTGAGTCTGTAGCATGTTGTAAACCTAAGTTAGAGCTGTGTAAAGGCCAACCAATAGGAATTCAGAGGGGGGTGGGGCTTAAGCATGTAAGTAAGTACAGCGTGTTCCTATTGGCTACCTTCATATATGTACCAAACCTTGAGGCTGTAGCATCTTCTAAACAAGAGTTATAGCTGGTTAAAGCCCAGCCAATAGGAATGCAAAGGGGGCGGGGCTCAAGCAAATACACAAGTACAGCTCTTTCCTAAGACTATGTAAGCCAGACAGAAATGTCCATCACACACTCCATATTTGGATTTGCCTGATTTACAGGCATACATTTCAATTTATGATGTAAGAATGTCCCTCACTTCACACAAGTGTGTTTTTCCCCCTTAGATGTGTACACCTTTAAACGTTATTATTTTTTCTGGTTAATTACAGTAGTGCATTTTGTAATTATCTACTTTGATGTCAATCAATCAATCAACAAACCAACCAACCAACCAACCAACCAACCAACCAACCAACCAACCAACCAACCTAATGACATGTTGAAAATCTTGAAAATGGGTGGAATTCCCCTTTAATCAATTTTAAGTAGGCCTACATAAGCCAAAAATAGTTTCAGTTATCTTAAAACCATGATATAATACTGAAGAGTCAAATGTTTTGGAATGCTGATCGGGGACAGGAATCGATGCTGCACCGTCTCGCCGCGGGAAGTCTCACTTCACTTCCTGCTGCTATATGGTGAGTAATAACTTTTGTTTGGTAGTCGTGTATTGTACAATTTAATAAGTAATGGACACACTGGGTGTTTCCCAGCTCATCACGTTGTTTAACAACAGATTCGACACCATCACCGTTCCATCATAACATTGGTGTATCCTCGTTTTAATGCAGTAATTTGTCATTATGTCTTCGGTGCTCGTGTTTAGCTAGCAAGCTAGCCAGCAGGCTACAGGCTCCCCTACGCATGCTGGTACAGAGACATTACGACAACTCCGTTCTCTTTATGGGGCCGGTCCAATGGAGGCTCTTCTACACAGACTTCTATTGAGAATAGGGACAGAATCATTTTGTAGTAATACACCATGATCGTTAGTGGAGACTGTAGTTATACAAAACTTTAAAACAGCTGTCATGTTGCATTCGTCGCCGGCCCCTTTGAAAACAATGCATTTACAACTCCTGTGTGTCCCTATTCAAGCTGCATAAACAGCGCTCGAGCGCTCGGTTTCCGACCCCTCAATGTCGCATCTCTGGCACTAGAATGCTTTTCCGTCCAAACTTTTTTCCCCTAATTCCCTGTGTACGAGCGAGCGATCGAACACAGAACCGGTAATGCAGTGGTAGCCCAAAATGTGGCGCAGGACCCCAAAGAGGTCCTTGAGGGAGTTCCAGGGGGTCCCCAGCCAAATGATAGTTTGAAACCAAATGGACCCTTAAGGGTCTGTAACTCTGAGAGTGTACACATATAACAAACTGGACCCCTATGTAATGGACACCTGAGGGACCATTTGGTGGTCCCTCAGGGGTTCATTTGGTTCCATTTGTACACTTTAAGAGATGAATGGATTTTAAAATATAAAATTGTGGTCCCAGAGATTTATGCCATTAAATGTGGTGTTCCGTTTGTAGACTTATGCAGGGGTCCCCAGATTCATATTTATTCATTCATTCATCCCAGAGATAGTAATGCCATTATAAATGGGAGACTTAAGCCCTTATTGGTACTTAAATCAAAGTTTAAAGTTGTGGTGCAACAGGTAATTAATCCAGGTTTACTGTGAAAAATAAATCCACGCTTAAAAAACAAAAGCCAAGATTTAAAGGATGGTTTAAAACTAAACCAGATTATTGAAATCTAGGTTTAAAGTTTGGTGCAACTGAAATTATAGATGATCCTTGATTTAAACCAGATTAGGGTTTAATCCTTCTTGGTGCAAACGACCCTTATTGATGTATTTTCTCCATTATTAATGTTTACAACTATGTATATGCAGTGTTGTAGTGGGACGCCTCTTAAAGGGGAATTCCGCCCATTTTTTTTTTTTTTTTCTGAGTGTACAAATGGAACCAAATGGACCCTAGCGGGTCCATTTGGTTCCATTTGTATACACCCCACTACAACCTTGTGTATATGTTGCTTACATAATTGTACATGTGTTATAGCTGTGACCTTTCTTATCTCTCTCTCTCTCTCTCCCTCATCCCCCTCCGCCACACTCCTGTCCCACATCACCTGTCCGGCCGTCCCTCCTCGATCTACATCACGGTGAGTTGTAAGGTTGTAGATTGCCCATATTCAGTGTACATTCGCACATTTTAAAAGTAATTAACTACCGTCTTGGAACTGTAACTACTGTATGTATATAAATATTTTTTCAAGCTTATTATTGTTTATTAAAGGGCCACTTCACCACTTTTCAACCTATCTCAATAGGCACCATTCTTTAGTATGAATTCAAGCTAATAGAAACTGCAGGCTATCTATTAAAGTGAAACTGTTATGCACACAGATTTTTTTTCACCTTTCCAGTTACCACCCACCAAGGTTAAAGGGATAGTCCGGATTTTTTTCCCCAAGTTAAGCTGTATGAAATACATTAATATAGTGGTGTCAGTTTAGTATAGTGGTGTGAGTTGGGGCAAAATTGGTTGACAGGTGCCTGAGATATTAAAACCCTCTTTTTTTCATCCTATGATAGTCCTCCTTCCTTCCTTCCTAAAAAGGATCATTGGTAACCAAATGGACCCTTAGATGTGAGAGCGTAAAATGAAACGCGTCCATTTGATTTCATTTAAACATCTGAGTTACCTAATTTTCCAGAATGTACACATTTAGTAAATGTAAAAGAATTGCTATTTTGACCTACATTTTGCCAGTTTGTCTCCTAAATTAGTCCCAGAGACTAAACTCAAAATAAAATGGTGGTCCTCTGTGGCTAAAATGCAGATGTCACTGGGGGCCACATAGTGAAAGTAAAAGAATCCAAAAAACTAACTTGTTTTATGTTGACCTATTTCTCAAATATTAACACACCCTTTGTTCATTTTTAACCCCTCTGTCACACGGAACTATGTATTTTGTGTCCATATCACGACGCCCAAAAAGTAGTTCCATGTGAAAGGGGAGTAAAAAATGAACGATTGAGGTCCTATTATTTTAGAAATAATTCAACAAAACAAATTACGTTAGTTTTGTGGATTCATTTACTTGTAGTGCGTGGCCCCAGGGACACTAAATGACCAGAACTACTTAAAGGTAGGGGAAGTGATTTGAAATTCATGGTGTAGTACCAGCCTGGTGCACTAGGGGCCCCCAAAAGTAGCTACACTATGTGAACCTGCTGCTCTCTCCTGATTGGAGGAGAATTGTGGTGACCTGGGGAACTTTTATTAGCTCCTCTGCTAACGTGGGGGAGGGGGAAACTCCATATGTGGTTTCCACACCTTATAATAGAGCATTTTAACAGAAAAAAATATTTTTTGGGTGATATCTGACAAAAGTGAAATCACTTCCCCTACCTTTAATATCGACCAAAATCAGAGCAAAACTCCCACCACAGGACTCTGGCAATCAATTAATATAGTTGAAACCACTATTAATGGACAGAATTTCATACCTTAAGTTTAAAAAAAAATCCTGACTAACCCTTTAAAGAAAGTTTTACACTACAGCCAGTACTGTGGGCTCCAGAGAATTTGTAACAGATATTTAATTTGAAAAACAAGTATTGGATTTTAAATGAAGTTTGAGTGCCAAATGGTATAGCACTTAACTTTACCCCAGATATAACAAAGTAATATATTTTCTAAGCCTATATTATTGCCTGAGTAGTGTGGAGTCATTTTAGCATGTGTGTGCTATTAGACCTGAACATTAAGATATCGACCATCCATCAGCACAAGTTAAAATGGGTTGAATTAAAGTTTAAATGCTAAGAGTATAACAATAAGCTTTTCTGATTTGCAAAGTGACTTCAGATGTGTGGAATGCGGCGAATCAGGCTGGATCCCAGGGCCAGATTTAGCCAGCCCTACTAGAATGGCATGGGCTGAAACTCTAAAGTTTTTCATAGGAAGCAGGGGCTTTCAATCTTTTTGTACCAGGGCCCACTATTTATTTGGCATTTAAGCCACAATTGACTATTTCAGGCTGGATTTGGGAAACAAAACAAACAAACATACAGATCAAAATGACCATTAATCTTCTACATTCTCTAGTTGTGTAAACATGAAACCAAATGGACCCGCAAGAGTCCAGTTACATCTGGTTTACCAACTTTCCACCACTTAGCCTGGGGGGGGGGTTATAAAACGATGTAAACGATGGTGCACAATTTGAAACCTGGAAATTATTGTAAATGGTGTATTGACAACACGAACAACAGGAATATAATTAAGTAACTGCAGAATTTCTCTCTACTTTTCATTCTACAGACTTAGCTGGTTGCTGTTGAGCTGCACTTTGAGTAAGTATAAGCTATTAACACTGAACGTAGTTTTACAATATTTCTATTTAGGTAGAATAAAAGCACTACACACACAACCCCACACACACACACACACACACACACACACACACACACACACACGTACGCGTGCATCATTTTGAACAAAAATGTTAACCCCTTTCGCTCTGTGTGATTAACCAATATAGTGTTACAACAACTTCACAACATGACATGTTGTGAAAGCGTAGATTTATTGCTTTGGATCAAACGCTGTTGTTGTGGCCGCTTTGACACAGACCGGGAGACAAAGTGATGAACCTTCTGATAACCAGATGGCCAAGTTGTGAGCTAGTAGGTCTGCTATTTTCGGCAAACACCACTGTCGTTCAATTAACTTAAAAAAGATGCGCAACTCCAGCAGAACACCTGCTTATTGACCTCTAAATTGTCACAGCCAGGAGTCCAACACTGTATTGTCTGCTTCTTTCCTCAGTTATGCAATGATGTAAAGAAAAGAAATCTGGTATCATGTCTTTTCTAAGCCTAAATTCTTGCGTACTGTGGACTCATGGATATTCTTTCTTTCAGGTATACCTGCTACAGTGAACCCCGGGTTCGAGTGGATCCTGTCTCTCTCCACCCAATACCCCCAAACCCTGCTGTCTCTACCTCTGCCTTTTGTCTCTCCCCTCTCCCTCTCCCTCTCTCTCTCTATCTCTCTCAGACAAGTTTTGACTTGAGGTACACCATCAAATACTTGTTCTGCCCATTTCATTCAGTGACGGTTTTGACGGAAGTATACCATCAAATTCCGTAATTTCTTCTCTCTCTCTCGCAGACAAGTTTTGATTGAGGTATACCATCAAATACTTGTTCTGCCCATTTCATTCAGAGACGGTTTTGACTTGAGGTACACCATCAAAATACCGGCTCTGCCCATATTTTACAACAACCCCAAAACCCCCTCTTCTTTGAGAAACTTTCTTATGAACTCCTTTTATGACAAGAACTCTGAACAACCTCGTTTTTGAGCAACTTCCAATTTCAAGGAGAAACCTCCTTGAAATCCATTCTTGATATTTAACTGACATACACCTTGCACACACATTATCTCAGACATTTGTATTGCAAAACATAACCAGACCATACCTATTTACACACACATTGACGGTGGGTGCAGGCCCAATTGGTCAGCCACCTTGTTCGTTTATCTATTGCAAACACTTGCAAACCAATTTTGATCCTTGTGTGGTTAATCATCCATCCACATAACAATAATATAACACTATTGTTTCCACATTCCTGACTGATATAGTTTGTACATATATATTATTCATTGTTCATCTGTTCCTGATCTATCTGGACCCGAGCCCATCGTCAACTCATCAGCTTGGTGTCTGCATACTGGACCAGGAGGAGACTACTACGCGCACACTGGACCAGGATCATCAAAGCCACACACACAATCACAAACTGCTTTGAAATATTCTTAGCATTTGTATAGTCTGTACTAGTCTGTAGCAGTTCCAAACTGTGTTTTGTTGCTCAGGTTCTTTTATAAATCGCATAGTAAAAGAGGGTTCTATTGAGCAGTGTTAGATCAACTGAACTAACTGCTCTATTTGAAGTGCATATAATCCATCGCTATATTGTCAAGCTATTGCTATTCACTGAATATTCAATCGACGTGACTAGTCAGTAGGCAACTACAAAGTTTTATTCCTGTTGTTAAAATATTGAATCACTTGCATTAATACAAAACAACATAAGCATACAAAGTTTAACCTTTGATCAAATACTGAATCTACAAAAGGTAGTGATTTATATCTATATTTGAACTGCATCTGCTGCCTTAACATAGAAGTGATTGAATTGACTGGTTCATATTTTTGTGGTAACATTTATTGCATTAAACAGCTCGTATTCTGTGATTAGTCGGGCATTTTATCACATCTGTTCTGTTTTGTTAATTAGTAAAGTAACAAAGCCTTAAGACTGCTGTACATTGTGTAATACACGTGGGGGTGTGACGTCTATTGGAACTATAGTAAATAACCCTCAGTGATTGAATTTGCATAGTGGTTTTGAGTAGCATATAGACCTGTCACTCTGTAATTGATTCAAAACTAAACGTAGCCCCACATTCCTAAGTTTACAGTTTATACAGGGTTTAATCTTTGGTCAAATAGTAAATCTACAAAGGTGTCTCATATCTATATTTGAACTCCGTCTGCTGCCTAATTGATTGGTTATCTTGGGTACTGTTCATATCTGTGGTCACGTTTATTAACAGACCATATTTGGTGATTAACTGGAAGCCTTTACCACTTTTACACAAGTATTCCTCTTTTATAACCGTTCACTGTTTAGAAAGTGAGATATATTATAAGTGTATTTTGGTAGCCTACTGTAGTATCATATAGTGAACAACAGCTGCATAGTGGTTTTGATTAGCTCACATCTGTTATAGGCCTACTACGAATCATTCTGTGAAACTACAGTTCACGTCTGGTACCATATTTTTTCTGCGTGTCTTGTTCGTGAACCACAGCCTACTGTATTGATTACCGTATTGTGTGAAGGTAACGCATTTGCAAGGCATATCTAAAGCTGTATTTCAAAGTTTTCAAGTGTATAGCCTTACAAGAACAAAACTTGAAACATGCCACGTAAAGGTGCAAAGAGTAAAGCTAGAAAACAATACTGGGCAAATAAGTTGGAACCATCTGACAATGCACAAGGTCAACAAATGGATGTTCCCCGCAGCTGCAACGACGTGAAACCGAAATCCTACGCTGATGCTGTCAAAAAGGTTAGTCGCTGTGAAGTTGCACATCTGCCACAGGCATCTGACAATGTGAGCGTTACAGCATCTGGACCAAGTACGTCACCCGCAATTGTCATTAACGCACACGTTGCAAGTAAGCATTCCCCAGAAATGTCTAATGTGAGTGCAGATTCTAACACCAACACTGAGCGTACTACTGCTGCTGCTGTATCACCTGTGAGCAAGCAGGAGGATGATACGAAACCGCATTGTCACAAATACTGTATAGCCAACAATTTGAGACAGAATCTTGCCTGTTTAAGACCCATGGATGGGCTGGACGAGAAAAGCAAATCACAGTGGTATAAAGAGCGTTTGTCTGCTTTAGCTGACCAGTATGTTAAGGAAGATGTAATGCCTTACATAGAGGCAGCAGGTCAACAACATCAAAGTGTGCCACACAGCAAAACAGCACCATTAAAGACGCCTTACGCCGATGCTGTCAAACAGGTGCCTACTGTTAGACATGTGCCAGGAATACCTAACCCTATTCCACACAAAAGCCAACCCAATGAGACACTATTAGGGAAGAGGTCTTACTCCGATGCCGTAAAAAAGGTGTCTAAAGTTAAACATGTGCCAGGAATATCTAACCCTATTCCACACAAAAGCCAACCTGATGAGGTGTGTGTCACAGCATCACACAGTCAAAATAGCAGGAGATATTCTACCGATTCCAGGAATAAGCAGTGTGCCTGTAATTCCCTAGCATTTCTGGCATTTCTTCATGAGAATGAGCACATCACAGGAGCAAACCTGGATCTCATATTGAAAAAAGGTGACAGCATGTACAAGGAGGTGAGGAAAACAGTTGCTCGTGATCACCTCGCTACAGACGAACTGCCCGACAATGTTTCTGCCCGCAACCATGACTACCACGTAACGAAGCATGATCCGCGTCACGGAACATTTGGTGACCCCCCGCCTGGTTTTGCAGAAGACTCTCTCGATCTAGCAGCAGGACTTTTCTGTTTGTTAACAGACGTGAACTATGCGTTGTTGACGATGAATGGGCTGGTGATCGCTGTGTTCAGGAACAGCTCAGGAGAATATGGTTTCTTTGATCCACACTCTAGACAGCCTAATGGGTTACCAACTGATGCATATAACATACACACTGGCACGGCCGTAATGCTTACTTTCACACAGTTGGAAGATATGATTAACAGGATTGTTGCATGCCACATGATATATGAGACGCGATCTACATGCCAATATGAACTCACGCCTGTTGAATTTCACACTGTCAACCTCGTTAACAGTGATGTCGACTGCATTGACTTGTCAACACAAGCTGGACCAGAAATTCCAACAACATCAAACGCAGAACTCTACAGCACAAACAATGCAAATAGGCAAGCAAAACATTCAACTGTTGCAGCATCTCATAGTCAAGGCAGCATCAAATACCAGAAGAAGTCAAGGAATAATCAGTGTGCTTGTAATTCGCTAGTATTTCTGGCATTTCTTTATGAGATTGAACACATCACAGCAGCACATCTCGATGTTATATTGGAAAAGGGTGACGCCATGTACAGAGACGTGAAGAAACTGTTAGATCAAAAAGCCCAAATCGAGTATTTACAAAAGCTACAAAATCTCCGACCTGGACAGAAAACTATAAAGAAGTCAGAGCCTAGTGATTATCTTGCTTCAGATGAATTACCCAAACATGTGTCTGGCCACAACCATGAGTACCACGTAAGACAGCTTGATGCAACGTATGGCACATTTGTAAACCTAAAAGCAGGACTGAGACATGTGTTAACCAAAGCGAACTATGCACTGTTGTTTTTGCATAACCTAGTGATCGCTGTGTTCAGGAACAGATCAGGAACATTTGGTTATTTTGATCCACACCCTAGGGGACCTGATGGACTTCTGCTTCGTGATATCAATGGTGATGTTACAGGCACTGCTGTAATGCTTACTTTCACAGAGTTGGAAGATATGGCAAACAGGATCGTTGAGTTCCACCTGATGGTTGAGACGGTACCTATAGCACAATATGAACTCAGACCTGTAGTATTTCACAACCTGAATAGCAGTGATGGCACTATTGACGACTACACTGACCTGTCAACACAGCCTGGAATAGAAATTCCAACAACGTCAATCACATGTCATGAAAACAGGCTGGCTAAACATTTATTGTCAGAAATGTCCAATGTGATTGCAGAACAGTTTGAGACATTACCTACATCATCACATGAACTCACGCCCGAATTCCACAGTGACAACCAAGAAAACAGTGATGTCTATAGCACCAGCAACATCGAGTGCATTGATGACAGTGCTTTATTATCAACAGTGAGTGAACCGGACGTTGAGATAATGTCTGCTGTTGTTGACCATCAACATTGTAATGTCACATGCAATCAGAGTGCAGATTTTAACACCCCCCGCACACACATAACTCATACTGAAGCCTCTCAAAGTATGTCATCCTGTAAGTCTGTGACTAAACAACATTTCACATTCACAAATATGACAAAGGAGCAGATGGCACAAGTGTCAAAATTGGCCAAAGGACGAAGACGGAAATTTAAGAGGAAAGCAGAAGCTGAGCAGGTGGAAAATCAAACTGGCATAAAAAAACAAAAAATGGACATAAAGCTACAAAAAAGAATCCAGAGAAAGAAAGCAAAAAACCTGAAAGAAAGGAAATTGTATGCTAAATATGAATCTTATAGACTCCGAAAGAAACAAATCATTCAACAGAAATGCATGAATAATCCTGAATTTAGACTAAAACATAAACAAAGCATACGAGAGAAATACACAAAAAATCTTGAATTTAACCTCAAACACAAACAAAACATTCGAGAGAAATACAGAAATAATCCTGAATTTAACCTCAAACATAAACAAAGCATGCGAGAGAAATACACAAAAAATCCTGAATTTAACCTCAAACA
This sequence comes from Benthosema pterotum, assembly GCA_039105355.1. Classification (NCBI taxonomy): domain Eukaryota; kingdom Metazoa; phylum Chordata; class Actinopteri; order Myctophiformes; family Myctophidae; genus Benthosema; species Benthosema pterotum. The sequence goes on along the minus strand of CM076966.1, from coordinate 20,151,258 downwards.
CAAACAAAGCATGCGAGAGAAATACACAAAAAATCCTGAATTTAACCTCAAACACAAACAAAGCATGCGAGAGAAATACACAAAAAATCCTGAATTTAACCTCAAACACAAACAAAGCATGCGAGAGAAATACACAAATAATCCTGAATTTAGACTCAAACATATTAATATCATGAAACAAAGCATGCGAGAGAAATACAGAAATAATGCTGAATTTAGAGTCAAACATATTAAGACCATGAAACAAATCAATCAAGAGAGGTACAAAAAGGACCCAGATTTCAGGCGACGCCATTTACAGAACTGCAATGCTTACATTTCTAAAAAGTACCACAGTGACCAATCATATAGACACCTTTTTAAGGCACGTTGCACTCGGAAAATAATAGAAAAATACCGGCAAGCAGATGCATTGCGTGCACAGATACGTAACATTCTAATGCAAGAAGCCATATCTGTTTTTAGAGAAAGGATAAAACATGGCCCCACTTATGTCTGCAGTGTGTCACAGAACATTGTTCCCAGATCGAAAAATAGAGTGCAAGAGGACAGCCTACGTCAAAAACCCACATGTCGTGTCTGCGTGCTTGACAGGAAAATACGTTCATGTTTGCAATGATGAATGCAGCAAGTCAGGTAAATGCACAGTGCCCGATGAGAGGAAGAAAGAATGGATCTGCTCCACCTGCCACGACCATGTTAAAAGAGGACGCATGCCAAAGCTTGCTATTGCTAATAATTTGGAACTGGCAGAAATTCCCCCCGAATTGTCCGATCTTAATATATTGGAGAGGCATATATCTTCCAAGTACCTAACATTTGCTAAGATCATACCTCTCCCCAAAGGCCAGCAGAGAGCACTATGTGGTAATGTGGTTTGTGTGCCTTCCGAAGTAGAGACGACTGTCAACACGTTACCCAGACTTCGAGGTGAATCTCAAGTGATGAGAGTAAAGTTGAAGAGGCGGTTGCGCTTCAAAGGACATCAACTGTTCCAGGTTGTCACTTGGTCTAAAGTTTTAAAGGCGCTGCGCACTTTGAAACAAATTCACCCAGAGTATAAAGACATAACGATCAGAGACGAGGCCGAATTGTGTGACCCGACAGTTAACGACGAGGAAGACAGTGACGATGAAATGAATGATGTCATGGGGGGTGATGAGTACGACGATGACGCTTTGATGGACATTGACAGGTGTGAGCAAAACGCACTGAATGAGCCACACGATAGCCCTGCAGCTGAGCAACACCGTGTCGATATCCTCTCCGGTAATGACATTCAACAACAAGGGCAGTCAAACGATACAGAAGAAGAGGGTGACCAACCCACAGGAGGCATTGCCCTCGAATCGTGTCTACAGCCAATTGACATTGCAGATGAGCTGTTAACATTCAGCGATGGAATTTACTGCATTGCGCCTGCCGAAGGTAATAAGCCGGTCAGCTTTTTCAGAACCCCTAAACTCGAGTCTATGGCATTCCCAGTCCAATTCCCCACTAGTGTAAACACATTTGACGATGCGAGACCCATTAAGTTAACACCCAGCAGTTATTTCAAAGCAAGGCTTTTATCTGTAGATACTCGTTTTGCCAGAGATACAAATTACCTGTTCTTTGCGCAATTCGTAACAGAAATACATTTGGCTACTTCCAGTATGCAAATACAACTGCGTAAAGGAAAGGCCGTGACACGAGATGGTCGCAAAATAACCTCCAGGATGTTACAAGACAAACGTGAGGTTCAGAAACTGGTGCAAAACAAAGACGCAATCAGATTCATGCAGCCACTGAGAGGAACCCCTGCCTATTGGGAGAAAACAACCAGAGATCTGTTCGCTACCATCAGACAATTAGGAAAACCCACTTGGTTCGGTACAGTTTCTGCTGCAGAGATGAGGTGGCCTGAGGTGATTGAAGCAATTAAGAACCAACAAGGTGAGCAGGTTAACTTTGAAGAACTTGACTGGGCAACAAAGTGCGAAATATTACGAAGCAATCCAGTTACGACAATGCGCATGTTTGACAAACGTGTGGATGAATTGTTTAAGTTCTTACAGAGTGATGCACAGCCTCTTGGCAAGATTGTAGACTTCTTCTTAAGACTAGAGTGGCAACACCGTGGGAGCCCGCATGCGCATTACATGTTATGGGCAGAGGGAGCACCCGAATTCGATCAAGACTCTGACGAGACCGTGTGCAACTTCATTGACAAGTACGTAACAGCCCGGTTGCCTGACCCACACACCGAACCAGTAATGCACGGAAAGGTTAAAGGGCTTCAGACACACAGCAGAAATCACTCACAGTCATGCTACAAAAATAAAAGACCTGGCTGCCGATTTGGTTTTCCTAAACCCCCTGCAAGTAAGACTATGATAACGAGACCTCCGCCATCTGACAGGTTGAATGCAGCTAAAAAGAAGCTTAAACCAGTTGTTGAGATGCTTAACGACCCTAATACCGAAAATCTGGATTTACCTCAGCTGCTGGCTACATGCAATTTGACAACAGAAGAGTTTACAGAGTCTCTCGAAGCACTGTCTGGCTCCAATAAAGTTGTACTGAAACGCGATCCAAAGGACTGCATGGTGAATGCATATAATCCTTATATTCTTGACGCCTGGGATGCCAATATTGACATACAGTTCATTCTGAACGCATACTCGTGTATCATGTACATGACAGCCTACATCACCAAAGCCGAGCACGGGTTGAGCGAGTATCTCAAAACAATGATTGAAAACACAAATCTAGACAGCAACAACATGGACGAACGCGCAGAAATGATGCAAGTCATGCAGGCGTATACCAAAAAGAGAGAGGTCAGCGCTCAAGAGTGTGTGACTCGTGTATGTGGACTGAAAATGAAAAGGTCTTCACGCGCTGTCCGTTTCGTACCAACTGCTGACAACAGAGTGAAAATGAGCTACCCCCGCAAACGTTTGGAGAAAACCACACCAGACTGCATGGATGTGTGGATGAAGGGGCTCATGGAAAAATACCACGCGAGACCTGAACGAGCAGATTTCGAGGAGATGTGCTTGGCTGATTTTTCTGCTACTTGCGATATCATCTATGGCAGAAAGAAAAAGACACTTACAGACATTGTGCCTCTAGTTAATGAGATGGGTTTTGTGAGGAAAAGAACAAAGGCGAGACCAGCCATCATCAAATTTTTCCGCCTCTCCGAGAAAAAGGATCCCGAGGAACATTTTGGCAACCTGCTCAAACTGTACCTCCCACACCGTGCAGACTCGCAACTGAAAAGCGAACGCTTCCCAACATACCAGTCCTTCTTCAGGGGTGCCTATGTTCAGCTGCCTGGTTCAAATGAACTCCAGCCGGTATTTCTCATTGTCAAAGAAAACAAGGCCAAATATGAGAAACACGGGGATGAAATCCAGAGCGCCATAGACGAATATGAGCAGAACGGGCCCATACAAAATGAATGGTGTAATCTGGCTCCTGAATCTGAACTGTTGAGGTTGGACTCTATCGCAGAGCGCTTAGCACAACCTTTGGATGACGAGCATGAGCAAGAAGATGTCCCAGACTATAGCGTTGAGCCGACAACAGCAGCTGCACCGATGATACAAATCACCCATACAGACCCTGTAGTATTGCGCCAAATGTATCAAGGTCTGAACCAGAAGCAAGCATGCATATTCTACGCAGTTAGAGACTGGTGCATCAAGCGTGTTTGTAATCTGCCCGCAGAGCCGTTCTTCTTCTACATAAATGGCGGAGCTGGTACAGGCAAGAGCCACTTGATAAAATGTCTATATGCAGAGGCATCCAAGATCTTGTCTAGACTCGAGAGAAATCGTGAGGAAACTGACATCTCGAAGCCTACTGTTCTGCTAGCCGCATTCACGGGTACCGCAGCATTCAACATTACAGGCAAAACGTTGCATTCCATCTTTAAGCTACCCAGATCCATACAGCTTCCATTCCCAGGGCTTGGCAACAAATTGGACGAAGTGCGAGCAGAGCTTTCAAATGCTGAAATTCTTGTCATCGACGAAGTGTCCATGGTCTCCAAGAAAATCTTCGCCTATGTAGATCACAGACTACAACAAATCAAAGGAAGTCAACATCCTTTCGGAGGAATGTCAGTACTCACTGTCGGAGACTTCTATCAGCTCTCGCCGGTTTCACAAGCTAAGCCACTCTGTGTCCATGAACCGGGCGAGATAGACCTTTGGCAAGACCGATTTCAGATGATCACATTGACAGAGATCATGCGCCAGAAAGACGACATCGCTTACGCTGAGACGCTGAACAGGATCCGTGTGAAACAAAAGAAGGAAACGTTGCGTGAATCAGACAGAGCTTTGCTTTCACGAGCCGTCACCGTACCGGAACTTTGCCCAAATGACGTACTTCACATCTTTTCCACTAATAAGGAGGTCAATGAACACAACGCGAAAACGTTAGCTCTGCTTCATTCGGACATCACAGACATTGACGCAGATGACTACAGAAAGGACAGATCCTCAGGAAGAATGGCCAGACAGACAAAACCATGTCGCGGAACCAAGCACGACTTACCAGACACGCTGCAAGTTGCTATCGGCGCCCGCGTTATGATCACCAGAAACATCGATGTGGACGACGGACTTGTTAACGGCACGTTTGGTAAAATTGTCCGGATGGTTACCTGTGAGCAAGACGGCGCTGTGTATACAACGATGCTTGGGCTTGAGCTGGACAACAGAAACGCAGGACAGAGGCACCGTCATAAAGCACCCGGAGGAGACGATAACGTTGTGTACATAGAGAGGGTCGAGGAAACTCTGAAGCACGCAGTACGCCGACAGTTTCCCTTGAAGCTCGCGTTTGCCTGCACGATACACAAAGTTCAAGGCATGACCACCTCAACTGCTGTGGTGTCCCTGAAGACGATTTTCGAACCCGGCATGGCTTACGTGGCTCTCAGCAGGGTAACATCTCTCAGCGGAATGCACATCATCGGCATGGACGAGTCTAAAATCTACGCCAACCCTGAAGTCACCGCAGGCCTCGAGAGGATGACCCAAGCCCACTTGGACGACATGATGCCACTCGCACACAGCGCGCAAACACTGAACAGGCCCGACACTCTCACCATCATCCATCATAACACGGAAGGACTGGCACCTCACATCGGCGACATTAAGAGTCATCACGAGCTGGGTCTAGCAGATGTCTTGTGTCTCACGGAAACTCACCTGCAAGGATCATTTGTTGCCGAGGAACTCCATTTGGAAGGCTACAGTATGTTTAAGCGGAACAGGCACGTTTCCTACACGAACAATCCTTGCATGGCCAACGCTAGCGGGGGTGGAGTTGCTGTTTATGTGAAGAACAACATTCGAGCCCGTGAGAAGCAGTACCTACATAATGTAACTGACCTGGAGTTTGTGGTTGTCAGAGTCGAAGCCCCGGTGAACGCAGTGATTGCTACTGTCTACAGACCTCCAAGCTACAGCCTGAGACAGTTCCTGCCAAACCTGAAAAACCTCTTGGAGTCCTTAGAGATCATGGATCATCACCCAATCATCGTCTGTGGCGACTTCAACGAGAACTTGCTGTCCGGTGGGGCACATGCTATACTCGAGATGTTTGAATCAAGAGGATACGCACAGCTCATCACTGCGGCCACAACGGACAAGAACACCCTGTTGGACCACATCTTCATCTCTCGTCCGCTGCATTGTGTCCAGTCAGGGGTATTACGGACCTATCACAGTTACCACAACCCTGTGTACTGTGTAATAACCTCTAGCGTGTCTCAGTAGCTCAGAGTAACAATCATTAATGATATCGACTTGTATTGTTAAATCTTACAACGTGCACATATATTTATAGAGTCTTTCATTTTACGTGTCAAATTATGTGTTACTGGCCAACAATTTATTATTTAATGTATTATTTATTATTTTTTTATTTATTTTTATTTATTTTATTTTTTATTTTTTTATATTTTTTATTATTATATTATTTCTTATCAAATTAACATACAGCCAACATTTGATAGGAAGTACTTTTACAAGTCATGTCTGAACATTCATATAGAACAACACATTTAATTATTTATTATATTATAATCATGTATTATCTTACAATGTGTACATATATTTAAAAGTATGACTCTTTCATTTTACATGTCAAATTATGTGCTACTGGCCATACGTATTATTTATTATTTTTTATTTATATTTATTTTATTTATATATATCTTTTATTTTTTATATTTTGTATTATTATTTTATTATTATTTCTTGTCAAATAAACAGCCAACATCTGATAGGAAGTAGTAATTATTTATTATATTATAATCATGTATTTTAAGAGACACATTTGTATTCAGCATCATTATATTATAGACATCATTGTGCATTCATCATATTATAATAGACATAATTTTCAGATTTTAATTTTCACATATTTACAGTACAATATTATCAACGGGGTGGGGGGTCCTCCCTTGCAGCCAGGCTCCACCAACTGGCCTCGCTGCCCCATCCTCTCTCTGAACCAGAGAAAGAGGGGTGGACTCAAATCCACCACGAGACAGAAATAGGACCCCCCCCCCCCCAATACCACCCCCCCCCCCCCCCCCCCCCCCCCCCCCCCCCCCACCGACTGCACAGTCGGTAACCTGTCACAACCCATCCATCCTGCAGCTCCCAAGTAAGTACATACAAGTAAGTTGTTTCCATGGCATGACAAATATATTGCATTGTAATCCTTCTACTGTGAGTCCAATGCTTACTTGCTAAATGATCAAATGCTATTTGCAGCTATCTCCAACACCACAACTCTTGATTTGGGAGGAGCAATGGATAAAAGCAGCAAGGATGGCAGCCCCGCCCCTCCCACAAACAAAAACACACCACTTGACAGCCTATCCACCCTTACATAGAGGCCCATACTTCACCTTACCTGCTACACGTAAGTTTTTTTTCTTCTTATGTATTGCAATCCACATACGTAATACGTTGAAGCATTCACTACTTAATTTGTAACAATGAATAATTCATATGTATACTATGTGTCATTGTGTGTTTTACAGCAGGTATCAACCAAACTATGAAAAGCTTCACAGTGCCCCAGTCTATTTGAACATGAGAAAGAGAGATGGACAGCACATGGCAGCCCATCCACCCTGTAGCCCCTGATTAAAGACAAGTAAGTTGTTTCTATGGCATAATAAATGTATTGCATTGTAATCCTTCGAATGTGAGTCCAATGCTTATTTTGTAAATGATCAAATGCTATTTGCAGCTATCTCCAACACCACAACTCTTGGTTTGAGAGGAGCAACAGATAAAGGCAGCAAGGATGGCAGCCCCGCCCCTCCCACAAACAAAAACACATCACTTGACAGCCTATCCACCCTTACATAGTGGCCCATACTCCACCTTACCATCTACACGTAAGTTTTATTTTTTAATGTATTGCAATCCACATAATACGATGAAGCATTCTTAATTTGCAACAATGTAGAATTCACAATGTATTCTATGTGTCCTTGTGTGTTTTACAGCAGGTATCAACCAAGCTATGAAAAGCTTCACATTGTCCCAGTCTATTTGAATATGAGGAAGCACATGTCAGCCCATCCACTCTGTAGCCCCTGATTAAAGACAAGTAAGTTGTTTCCATGGCATAATAAATCTATTGCATTGTAATCCTTCTACTGTGAGTCCAATGCTTATTTGGTAAATAACCAAATGCTATTTACAGCTATCTCTAACAACACCACAAGTCTTGATTTGAGAGGAGTAACAGATGAGGGCAGCAAGGATGATAGCCCCACCCCTCCCACAAACAAGAACACACTACTAGAAAGCCTATCCACCCTAACATAGAGGCTAATACTCCACCTTCTCCGCTACATGTAGGTTATTTCCATTTAAAATGTATTACAGTCAACATAATATGATGAAGCATCCACTACTTAACTTGCAACAATGAAGAATTCATATGTATACTATGTGTCCTTGTGTGTTTTACAGCAGGTATCAACCAAACTATGAAAAGCTTCACACTGCCCCTTAGTGGCTATTTAATTTGCAACGATGAACAATGCATATGCATATTATGTGTTCTTTTTTTCTGCAGCAGGTAACAACAAAGTTCCAGAACATGCCAGTCACTGTTCCAGAGGATGCCACTCAATCCTGCACCTTGTCTCACCGCTCCGACACTTCTACTACCTGCTGCAACTGACGAGTGACTTTTTGGCTGCCGGGTCTCACTAACCCATAAAGACGACGGGTGAGCTAAGGGACAGTGCAGAAAGCCTCTTCTGCTGTGCGTCGAGACAGGAGGAGAGAGGATTCTGCTGTGGGGTTGCCGGTCGGTGTGCTCCAAGTGGATTGTCTGCTGCCTGCTGTACAGTTATCGTGGTCGGGAGTGGTATGATGCTGTGGGCCTCCGAACCGTCTTACAGACATCTGTCACACTAAGGTACCTTTGTTTTATTTCCCCTGCTCAGGAGAGCAAAGGGGCCATTTTGTTTTTGGCCAACAAAACTACTCAGTCATCGCTACAGGGTTCTTGGTTTGCGCACAACTACCTGCTGCTAATCAAGTGACTGGATGTATTGTGGGGGGCCACTAGGAATTTCACCAGTCTTGTTGTTTTTTGGGGGGTGGTGTGTGTGTGTGTGTGTGTGTGTGTGTGTGTGTGTGTGTGTGTGCGTGCGTGCGTGCGTGCGTGCGTGCGTGCGTGCGTGCGTGGTAATGCTGTTAAAATATTAACAGGATTATCAGGATTTAATTTCTACAATTTTATAGAATAGGAATTAAAATCAATAAAATAAAAAAATGCAAGTTCATTTCATTTAGATTCAAAAATATACTAAAAACTATTTTTAGTATAGACTAAAAAACAAGTTAATTTGGTATAAGTTAAAAGGGATAATAATAATTTAGATAACACTACAGAGAAATTTTCTGCTTGGTTTACTAAGGTTAGGTTCTAGGGTTGGTAATCCATTTGTTTACATTTTGAGAAAAGAAAACCTTTGGATTGTTTGTCATTGTTTTTATGTGTTTGTCTAAGTACATATTCTTTTTATTATACTTATCTTTTTTTATTATACACTTATTATCTATTATATAAAAACACTGTACTAGTATACTGTAAAGTCTATTGTAAATTCTGCTTAAATTGTAAACTTTAATCTGTTTAATCTGCTAAATGCCTGAATTGTAAATTGAAGTGTATTATTTATTTCATGTGTTCTTCCTTAAAATGTTCTGGTGCCTTAATTTGTTGTTGAATGAATATCAATGTTGTTATCAATGTTAATTTTAAATTCTTGTGGAATCAGAGAAATCAAAAATTTAGGTCACAACTCTGCATTGAAAGAATATCAATGTTGTTTATTATACTTATCCTTTTTATTATACACTTATTATCTATTATATAAAAACACTGTACTAGTATACTGTAAAGTCTATTGTAAATTCTGCTTAAATTGTAAACTTTAATCTGTTTAATCTGCTAAATGCCTAAATTGTAAATTGAAGTGTATTATTTATTTGATGTATTACCATGTGTTCTTCCTTACTGTAAAATGTTCTGGGTGCCTTAATTTTAAATTCTTGTGGAATCCGAGAAATCAAAGATTTAGGTCACAACTCTGTGTACTTGTTTTGTTTGAACCAATCAAAGTAAGGACTATAAAACATGTGCATGAGAAAAATATTTAAAGTAAAAATGAATGGAAAAAGGTGGAAAAAGTAGATTTTTTACAGAGAAAAGCAAAATAGTTAAAGCTAAGGTTAATATGTTACATTTATAATCTATTAAATTCTTGAAAGACCACCCACCATGTTTGAGACCTATGGCAGGCTGGAAAACATAGTTACAGTTAACTCTGACATATTCACCACAACTCTTGGAGTGTTTATTTACTTCAGTCTGAATAATGAAGTGAAAGGAAATGACAATTCAGTCTGAGGTCAGGCTAATAGTTTTCATAAGTTAATGCTAAAGCTTTCAATATCTAAAATTAATGCCAATGGTTTCAATAGCTATATCTAATGCTTTCAATAGCTAAAGCTAACGCTGATGCACATCACAGTAGAAAGTGTGTTATTGCTAAAGCAAATATTTTAAAGTAGAATGAGCGTAAAAAGTCAAAAAAGTGAAAAGGATTTGTACAGTTAAAAGGGATAATAATAATTTAGATAATACTACAGAGAATTTTTCTGCTTGGTTTACTAAGGTTAGGTTCTAGTGTTGGCAATCCATTTGTTTACATTTTGAGAAAAGAAAACCTTTGGATTGTTTGTCATTGTTTTTATGTGTTTGTCTAAGTACATATTCTTTTTATTATACTTATCTTTTTTATTATACACTTATTATCTATTATATAAAAACACTATACTAGTATACTGTAAAGTCTATTGTAAATTCTGCTGAAATTGTAAACTTTAATCTGTTTAATCTGCTAAATGCCTGAATTGTAAATTGAAGTGTATTATTTATTTCATGTGTTACCATGTGTTCTTCCTTAAATGTTCTGGTGCCTTAATTTGTTGTTGAATGAATATCAATGTTGTTTTAATAAATCTGTCTGCAAACATGAGCTTGTATAGCAAGTAGAATAATATAAATGAAATTGTATACCCAACCAACATAGTACTTGTTTTGTTTGAACCAATCAAAGTAAGGACTATAAAACATGTACATGAGAAAAAGATTTAAAGTAAAATGAGTGAAAAAGGTGGAAAAAGTAGATTTTCTACAGAGAAAAGTAAAATAGTTAAAGCTAAGGTTAACATGTTACATTAATAATCTATTAAATTCTTGAAAGACCACCCACCATGTTTGAGACGAATGGCAGGCTGGAAAACATAGTTACAGTTAACTCTGACATATTCACCACAACCACAGCTAAGTAATGCTAATGCTAAGTATTGCTAATACTGCTAAGTAATGCTTAGTATTGTGAAAATTCTAATAATGCTAAGTAATGCCAGTAATGCTAATATTGCTAGCTAATGCTAATGCTAAGTAATGATAATAATGCTAAGTAATGCTAACTATTGTGAAAATACTAATAATACTAAGTAATGCTAATGCTAAGTATAGAGGCGGTAATAATGCTAAGTAATGCCAGTAATGCTAAGTAATGCTAAGATTGCTAGCTAATGCTAATGCTAAGTAATGATAATAATGCTAAGTAATGTATTGTGAAAATGCTAATAATGCTACAAGTTGCTAATAATGCTAATGCTAAGTATAGTTAATAATGCTAAGTAACGCTAAGTATGGTGAAAATGTTAGTAATGCTAGTAATGCTAAGTAATGCTAATGATAAGTATAGTTATTAATGCTAAGTGTTGTGAAAATGCTAATAACGCTAAGTGTTGCTAATAATGCTAAGTAATGCTAATGCTAAGTATAGTTATTAATGCTAAGTGTTGTGAAAATGCTAATAATGCTAAGTAATGCTAATAACGCTAAGTAATGCTAACTTGTTCCTATTGGCTCACTATGGTAGCATGTTCCAAACCCAAGTTATAGCTGTGTAAAGACCAGCCAATTGGAAGACAGAGGGGGTGGGGTTTATGCTATTAAAGACCTGTAAGGGTCCATTTGGTTACCTACAAACCTATAACCTAAGGTAAATTTGGCACGTGTGTAACAGTTGACCTTCAATCAATTACATTGTTTTCAATGCTTTCAATGGCTATAGATAATGTCAATGCTTTCAATAGCTAACGCTAATGTTAACATGCTAACATGTTAATACTAACATGCTGTGTAAGTCAGGCAGAAATGTCTGTCTGTGAGCGTGCATCACGCATATTTGGGCATGCGCGCGCGCGTGTGACAGTTGCTACATTGTATTCAAATACATTGTATCATTGTATCATATCCAGGCCTGGAAAAATCAGCCTAAATATGGGGTTGTGCCACACACGCCTGAAAAAGTAAAAAAGTTAAATATCTTGAAAACTATAGATTTTTGTCCAAAAAAACCTACCGGGCAATGAAAGTTCAAAGATAGCTGAACATTTTGAAGTTGGAACGGAGTTTCAAAGTGAAAGTATGACAGAGTTATGAGAGCACAAAATTTTTTAGGCATCTCCAAATATGGAGTTGTGCCAAACACACCTGAAAAAGTTAAAAAGTGAAATTGTTTAAAAAGTATTAAGAATTTTAAAAAATAAAATTTAAGCACACTTCCCAGCATCAAGCTGAACGTTTTAAAGTTTGAACGAAAGTTCTAGCATAAAGTATGTGGAAGTAGTAGGCGACCGAAAAAAGGGGCGGAATAATAATAAAAATAAAAAAAAATAAATATAAAAAGTGGAGAACATAGAGGTCTCGCTGGAAGCGAGCCCTCAATAATAAAAGGGCAACAATTACTATAGTCTGGTTGCCCTTTTCGGGCAACCACACTAATTACTATATGTGCAGTATTGGTGGGGTATCTGTATTGGAACGGTATCGATGCAGCCATAATCTGTATTGGATCGCAATCGAAAAATCTTGATGGCAGCAACCCTAGTAGCAGCAGGTGCAGACAGTGCACCCTGCCAGGGTCAGCCTGTCATAATGGAGCTCCAGTGCATGTTAGCCCACAGAGAGCTCACAGTGCAGTGACGCGAGCCAGGGGGAACCACGCTCCACGGCACCAGGCTGGAATTAAGAGAGACGGGGGTAAACCAGGCGACCGCCGACGCAGCCCTACCGTACCATTACCTCCTCCTCAATTACAGCCCTCGCTGCTATTTCGGAAGACCACTCCAATTTGTCGCGGAAACCCAGAGATGAAGCGGGTATATAGAGAGAGAGGGAGCGGGAAGCACATTCACTCACTTGACTCCCAATTCCTGTCTGACATGACGCAGTGCAACCAACCGCGCCACTGAGCGCCGGAAATTATTAACAAAAACAAACAAACAAAAAATACGAGCATGGCTTGTTCACTCCCAGTCGCTGTGGTGGAAGCTGCTCATGCAGTGTATTGCGTTTCATGTCCTCAGCTTGCCATTGCCTCAAAGACACACAATGTGGTAGGGTTGCAACAGTTATACTCAAACCAATACATTTAATCGGTTGTTTAAGAACCAAATCATAAATCAATACTTTCAGTAAGTAATTCGTAAATAATAAATCCCTATTTTTGGCATGGGATTAGAGGCAAAGGCTACTCATAACAGTGACAGTGAGAAGTGTACCGGTAAAGGGAAAAAGGACATTTGCAGCCCTATAGGATTGTAGATTCCAGTATTAGTTTACACTTTTCGAATACAATTCTCTTTAGTTGCAGTCATATTTTATTCAACTAATCTGAAATGTTTTAGTTTAGTAGACCAATTAAATATAATGAAATATGATGAAAAAATTAATCATCAAGCTTGAAAAGCATCCATTGTTGCCCAGGAACTAAATGACTAGTCTTAGGACAGATTCACACTCGGTTAGATCACATATGAATATTATCTCCATATCTTGATATCAGATTGGATATTGTTTGTGAATTCATGCATTATGAAATGGCATAAGTGTTTACAAGTGTAGAAAAATATAAATGTAGGATCTGGAGAAATCTGTATCGGCAGACAGTATGATCAGAATCAGAGAACAGAGAACAGGATCCCTATAGATCTCCAATCTGAGCAGCTATAAGAAATACATTCACAGCAGGGAGGGCAGGTCTGACAAAACACTTCATTACCTCATTAGTCGTTTCATCTCTCTCCCACATTTACACACAAACAGATGTGAACAATCCCCCCAACCCAACCCCCCTGAATCCACCCATGAGACTATGATGAAAGATCATCGACAGAAGAGAGAAGCATTAGGTCACACTCTGGCACACAACTAACAGCTGAAACATGCACTGCCCCTTTAATTCACTGGACAACACATTGACCGCACACACACACACACACACACACACACACACACACACACACACACACACACACACACACACACACACACACACACACACACACACACACACACACACACACACACACACACACACACACACACACACACAGAGAGCTAGGAAAACCCCAAGACAAAAATGGTGAAATCATCCCCTTGTTTTATAATAAACAATGTTTGGAAAAAACAAATTAATAACAATTGTCATACAGAAGAACAACATTCAGACCATTCTTGTTTCACCACAACCAATCACCAAAACACACCCAGTGTGTGCAAGTATGCACGCGCGCACACACACACACACACACACACACACACACACACACACACACACACACACACACACACACACACACACACACACACACACACACACACACGCACGCACACACACACACAGAGTCTGGTAGAGCCAGGCCCATGAGAGATTTCCTCCTGCTGATACATGTGGCGTCATCTAGGGATGATGTCACAATCTAGATATTTCACTTGGTGCATAATTTAACATTGGAACATGCAAATAACGTGCCATGACGCATTGTAATTTGACAGACAGGCTATTTGCCCGGTGTGGAGTCAGTAGGACCCACAGTTGTCCAGAACCGCCCCAAAAAGGCCTCTGCCAGGGCTCTAGACAGGGCCCCTGCCCAGGATCCATATATGGAGCTGACCTGTGACCTCACAGCACACCAATTTATATGGCTGACACAGAACTCCAAATAGGAATAATGGACACAGAAAAACACATACAGAAATCTGACATCCCTCTGTTGTCGGGCATAAAAGGGACACAAGCATAATAAACATAATAGTGTGTGCTATTTGCCTATATTGTAAATAATGTGGCGTGCATTTCCAACTTGCACAATTCCAATGCAGTGGGTAAATTCAGTGAGTGAGCTAAAAACCCGTCTGGAAACGTTTATATTGAAAAATTAGAAATGCGTTGCATAACCAATGCAAAGACTTTGGGGAGGCCCCTCGTATTGGGGCGATGATCTGTTTTGTTTCCAAAGCAGTAGGCGCAGCTTTGTTCGCAGAATGTAGAATTCCACAAACGTATCGGTAGTCAAAGATCTCTGATTGTCTGGCAACACAAGACTATGCACACATATGTACTGTACTCACACACACATTGTCACACACGGAAAAACATCTTCGCCAACACCCATACTGTACAAACAGTTCCTTATCTTCTCACATGCATAAAGATCTATATTTCAGACCAGGGGCGGATGTAACATTTCCCAATTTTGGGGGCAGAAGAAAATGGTAAGGGGGCAGCTTCATCGCCCGCGGCGCGAAAAGCCGCACCCATACCATTTTCAGTAGTGTTTCAAATACTTTTAAATATAAGCACTGAAATATCTTGAGTTGTTTTGCATGCCATCATGTTTGGTGGGGCAGACTGGGCATTTAGAGGGGCCATTGCCCCCCCATGCCTATGCCTAGATCCGCCCCTGTTTCAGACTAGAGCAACAAGAACGCACGCACGCGCACGCGCACGCGCACACACATGCACACGCACACGCACACACACACACACACACCTCCCTCCCATGCAGATATTGTGGATCAGGGTGTTTGTTTCAGTGGAAAATGTGTCAGATCTTTCCGGACAGATCATATCAGATCAGATCCACCCAGCATGTCCAGCTGCTCACTGGGCTGTCCACCACTGGGCTGTCCACCACTGGGCTGTCCACCAGCTCTTATCTGGGCTGCAGTGATGTTTAGTTACGCTCAGATGGACACACACAACACTCCGCCGCCTGATTCCCATGCTTGACGGGCGGTGCGGATAAGATAAGATGTTTTAAATTCTGCTTATCATGCAGGCCCAGTGCTCAATCGCATGTCAGCAGTCCGCAGCGCACAGCCATGCCAAAAACCACGAATACCGGCACAGAAACAGACATGCAGAGAGACAGGGCTTGTTCTCCTCTCCTCTCGGACGCTGGTTTTATTCATCACCACCTCCTAACAGATGGTCAGTGTGTGACGCGGAGCCTATCTCTAACCCTAAACTCTAAACATACAGCAACCACAAGCATAGAGCAGTGCATGTTCATCAACCTGGTTGCGGCCTTCCGTTGTAGGAGGACCAGAGGACCTGGCACGACTAGTAAGCAAGTGGTCACAACCTGGTTGTGGCGAGTAGTAAGTAAGTTGTCGTGACCTCACTAGCGACCAACATGGACGATGGTCGCTAGTGGATGTCCAGTTCCTGCCCACTTCTAGACCAGAGCAACCGCAGGCTTTCACAAAACTCAAAGCCTGGGTGGGTACCAAGGCTGCTCAGGGTCTGCAAAAAACACACCCCCCCACTCCCCCCCCCGTGATCCTAACCACTAACCAAACCCAGCCTTATATTGGACATTCAAAACCGTGTAATGATATAGCCAGGCCCATGAGAGATTTCCTCCTCCTGTTAATAATAATATTGGATGTAATGACCAGAAATTGTGACACGCCGTTAAGTGGTTAATGCAGGACATCACCGTGGTCGGGAAAGTAGGGAGGAGAGGAGGCGTGTGTGTGTGTGTGTGTGTGTGTGTGTGTGTGTGTGTGTGTGTGTGTGTGTGTGTGTGTGTGTGTGTGTGTGTGTGTGTGTGTGTGTTTGTGTTTGGTGGGGGCGGGGAGGTTCAGTTGAGGAGAAACAGCCCAGATGTGTCTGCCTGATGCCAAAACTACATCCTCTTCCTCCTCTCCTCTTGTCCTGCTCCCCCTACTTACCCCCCCCCCCCCCCCCCCCCCATCCTCTCTTCTGACTCAGGGGCGGATCTATGGGGGGCAATGCCCCCTAAATGCCCAGTCTGCCCCACCAAACATGATGGCATGCAAAACAACCCAAGATATTTCAGTGCTTGTATTTAAAAGTATTTGAAACACTACTGAAAATGGTATGGGGGCAGCTGCCCCCTTACCATTTTCTTCTGCCCCCCCAATTGGCAAATGTTACATCCGCCCCTGTTCTGACTGGTCACACTGAACCCACAGCCTGTGTTGAAATTCCTTCAAAGAGAGATTGTCCCGTCTGTCCAGTCCAGCCCTGCGGTCTCTCCATGATGTGTGGTTGTTAATGACAGAGTCCATGAAGACACAGAGAGATGGACCCCAGGAACGGGGAAGAATTTAAACCCAGGAGGGGCTTGTCATGATGTCACATCACAAAGGACCATTTCTTTGGACCATTTTCAGTTGCTGCTTTTCAGTAGTCCCCGTCACATGTTTACGGTTCAAAAGCATGCAGTCCAAGCACTTACAAGGAAATGTTTTCATTGGAGTTGCACCAATAATGAGTAGGAAAACTCGCCAATACTACCTAACTAAAATGCTGTGTAATCGGCATTGTAATCTGTGTTTAAGAAATCTCTGCTATTCACATACCACGCTCATAATGCGCCACTTTTAACAAATAATCAATAACAATCATTATAACAAATCCCAAGTCACTAGGAATGGCCTGAGCGTAAGACCATGCCTCAAGCCAAAAAGGTTTGTGTAGTTGTCTGTTGGTTTGTAGCATATACTGTATGTACAGTATGTTATCATGTTTGTGTGTGTGCTAATGTAACAGGGAGCAGAGTTTCTGCTATCTGCCAGTGCCTATCTGTGTGAAAATGAAGAAGCCGATTTTTTGGTCCCAGTACATCCCTGGTTGACTCTGAGAGGGGGCTGTGAAAGCAGATGTGTCTGTTGAGCATTGGGAGAATGAACTGCATGATATTTTAGACCCCATTTATTGATTGGATTAACAATGACACTGGATAATCTGAACCAATCATGTTGAAACGATGAGTCCTAAAACCGCTCCTTTTCATTCCAAGGCCAAATCTTTGTGTTATAAGATTTTTTTTTCCAGATTAACATGCCAGAGTCCAAACATTACGTATTACGGCCTTGACAGCCTTTTGGATCATTTTAACAAAACTTTCAAGACAGAATATTCTGTCTTGATGTAATTCATTCACTACGCCATAAGCCGCTCAAAAAGTGTGTGGTCAGTTGAGTCACTATAGTTGATCTCTATTGTCCCAAACGCTCATTAGGTTGCACTCCACAGCTTCAGAATCAAAGACATTCTCTCAGCTGTGAGATTAGCTAAGGCATATCCAGAGTGCTGCTCTTATAGACACAACACAACTCTACTGCACTCTGGGAGGCCATGCATGCAGCATGCATGGCGTCCCAATGACTGTTTTGGAGGCTTAGCTTTACTCTGTGCGAGGTCACACATCCCTGTTGATACCCCCACTGGGGAGAACACCCACCAATCACATCGCTCCGTGCACCACACACAAACCTCAATCTTAACTTCCCTCTAATTGTGACCACCTAATCCCCATTTCAGCTTTCTGGCGAACCTCAAGCGTTGACGCACAAAAACCACTAGGCAGGGTGTGTGCGTGTGTGTGTGTGTGTGTGTGTGTGTGTGTGTGTGCGTGTGTGTGTGTGTGTGTGTGTGTGTGTGTGTGTGTGTGTGTGTGTGTGTGTGTGTGTGTGCGTGTGCGTGCGTGTGCATGTGTCATAAGAGAGTGAGTAAGAGAAAGGCAAAGAGGCACACAGGCAAGTCAGAGAGGGATGGGAACAGTAAGAAATACATTGAATGAGGAGAGAAAAACAAGCAAAAGGCAAAATTCAGAGAATGTGACCACTGAAGAGGGACAGACAGAGACACAGTCAGAGAAAAAGTACGACAAAGTAGAAGGCCTCAAAGTTTATCTTTGATATGAAAGTTTATCTTTGAGAAATAGGCAATTTTGCTAATTGCAAATTAATGTTCAATGCCATGTACCAGGCGAAAATCGTTTTCGACTTTAAAAAAAAAAAGGCTTATAGATAAATTTAATTGAGACTCGGCCAAATGGACTTGTAAGGGTCCATTTAGCAAATGAACACAGATAATTTTACTGTACTACGTGCACAATGCTACGTTTTTAGCCTATTATAAAAACTTAACCTAGTCATAGATTGAGTTGAGCAGAGAGAGCAGATTAGAGGTGGAATGAACAACACAAGTGCTTCATTATAGCTTGGCTGAGTCCTGTAGGTTCAGAATGCTCTGGACAGGCAGTGTGTAGCCGTAGTACTGCTGCTGTCTCTGCGCCAATGTCTACAGCAGTGGTTCCCAGGCTCCCTTAGCTCAAGACCCAAAAGAAAAAAATGCATGTCTCCCCAGAACTCAAACAAAGTGAAAATAGCAGATCTGCAAGTTCACAACACATTGTGACTCTTGTAAAAATCTTGCTGCTAAAAAGATGATTTTGCTGCTAAAAAGTATTATTCCTTTCTTTGTTTTGTTTTCTTTTCAAAATAATAAAATAATTAACTGCACGGTGCACCAGGATTAAATGTATACCGTAGTCAAATCAGACTTGAGATGTTCATTGATTCATTGTGCAAAGGTCTATGAGACTTTCTAAAAACAGCACATTTCGCAAGCATTTCAGTACTGATGTTAGCTAAACGCAGCCAAGAGCAACACAGTGCACTGCAATGTGACGCGTTGTATGAGCTTGTAGACACACAGCTATTGTTGGTGCACAGCACAGCACCAAACCAAGTATAGAAGGAATTACTGTGTGTGCTTCCTCCACTGGGGAACAACAATCCTGTTAAAACAGTTACGACTTCGCTCTGACAGTGACATGTGGTTTGCTACGACAATATATTTCTCCTGTCAACTACTGCCATCAACCGTAAAGGAAACTAGTTTCAACAGGACTTTAGGGTGATACCAGTAGGTAAGGGTCAGACTCAGGTCGGTAGACTTGGACAATCTGACTGGAACAAGTCATTGGTTAAACCAATGGTTTTCAACCAGTGGTATGGGAACCACCAGTGGTCATTAAGGGTGTTGGTATGCACAATTACAGAAATGTAGAATAATTGTTATTTTGTAGAATAATTGTTATCTCTCCTAACGGTACCACCAACAACGCCAAAACAAAATATTCAAATTTGGGGCTTTGAGAGGATAAATAGTGGTCCGTGGCTCAACTGCAGAATGAATAGACATGAAAAAAGTTGAAAATCGCAGGGTTGAACATCAGTTTAACCCTCACACACAATAGTGAGCATCTGCATCTGGGCTGTGCTCCAGCTACAGTACCATCCTCTTCTTTCATTGGCACTCTCCCCTCCTCTTGCATGTTCTACCCTTTTATTTCCTCTCCCCCTCCTCTCCCCTTGTCTCCTGTCCTCTTCTCTCTCTCTGTCTGAGAAGTAGACAGACAGACAGCTATCAGAGTGTGTGTTGTGAATGGAAGTCTTTGTGCGGGCAGGCAGATAGACAGACAGATATCTAACAAAAAACTTTGATCTTCCTCAAGTCCCTTCAGAGGAACTTTTCTCAAACAGATGAGCCGTTGAGGGCAATAGCCATTAAAGTTCCTATATGATATGAAAGCCTGATTGTTCAAACTTGGTTATTTGTTGGGATAGAAAACACACTTGGGAGCACCAAAAACACACAAATGTAAAAAAAAAAAAAAAAAAAAAAAAAAAAAAAAAAAAAAAAAAAAAAAAGTTTGTTATTACCCCTTTAATAAACATAAACGCTCTCTCTCTCACCAAATGCGGTATGTTGTGAGCT
>CM076966.1:20123243-20125743 GCA_039105355.1 Benthosema pterotum | reverse complement strand
GTCTTATGGTACAAACGTGAGAACGCATTAGAGAGGGTGTTGCCCTGAGACAGATTGGTCATGATAATTATTAAGCAGTCAGTGGTGGGGCACTGGGGGAGAATTATGTGCAATCCTCACGGACAAACAGTCTCCCTCCTTGTAAATAGACCATCAGAGAATGTGAAGACGGTGACCGGCTGGCCAACAGGCCTGCTGGTGGAATTCACATCAGATGGTTGTGTGGTTGGTCAGGAGGAACTGAAGTCCCTGGTTTGTTCATATGGCACCCAGGCAGGCTAGTGGAAGACAGTGCAAGCACTTGTGTTTAAAATCACATTGTGAGTTCCGTTTTTTCCTGCACACAGAATTGTCCTCACATTTCTTAATTCCACTGTGGTTCAGAAAGGTCAAAGTTGCGGTCATCATACTTAACAGCGTGGACAAGTTGCATGCTGCGAGCTAAGAAATCTTTTCTTCACACAATTCCACTTGGGGAGAATGAGTAAAGTTAAGTTGCCTTTGGTGAAGTGTTGGAAAACATAATTGGTCTTTGTGTCCCTGGGAGACAAAGTAAAATATGCAGAATTTGTCAAGAGTGCTCAAAGTGCAGGGATCAGCCAACCCGCCTGGAGGAGGTATATTAACGCATGGTTCAGGGACCTGAATTATCCATGAAGCATTTAAGTATAATTATGAAATGATAGTGACCCATTCTGAGGCCCACTCCTGACCTGCTGTGACCAAGGCAGACTATGCAATATGCAACATTGGCTTCTCTACGAACAAGTGATTTCTCTGCCCAGAGCAATGCACACCCCTAATCCCTGCACAAAGTCATCCTCCACACCTCTAAATCTGTCATCAGGAATCTCTGAAACACTTACACTACACTCGGATGAGATACCAACTTACTCATACTGTATATCAGATTATTTCCCGCTCGGCATTGGACTCGGCTACAGGCTGTGAAGTAAAGCCCTAAGATTTGTGCACTGCAGATAATCTGGCAGACCTCAACTTCTGAACGTCTGAGCTGAAGTAAGAGCAGCGCGTCTGCAACACTCATCTCTTGGCCTCTCTCAGTGCTGTGCAAATAAAAAAGTGCATTGGGTTGTGTGGAGTGTGGCATTTCAGTTTATAATGTGTGATAGCCGCACCATCCAACCATTCATTCCATCAAATCCTATATAAGCAGATTGAAATTCTCTGGAATGCTCTTGAAAAGAGCACGACACAGAGATCAAATTTAATTAATTAATTAAGAGGCTAGAGCAGTCAAAACACTGTATGGAACTAAGACAGCTCTCTCTGTCTCTCTCTCTCTCTCTCTCACACACACACACACACACACACACACACACACACACACACACACACACATACATACACATACACACACACACACGCACGCACGCACGCACGCACACACTCACACACTCACACACACGCACACACGCACACACGCACACACACACACACACACACACACACACACACACACACACACACACACACACACACACACACACACACACACACTTTGAATCTCTGGCGACTCTCCTGTTTATCGCTCCCTCTCTTCATGTCTGTCTCTCATGTCTCTTCCTGTCTCTCTAACATGACCAGCCCAGAGCAGACACACAGTCCTGGTGGAATACTTACTGCCATCTGTTATAACAAAGAGCTCAAACAGGCACCATAGAGGCCTGGGTCTGTGTTCTACAGACAGACATTTTTTATACCTATCCATCCACTTCCCAGAGACTGAGATTGCAGGCAGATGATGAACAGATATATAAAGCACAGAAATTAATCTGTATGAATCTGTGTGTTTGTATGCAGACAGAAACATGCACAGAACTGATAAGTACGGTATGAAAGTGTATCACACACACACCAACACACTGACTAAGACACAAACAAACACGCACACGTGTATTTGTTACAACTGGTTTACCAGTCACTGACCTCTGATATCTCTCTCTGTAGATGTAATGGGCCTCAAACTACTGCAAACACATCTGGACAGATGCTTTGACTGTAGATGGCCCTGTGCAGAATACTATCCACTCCAGCATTAGCTAATTATTTATCTGAAAGTATTTCCCCTACCCACTCTCTGCAAGGTCTCTGTGTTTTATTTACATGACCGACTGTGCCAAGATGGTAAAAACAGACATCTAACCTTGCGGTGAGCAGAGGAGCCGTTTTTTCCTCATGCCCAACTGTGCAATGCATGTCAACATTTTGTTGAAGAGGCTTCAAAGCTAGGCTTTAATTCAACTCATTGAACTTCCATCGCGGCATTGAACCATTTGTTTTGTTGCCTGCTTTGTTTTCAGTACATAAAAACAGACATGATGTGAATTGTGAAAAATGTCTTTGTTGTTACTTTTGTGAATAAGCATGCACACATTAACACAAACAGCATTAAAACTGAAGTCAAGGCTGAACAGCATTGAATTATCTTCTTAAATTCATTAATGAGTTACAGTATCCAGTATATCCTAAATCTAGT
>CM076966.1:20073243-20118243 GCA_039105355.1 Benthosema pterotum | reverse complement strand
TGTGTGTGTGTGTGTGTGTGTGTGTGTGTGTGTGTGTGTGTGTGTGTGTGTGTGTGTGTGTGTGCGTGCGCACGCACGCGCACTAAATATTTATAGTAGTAGGCCCATGTCAACCATGTGTACCTCAGGGTCATCTGCTGAACTCTGCATGACATCCCACACACACACACACACACACACACACACACACACACACACACACACACACACACACACACACCAGAGATAAATATCGATAATATCATTTCAATATTCTACATGTATTCCAAATTATGATGCTATCCAGTGTCTCAACACCTGATATATGGAGCTGATTTAAGGCTGTATGTCCACCCAAAGAAACACCACAGGCATGGACTGACCTCATATAGTAAACTGTGTGTGATGATGTCAGCAAAACAGCTGCAGCCAATCATATTATTTATAATGGGTGAGTTAGATTTAGGCATTGACACACCTGTTGAATACTGATTCTGGACAATTCTAAATCTAACAGTCACACACCCGTTATTCATTGATTTATGATTAGCTGCAGCTGTGTTGCCTAGGCCTCATTAGATTGCAGCCGCGTTTGTTCAGTCAAATGCAATTAAAATCAGATTTATATTCTCAAATATGATATTTTAGCCTGATCATTCACCTACTGTGCTGCCTTTACTGCAAGTGACCAGATTAGATCTGCCAAAGATCTATGAGTTCAGACTGGCAGCCTGGATCAGATCTGTGCAACATCCGGAGTGGCAGATTAGTAAAAAAATAAAAAATAAAAAAGACCTAAAAAGATCTAAAAACAATCAAGTCTCATGGAATCTGGTTTTAGACCAGGATAAGTCAGATCTCTGAAACTAGTGTTTTTTTTTTTTACCCCCAGGGGGGACAGGGAGGAACTCTTTATATGCCCAGTGCCACCACTAGTAGGGAGGATTAGCCAAAGAACAAAGAAATAAACATAACACAAAATAACAGTATAAAATAACAATACTTGAATGAATTAAGCAAAATCACTTACTATACCCTTAAAGAAGAAGGGAAAAATAGAAAAGTATGTTTTGAATTTGCCTCAGTCAAAAATCTGGAAAACAAACTATAGCATCAGCCAAGGGACTCATAGCCAGCCTGAAGGAAAACATTTTCAGTATTATGCTCCTATGGGCCAAGAAAGTATGTGGGGCTTTAGAAGTTTAAAGTTTAAACATCTCAAGAGATAAGAAAAGATAAACCTTTATTGATCCCCGTGGGGAACTCCAGGTGTTGTAGCAGCAGCAGGATGAAAGGATGTACAGGTACAAGTTATTGGTAGAGAAAATAATAAAATAGACTTGGGATTCTGACACTAGATACCTGCATATGCTGTGACCACACATCCATGTTCTTTCAATAAGCAAAAAAGGACAATAAATATACACTAAATCTACAGTTTGTGTCTAGATGATTGATACAGTCTGTCAACAAATAGTGAATAAGGGATTTTTCCACAAAGAGCTATATCTTCAACAGGCATCTGTCATGGCTCTACTGAATCGTACAACCCTGGCAGTCAGTCCATGTGCAAAATGCAAATGTGCCAGAGTCAACAGCAGTCATTAATTCCAGAGAACAGAACAGGCCATGGAGGTCATATGGAGGTCAGGCAGGCTTGGTTGTGGAGCCTGAAAACTACTGGCACAATGGACCGTCCAAGTGGCTTTGTTGCATTTGTAGCTTGAGTCTGTTGGCTCAAAGTGCTCCTCTGCACTACCAGACACATGTGTTTGGTCCGACAGTCCTACAGGCATCAGACGGACACCATAACCCAAAACCTAACCATAAACCTATTTTTACAGAAAGCCACAGGTTAGTTTTAACCTGCCATGCATGTCAGGAGCAACAAAGGTGGATTCCACCCATTTTCAACATCATACTGTCATTTACTGTATATAACTGTTGTGTGGAAATAAGAAAAAAGATCTCGCCATTTTCCTGAAAATAGAGATCTGAAAAAATATAAACATGGTGAATATACATCTTGATCTTGCAGTATAGCTATGGGAAAATCGGCGTTATCTCGCACAACTCGACCCGACCAGCCTCTCTTCTGTAGTGAATATCTCACAAGGGGTTTGCCTACTCACCAATACAAACACGACTTGTGTATTTAGAAAGACTATTGTCCTTAGTGGAAGCACACTGAGCCCCCCTACCAGACAAATGAAATGCTCTTTTTGAGCATAAAACGATTGTTTTCACCAGACAATCAACAGGGATTTGTGCCCTCTAAAGATATTGCCAAGAGAAAACCACCACTGAGTGCTTCCATTAATTCGCTGCGGGTTTCCAAATTCCCCCCCGTAACTGTCGGGAATTCGGTGAAAACGGTCCACCGAACATCCGACAGTTACATTTTGCTCGATCCCTCATCGTAGAGAAGACCTACCCACATATTCTATACAGCATCTGAGAGAGTGGCGTGTGCCCGTCACGCTGCATTTTGAAATGTAAAAAATGGTCCAGAATTGACAGAGAAATTAATGATCAAAAAGACGTCTTTTTTTGCCGAAAAATCCCAACTTTTTTGCAATTTACAGCATTGCATCACTAATTAATGTATTTAATTATATTATATAGTGTACATTACCTAAACACAAGGAAGTGACCGACAGCAGGCAATCTACAGCTGTTTATAGGACAATCCATAAATAAGGAGATGAATTGAACTGGTGCCTTTCCACATGGAGTTGTGGACATCTCCAAGGCGCACAGACGCCCGCACCGTGCGCACGTGGCTCTGCCTTCTCATATCAGTTAGCGGGTGCTTTGAAATGGCGTTATCTAGTTCCCAAATCTATTTGACGAAATTAGCAACTTAAGGGACTGCGCGACAAACACGCCTATGACCACACCTCCAGTCACAAATAACGGTGTCGGCATAAAGAATAGTGGCTAAGGGAAGAGGAAAGGTGACGAAAATACCAATAAGGGAATTCGCTGCGGGTTTCGGGTAACGTTAGGGACATCACATGGAGCGAAAATCGAGCCCTTAGTCTCCAAAATATCGTAAGATATTTGTGTGTGTGATTTTCAGATGACAAAAATATAACAAAAAGTATATGATATCATATACGATATATGATGATGATGACTATTTTGACCATTATTATTATTATTATACAAAAAGCAAATGTGCTGTCAAATTCAACAGCACTTACAGACTATCCAGTTTATCTCAAGCCAGTTGGCCTTGCTCACCACTATGTTCAGGTTGTTGATGTTAAAACATCTGCAGCAGCCTGTGGCTGTTCCACACACTGAGCCTCCCCAGGAAGAACCACTAGCACTGTGTAGAATAGATTAGTGTTTTTGTGCCCAGTGCTGTACGTCAGAATATCAATGCACACCTGTTTCATATCCTTGCAAAAAAGCAGTCACGATATCCCAAGGCACACCTGGTCTTGTCTTTTGACACCACCAGTGTGCCTCAATACACTGTTTGAGAACCACATGGTAGTGTGCCACAGCCTTTAGCTCAGGGCTTGATTGATCTTGGTATTTATTAACAATTATTAACAGAGAATCACAGTATATTTCAAGCACAACTCAATACAAGACTGTTAACTATGAATGAGAATATAGCCAAAATCGGAAATCATAGAGGAGGTTAAAAAATACATCCAGTGAGAGTGGTTTCACATTCTGGTTAGGTTTGTTTTTATCCGTTCAGAATATGGGTTAATACGTCTCCCATTAACTTAGATACCGACAGGAAGCCAATCATGAAAAAGTGTTGCTAGTAGAGCTAGGTGAAAATGTAGTCCAGACGCGTTTTAAGCATCTGGGAAGAAAGGGATAAGAAAAAAAGAAAGAAAGAATAAGATAACAACATAAAAATAGTTTGACCTTTGGTTAGCTCGTACAAAACTGTGGTTTTATTGGGTTGTTCCCAGGTCTGAATGGGTATAATTGTGAGTGTGAAGCAGGGGGGGTGCTTTAAAAGAGCATACATGTTTATTCAACCTTGTCTTTGCACACAGATAAGTAAAATGTTCAAAAGAATGCCAGGGGACACGCATAGGGTTTTATACACTGCACTGCCCATACTCCTTTGCAAACAAGTCAGTCTAGGTCAACCCACTTAGACTTTGGCGGTGCATTGTAGTGTTTTTAGCCCCTGTAGAGACCATTGGAGCCCTGCTGGGCAAAGGGACAGCCCTTGACACCACAGAGGTCTCTGTGTGGTCATTAGAGAGTGGACAGGCTTTGACGTACAGAGCCCTCTGGGGGAAACAAAGACATGCCTACTCAAGACCCCCCAGCGTGTGTGGACACATATAGAGCAGTGAACTCTAGGTGCATTTTATGATCCTTTTTTTCAAGATAATAAACTTGATTGATCATTGGAGGAGCAGTCTAGCTGCATATAATATATACGTACAAGGTCAATGGGAGAGTCATAAATCTCTTTGTTCCTTACCTCAACCTAATGGTGGGCATCACAAAGGAGAAACGCTGCCAACACTCAGCCTGAACCCTCTATGGTTTCTAGAAGAAGTGGGCCTGCCGCTTCAAACATGGATACACAAGATCGGTTTCCAACATATGGACATTACAAGGAGACAACAGTATATAACTTTGCTTATTGTTTTTGCAATTGATGATTAAATGACAAACTGCTGATAATATTGGATATGTACTGTATCAGTATGTCACAGTACTATTGGAAAACTATTCAGATAGGCGAACGAGTTGTTAATGCCAGTGAGTCCAATGCAGTCCATTCAGTGCCATCCAATTACCGGTAATGATGTATGAATTGACAGAATAACAAGTGATCATACTTTAATTATACTTTAATTCCAGTAAAAATGGTAATGTTGCATTTACTGTATATAGCACCTTTATTCAAGGAGCAATTTGGGGTTAACTGCCTTGCCCGAGGAAACCGGTGGAGTTGGGACATGGTCCATGGATCGTTGGACAATCTGCTCTACCTCCTGAGTCATAGGCGCCCCATTCATACTCCAGTGGCGATGGAAACCATGCAAGGCCCCAACTAGCACTTCAGCAGCAATTAGGGATTCAGTGTCTTGCTCAAGGACACTAACTTTGAGTTAGCCCAGATTCAAATTGGCAACCTTGCAGTTACCATCAAGCCACTCTACCCTTGAACCACCGCCGCCCCCGAGACATCACAGTAGAGGCAGAGTGCGGGCACCTCCCGCACTTGAACAAAACAAGTGCTCCTTTCCAATCAATTTTGGAACATACAGTAATATTTAGATGTGTTTAATGTAAATATTGTGTCATGACATACTGTCGGCATGTAAGGGCCAGTCCTGACACAAAGAAAGGCTACTCTAAACCTTATGACCTTGGGTAGAAACCGACATAGAGACCTCTACAGGAGGACACTTGAACCGTTTGGACAACAATATATTCCCCTTGACAACGAAAGGAGTATTTGCGTCATATGTAGACAAGCAGATTGGTTATTTTTGTCCTACACAAAGAATCAATGAATGGATGACGCACGATGATAAGAGCAAAACGTTCAAACGTACAATCAGTGGCACTCACACATGCATGACGTGCATATGATCCTCCCCCTGTGTTCTCCACGCGGGGTCTAATAGCCAGGTTACCGTGACACTGACCCACTGTGTGTGTGTGTGTGTGTGTGTGTGTGTGTGTGTGTGTGTGTGTGTGTGTGTGTGTGTGTGTGTGTGTGTGTTTCTATGATAGAGTATCAGCCTCAGTCAGGCCAGGGTCCTGTCCAGGGACACATGAAGGCTCGGCCCAAATAATAATCGGATCAGCCGAAATGTTGCAACATTGAGGGGTCAGAAAACTGAGCTCTCGGAAGGGCCGTTGCTGCCTGAAAGAGGGACAAAAAGAGGGGCATTTCCAATATTTTCCTGAGAGTGTACAAATGTGAACCAAATGGACCCTAGCGGTTCCATTCGTACACTCTCAGGCGCTGAAAGAAAAATCATTAACATGGTGAACCACAATTTGATGGTAGAGCCGCCACTGGTCTGATCCCATTAAGTGAACGGAGTTTGCGACAGCGTAACTCCGTCTATACTCAGGGCAGAGTATTATTTGGGCCGAGCCTTCCTGTTACCCTGTCCAGCAGGTCACAGTGACACGGTGACATTGATGGCTGAGCTGAAAGGCACGGCAGGATGCTGGAGGAAGGAAGTGAGTGTTTGGTGTGAAGGACGAGGCCAGCGCTCACACCACAGCCTCACACGGGAGGTTAAGGAGCCTGTCCTTCAGAAGACCATGATGTCAAGGTTATTGTTTGGGCGTCACTTCCCCCAAGGAGAATGTGACATCAATACTATTCTTGGACCACTCAAAACCCGATATACTTTGTTTATCAGGGTTAACCTCAGGGGTCTATACTTGGAAACGTCATTGCATGCCAACGCACAGTAAGCTTGTAGATAGATGCCAAGTGTGTGTGTGTGTGTGTGTGTGTGTGCCTGTGCGTTCAATATGCAAGAAGGCAGACAGTTGCCATTCACATGTTTGATCCCAGCTTGTAAACCTTTGTTGCTTTTTTAAGATGTTTTTGGTTGGTTTAGACTGTCTTTATCAATAGGTTGAAATGTGGAGAGAAATTGAGGGAAGACAAGCGGCAAAGGCCACCATGATTGGGAGTCGAGCTCACGGCATGCCGAAATGGCAAACTCAGCAGCCTTCCCCCGTGATGCTTTTCATCCTCTCTTTCTGTAGTGTACCATCTCTCTGCGGTGCTACTCTAGAGCGTTGATGGGAGCTTGAGAAGTTTTCAAGCTCTTTGTTCACACAGTGTAATTAGAAATTCATTTTAATACTTTTTGACATGGTGGCATTTCTCTTTGTCCTAAAACTGTACCTAATCAGAACAAATCAAGGCAAATTACACAGAACGCAGAGTAAATCTGATAATAAGAGAGGCAGAGTGGGCGACGGTTTAAAACGTTACTTTAACGAGAATACTTTCTCTGTGTGTGTTTCTGGTTCACCCAGTTAGCTAACCAGTTTTTGGTGTGCTTAATTGCAAACAAATGTGTTTGTTGCCTAATGACTGGAGCTGTAGGGGGCTATTATTATGACCATAAAAACTACAAAGGAAACAAGCCATTGAGAGCTCATAACAGCACGTTAAAAGCTACTATAATGCATCGTAGCCAAATTCTGTGCAACCTTTTCGGCCAGCTGTTGCTCATTGTCTAAATTAAATTTATCAAAGCTGGTATTGCCCATAGCCATGTGGACTGAGAATTTCAGAAGCGGGTAAATTGTGTGGCTTAAAAATAATGAACATGAACTTCATAGGTTACAGACTTATGAATAAAGTCATTATGTGGGGGCACAGTCACCGCAACATCACACGATTATCTCATATGTTAGAAGGATACTTAACTTTAAAAAAAATCATTATCTACTCTAGCTTATGTGAACAGACAATTTATAAGTTACTTGATTCAGTATTTAGATATTTCATATTTATTTTACCTGCCCTGCCCCTTCCTATTGTATACAAAGCCATTATGAGTTTTAATCATGATAGATTCAACAAAAAGAACATCCATCCATCTCCCTCTGGTGAATAATATTGTCAATACGTGAGGGGGCGGGCTTGTTCAGTTACTGTTTTCATTTATTTCTAAAATATTGTTTTATTCTTTAGTCCTCACTGGTGAGCATCCAAGGACATTGGACTTGGACATTCCAAAACAATATTTTCAAAAATAAATGAAAACAGCAAATGAAATCCAGGACAATATCAATCACCAGAAAAAGAGATTTGGTGTTTTTGATGATTTTATCATGGTAAAAGTAGAGTTTCAAGATAGAATGTTTTTAAGGGCGCGGGGTTGTTAAAATTAATATGAAATATCAAACTACTGAATCAGTTTTGCAACATGCACCGATCAGGCTTTTTGGGACTGATCCCTGATTCAATCCAATTCAATTGGATTGGGGAGGGGTTTAGTGAAGGGCTAATTATCGATCTGTCTCTACAATGAGGTGCACCTGTATAAGACCAAAGCCCAAAGGAGCATCATTGGTAAATTGAAACAAGAAAGTGTCTCCTCTCCTCTCCATTCAGAAGCTGTGTAGAGTGGTCCAGGCAGAGATCACAGGGAAAAGATGGCTGCCCTACTTCTAAAACAGCTGTGTTTACCCAACAATTAGGGGCTTTCTCCCCAGAACCCCCAAAAGCCACCATCACCACTACCAACACGAGACACCCCCTCCCCTTCCTCCCTCCCTCTCTCCCTCTACTCGTGGTTCTTTCAGTGACTGAGTGTGTACTTTTCCCTTCCACATGCCTTAACGTCTCACTCTGTAAGTCTTTAGACTCCACTGTTGAGTTTCATCTGTCTCCTAGCTTTTCACTGATACTATGACCTCTCCCCTTTTCTCCTATACAATATCTTATTGTCTTATTCTTTGGGCCTCCATCCTTTTTGTTACTTTTATTCACTCCCTTCCTGTAATTCATGCTGTCTCTCTCAAGCTATACCCTCTTATACCCCCCATACCTCCCTATACCCCCCTATACACCCTCGTCCCCTGCTGACGCCTCAGCTTCCAGCCCCCCCCCCCCCCTTTTTTTTAGTAATTGCATATCTGTTTTTTTAGCGGCATGCTCAAAAAACAGATATGCAATTACAAAAAAAGAAAGGGAAAAAAACAGAGGAGGGTGGATAGCGGGAGTATAAAGAGGGATGGGAGTAAATGGTAAATGTAGTCTAAAAGAAGAAGGGGGTGAAAGATTGAGGAGAGAGGCAGGGAGAGGTAGAGAGAGAGAGAGAGAGAGAGAGAGAGAGAGAGAGAGAGAGCGATGGAAGGCGGGGCAGGGTGGATGGGTGTGCCCACATCTGAACAATCCTTCTTTCATAACAGCCACTACATCATAATTGTGGTCCATGCTTCACGCCGCAATCACAAATCACAGCCAACCACAAACCAGGAGGTAATTGATGTGTATGTATGTACTGTATGTACAGTATGCGTGTGTGTGTATGTGTGCGCGTGTCTATGCGCGTGCACACACATAGTAAAATCCCCAGTGTTAATTTAACGCATATGCACACAGGCATGTACAAGAAATGCCTATTTGCGAGCATGCATATTTCCGTCCATGGAGAGCGCATCTTAGTAAGTATTCACATGCACCAGTTTGCATGTAAACTTCAGTTGAGTGTGTGTGTGTGTGTGTGTGTGTGTGTGTGTGTGTGTGTGTGTGTGTGTGTGTGTGTGTGTGTGTGTGTGTGTGTGTGTGTGTGTGTGCGCGCGCGCGCGCGCGTTCACCCATGCCTGGGTACACCCGGTTGGGCATACCTGCATGCACGTGTGTTTATGTGACACTGTGACCTTTCAAACAAAAATGGTTTGGGAAACACATTCCCAACAATTTCCCCCCAGCCTGTGAGACGATGCCAAACACACAGCGTTTTCCAAGGAACTTCCAGTCTTCCTCCTGTACACTTTTACAGGAAAAAAGAAGACCTACTGAGAGCTGAAATATACACTTAAAACCTAATACTTTGTTGCTTGTATGGGGTCCTCCAGGGTCCATACTTGCTCCCCCTCCTAATTTTCCTTCAAATCCCTTTGCCAAAAATAGCCATTCTGCATCAATCCAACTTGTAGGAAGGAATAACATGTTCATTCCACGTGCTACGTCCAACTGGGAACTCCCTCCCTGTCAGGTGAAAAGAAGCGACTCCTCATGCATAGAAGGAATCATCAGGTCAGTCCGTTGCTCTACCCAGGTTGCCAGAGGGAATGTAGTGTCCAAGATTACAAGTAATTTACACAAATGGGTTGTAAAATGGTGCATGGGTTAAATATGTAATAGGCACTATTCAACCTCATGGCACGTTATAAGCCTGTAGATCATCTGATATGTAGGCAAGATGTTCACCAATTCTCCCTTAATGTCCACCGGACATGCCCAGAATAGGAACAGTAAGGCTACTCAGTGTACAGTTATGCGTACAGTAGTGACTATATTCTGATTTTGAGAACTGACGAAGTGACTGCTCATGGAATATGTTTAATAGTGATGAGAGGCAATATGTACAGCATATTACTGATTGCTATGTGGTTATATAGAAGGGTATATGCCATCTGCCGCTGCAATTCATTGGAGAGACGTGTATCGAACTTAGTGTGCCAATGCGCCGTTATATGGCTTGACTCATATACCTTCCTTTCATTGCTTTTCTCAGCACCACTGCAGAAGTAAACTTGTCCTCACTTGAGAGCATGCGCCATTGTTGTGCCCAGAGCGAAAGTGGAGGATACCTTTCTATGTCTATGCTCCATGAGGGCACAGTGGCCTTCATGCCCCCACCTCCTGGTCACACATGCCTCCAGTGTCCATACAGCTGTTTTCACAGTTTCTACACAGTCCAGATTTGGGCAAAGTTTCACTCCGATCGTTCATTCACTCAAAAAGAAACATATGTGTTAAAAAAGGCAAAGCATGGAGTTACTAAGTTGGACTCCTGAGTCCTGGCAGTGTGCATAAGATATTTGGCACTGATCAGTTGAGCGGTTTGCAAGATTAGTCCTGGACTTGCACAACAGACTTACACACAGACAGACCTTCAGCTAGCCTCATAGAGAGCCTCACAATAATACAAAATTCCTTAGTGAGGGGTCAGTCAGTGTGTAGATCTGTTTGTGTAGCTAATCTCGCAAATCGCTGGATCATTCAGTTCCAGATTTCTCGTGTACCCTGCCAGACCAACTAGCAGGGCACCTCCAAAGTATTTTATTTTTGTATTTTTAATTAGCTGGCCACTTGAAATCCAAGATCAACATGAAGCCATACTGTTTCAATTTTTAATGGTCTTTTTAGGTTGACACAAAGCAAAAGGCCCCCAAGCATTGTGAAACTTTTGTTCCAATGTGTGTTTAATGAAGTCACTGAAGCAGTCGATGCACCCAAACTAATTAACATTTCTTTTGCTGCGGAATATCATAATAAAAGATCCTACAGTGCCACGGACTTGATGCAGATTTTATTCTGACAAGCCCTGCCTTCCATTACCCCTCCAAACCGGAAAGCATAATCTTCCCTTAGTACCTCACACTATACCTTATGTCTCTATAGAATCATTAATATTCCAAATGAGATGCTTGTTGATGTCAGAAATGACCACATCTGCATTACCATCAAAACCATGGAGAGTGGCAGCTATTTATATAAAATGTGATTTGATCTCGATAAAAAGGACCTAAAGACGCCTATACATGTCCAGGGCACCTTGTGGTTTTGATTTTAGCATAATTACTGTTAAGCAAACTAGGAAATTAAGAGAAAATAGGAAAATATGAAGGCCAGCATGTGGAAGATGATTATTTAATTAGTTTTCAAGTTTAACGATTTTAGGAGATTTTGCAGATTTATAATATTAGGATGTCTTTCTTCAAGCTTTCCTATCTATACTGTCCATGCAGTTGAACTGGATTGAACTGGAGTCGTACAGTATATGGAAGCAGGAAAAAGAAAAAAACTCTAACAGCATTAGAGGAATAAGACTGACTTCTATAGAGCTCTGATGCTTTTACTCAGACCGCCACTGCTGGCACTCATTCTAGCCATGTAATCATGTACTAATTCAGACCTGGGACACCAATAAAAATAACTATTTGGCAAAATAGAAAGGTAGGTGTTGCCAGAAGTTGAGAAGCAATAAACGACCCAGCTGGAAAGTGGGTCCTCAGAAGCTCTGTTGTAGAACGTCTGTGTATGTGTCATACATAGTTAAGTGTTAATTTACTCATTTTAAACCAGAGTGTGTACAATGGTGGTCAGGAGGTGCATGCTTGCACATCCAAGAACGTTCACCCACACGTTGCTCAAACAAAAGGGATAAATTAAAGAGAAGGAGGAAGCCTGCACCCTGTTTTTATTGCTCCTAAAATAATGTCTTGCCAAAAAGCAGTATACCAAATAGAAGCGTATGGCAGATACAGTATATAAAGGCAGAAACGTGAACACATGCTAGAAAATCCCTGATACCATTGGGATTGAATTTGGCAATGACTGGCAATAACTGTCCCTATGTCACCACCAAATGCACTCATAAGTGTCATGATTCTGTCTCTCATCAGATTCATAACAATAAAGGATTTTACTGTGCAGACAAGTTCATGTGTTAAAGTAGAGAGGAGACCATTAGTCCTGCCCTGGACAAGGTTACTGTGTAAATACCTTCTCTTTGTTTCTTATGTTTTCTGTTTTCTTTAGAAAGCTGCAGTTGAACAACCGCCACACATGCATGCACACATGTCTTTCTCTCTCTCTATCACACACACACACACACGCGCGCGCGCACACACACACACACGCACACGCGCACACACACACACACACACACACACACACACACACACACACACACACACACACACACACACACACACACACACACACACAAACACTCTCTCACTTAACATTTTATTGGGTTTTCATGACAACAAACGTAAATGTTATGGGATAAGCGCAATTCACGCAGAGATCCTTTGCCCAGACTTCTTCTGTAATCTAAAACAATAGTCAACCTTTCCATTATAAACATTTCTTGTACAATTTCCAGCCATTGCGTGTGTGTGTGTGTGGCCATTACCATTTCCTAGTATTTGCCTTCTTGCAGGCTGCTAACAATACCTTCATCAAGGGCGGCTCAGTGGTAAAGTCAGTAGTTAGGACGGTTGCCTCACAGCAAGGGGCTTTGAACCCCCTGCAGGAGTGGCCCTTCTGGCCTCTCTCCCTGTGTTTTTGCATTGCATTTCCTCTGGGTTTTCTGGTTTCCTCCCACATGACAATAGGTAAACTTTAGGTCCTATAGTTTGCCCAGTGCCCTTCATGGACCAAGGTTTACAACTGGAGCTGCGTGGTGGCAGCTGTGAGGCATGTGTAGAATGTAGTGGTGCATTCAATTCATCGATATGATAATATCAATCAAACAGCCATACGATAGGTGAATTATTGAGATATGGCAATAAACTGTATGAATTATCCGGGTGACGCAATGTTGACAAACGTACCTCTGTTTAATGTTATCAAAGCCCCTCTTGGAAGTTGCTAGAGCCCTTGAATAGATGACATTTTATTTTAATTTAGCCTGCTGGGTAATTGTATTTTAATTGTATTTATGCAACACAACCATTAGCATGAATAAATGATAACTTCCGGAGGTGTCTGGGTACTCTCGTTGCTTGCTCTTCTCTTGCGCACAAGTAGGCCATGGCCTCCTTGTGCACAAGTAGGCCATGGCCTATTGTGCACAACAGAAGCACTTCTGCACTGACAGAAGTGCAGGAGAGGATGAGATTGGAAGATGAGCTGTCCGTAATTTCCATAAAAAAAAAAATAAACATAAAATCATGAAACATCTTTAATACATGTTTTTATGCTAAGGAGCAAGATATCAGTTTACATTTTGCCAAATTTGCGTGATTACAAAGACAAAACAGAAGTGTGTGTGGGGTTGCTTCCGACTGTATGACGGAACATGGAAGAATTTGAAATTGTGGAAGGCATGCAACAGTCTAACTCAGGAGACTACCAAGGGGACAATAAAGTCAGAGTCAAATCAAGTCTCAAGTCTCTGTCACTCTCATTCACCTCATCTATAATATTGGAAACATTACACAATTTGGGGCTTTAACAAAGCAAACATTGTGTGTGCTGTGAAATAACATTTTTTGTCAATTCCAGAAAAATAGGGGTGGGGTTGGCACCATATTGGTGACCCCGACCTCCAGCACCAGTGCTACGCAGTACACACACACACACACACACACACACACACACACACACACACACACACACACACACACACACACACACACACACACACACACACACACACACACACACACACACACACACACACACACTTGTTCAATAAATACCATTTATGTTGAGCCGAAGGTGTGGTCTCTCACTAGTGAAAGAGGTAATAAAATCACACACATACACAAACTGACTTGAGATGAAAAGGAATCATGGCCATTTCCCCGACACCACACACAGTGTTACAGTAACCTATCCATCCCTAACACTGAGAGTGAAAACCAATTGGACCCATGTGTCATTTATTTAATGTTTCTGCATTTTTTTCTCAAATCTCTATGGTACAGTGTAACATAAAATGGTGGTGTCTGTCAGTCATGCACATGACTGGCATGCAGTCAAGAATGAGGATGGAGCTTTTTCACACTTGATTGTCACACAGCTGAAGGACAAATTCAAATAGACACACAAATACAACAGGCCTTCTGCAAACACCTTGTAATAGACACAAATACAACAGGTCCTCTCCAAACACCTTCTAATAGACACACAAATACAACAGGCACTCTCTCCTAAACACAGATCACTACCTGAGCACATTCTATAATGACACACACAATGTCCTTTACCTACCTAAAAACATCTTATTATGAGAAGACAATCGCGCGCGCACACACACACACACACACACACACACACACACACACACACACACACACACACACACACACACACACACACACACACACACACACACACACACACACACACACACACACACAGCCCCTCTATACTCACTCAAAGCTCAATACATTATCAGTACACAAGGACGTTCAGCTACATACTGAATACAATAAACACAGCAATGTGGTGTTTGCTTTTGTGACGTTGAAAACAATCTAGAATGTGAAACTCTCAATCGTAATTGTTCATTCACAGCTGTGCAACAAAGCATATACATTAGGCTTCACTAAAATATACTGTAAGTACGAGTAGTTGTACTGCAGATGCTAACTATGAGGTCAAGATGTCCCTCTGTGATGAGGAAGAGAGATGTGATGAGAAATACACGCACACAAGCTAATATACTGTACAGTATATTGTGAATTTCTGTATTTGTGTGTATGTGCATGTGTGTGCGTGTGTCCTCTCCGGTTGGCATCAGCGGAAGCAGCTCTCCTCTTCCGGACCACCCAGACATTCTAATTAAAACAACCATTGTTTTCTGAACTGCTCTTAAACACAGGCTGTGTATTAAACAGTGTGTCACTTCCATCTTTCGCACATTCCTCTTTTAAGGCCCCAGGTGAGATAGAAAGTTGGATAAACAAGCAAAGCCACACAGGGAAAGTTTATTTTTCTTTCTGTCTAACAGAATGTTTTAGGTTTTAATGTGCAGTCTTTTCAACCACCAGGTTATTGTCGCCAGGGAGACAAACCAAAACACATCTACATACTGTACATTGTGGTGTATACACACAACATAATAAGTACAGATAAAGTGTAGCAGACATTGGTGAAAAGAAACAAGTACAAGTACTGTACTTAAAGGACGACTTCACCAAGGTAATATATACTACAGGCGTCAAGTGGCAATACAAAAATGGAAGCCACCATTCTCCCGATAATAAAAAATTAAATATATATTCTTAAATATTGTTTAAAATCTGTCGAACGGTGATGTCACTGGAAGACGGGTTCTGAACTGCCCACAGCCCTCCTGTGAGACAAAGAGTGAGTAGATAAAATAGTGGTATATTGTACATTAGTGAGGACCTATTAAAAAGTGGTGAAGTTGTCCTTTACATAAATTCTATGGTGAATTGTCCTGACTGAACTGACCTTATTCCAAAATGTAACTTCAGTAAAACTATGTATAAAGAAAAACTGAACCTATAACCTTATTCCTAACCTCAATTTCTAGACCTTGCCCGGAGCAGGCAATGTAATTGGTCTCTAGATTAGAAGTTGTTTGCACATGGTCAGTATTATGACAAACCCAAGCGGCTACTTGGCTTTGCAGCTGCCGATTTAAAGGGGATCCACCATGAACTTTACATTTTTCAAGTTTTTTGGTGTTTTTACCAGCCCCAGTGTATTTTACATTATGAATAGGCCTTTATACTCCCTATTATGCCAATTCCTGGTGCCTAGCTGTCAGAGAAAGAAATGGTGCCATGTAGGTTTAGGGGGGCAACCGTTCTGGTTATGTACACAATCTGTTGGAAGAATATGTTGAGTGCAAGTGGAAGATAATTTCTTCACACTGTGACATCCAGTACATCCAGATGGGATAATAGCAGCAACCAGTGTTTTTTCTTTATGCCAATGGGCACACAGCCAGTTTGAACATATTCCTGAGTCCTGACTGCAACACAGGTGGTCTGCAACACGCCTATACTACCATGGAAAAATAAAGAGTCAAACAAGGGCCTTCTGTCATGACTGGAGGCAGATCTGCATGCTGCCAACTGTTTCTCAGTAATATATAGTGTGTGTGTGTATGTGCATGCGTGCATGTGAAGAAGCCTGTTATCTGTAGACAGACAGACAGATACTGGTAGACCTTTAATAATCCTCATTGAGGGACCAAGCAGCACCACAGTAAGTATGAAAAAAATGAAACTCACAGCTAAGGGCAGAAACAACAGTACAGAGAAGTATCAACTACGTTAACAAAAGTATAAAAGTGACTGACGCTATAGAAAATGGGCTTACATGTTTTTTCCTATTTCATTACCCTGTACTAGGACAAGTCAGACACAAATAAATATATGCAATCTACCCCAATAAATAAGCAGTTAACTCTATGTATGTCTATGTATAATTTGTTATGTTATTCATAAATAGCAACTGTGGAGCTTACTACTCCACTGGCTACTCCACTGTTGAGAAATGGAAAAGCATTTCTTGTTTACTATCCTGCTCACCCAGGAATTCAAGCCCACAACTTTGATTACTGGTGATTTACAGTCTTAAAAAATAATTTACAACTTTGAAATCTCTAATCTCTGCCATCTTCAAAGAGAACTGAAACAAAATGTCACATCCAGTAATGTTCCTGATAATAGTGATAAGACATTTAAGACAGGTCAGTCCGGGGCTGCTGGAGGCTGATTCACAACCCGGCCATAACCTGAGACAAATTAGACCGCTATATTTTAAAACTTTATTGTCTTTTAACCTTTGGAATTTTTCTACTCCCCGGCTTCTGGATTAGATAATTAAAACCACATGTCTGACCTGTAAAGTCAAAAACTGACTTTTCAACCTATAGGAAGCATATGGGAATATGGTTTAAGACTTTGGCACTAATTGTTAAATGTCCATGTCATTGGGAGTACTTTTTAACTGTGTAGCAGTGGAACGCCAGCGAACTGGTGCTCAATCTTGTCAGGCCACAACCACCCAAAATAATTCTGTTTTAACTGAGAACATCCAACCCTGACCCTAGGAATGTAGGAGTAGAGCCATTCAATTTTGTGCGACTCTTTTTCTCAAATGAACATATTGTACATTGGCTATTTTTTTTAATCTGTATTAAAACGTTATTAAAAGGGGTGCACACATTGTCACAATGTCACATTGCCAAAAAAACATGTTGGTATCCTGACAGACAGGTTGCGAACCACTGTAATTTGTGTACACACTATACTAATGGCTAAACAAATCACTTCTGTCATCATGATTACAATGGGAATAAAGTGGTTGAGTAAAGCAACCAGCACTACCAGCAAAATTGGATTATCCCTTTAGGCTCTTTTTATATACATAACCTACTGTACGGTAAGTATGCAGGGTGGGATGCTGCACATTTTTTCATTACTTATTGCATCCTTCTATAGGCTCATTGCAGAAACGTCAGCATTGCAAGCTTTGATAATGTATGTAAATTGGCAGAAACATGTTTTCCAGATATTTATACAGATCTTCGTTGCAAAGATGACTCCAAAAACTTCCTCTATACCCACGTCAAATTCTACTATTAAGCTATGGCCACAATAACTGCAAAAAGAAAACAGCTGATCAACAGGCTTACATGTACCAGTATGCCCAGAATGCAGGGTTCATGTTGTTAAACGTAGACGGGAACATGAGAATGAAGTCCATGACCCTGAACGAATGCACCTTCACACTGTTCTTCTGTCCTATCTTCCTCAAGCTCCAATTACCTATTAACCCCTGCAAGTGCCAGGTCACGAGAGGAGGATATAGAGGCATATAAAACTGAGATGCTACACTTGAGCATTGGGGATTGGGTGGATTGGGTGTGAAAGCATGGCAAGAGAAATGGCTGGAGGCTGAGGGAAGGATTTAAAAATATGTTCAAGCATAATTACGAGCTTGAAAATAGCATAACAAACGAGATCAGGCTAAATTATGCTTAACACAGAGATCGTTAAATCTGCAAATGAGCCCTCTAAATATAAATCTCGGATACGAGCCAGCCAGGCCTCGTTCTCTCCACAAAGTGAACGCTGAATCTAAATTAGAGGGAGGAAACAAGTTGTTATTACAAATGGGGCTGCATGGTGAGCATGGGTAGTACGCTAGAAATGTTGCCTCAATTGTATATAAATATTCAAAGAAAAGAGTATACAAGCGTGGGTTTCTAATATATTTATTTGGGACAGTAAAAAGGTCAGAGGGGCACACATCAAAGCATCTCTGCACTGCTGTTGTACAGTAATGTTTTTTGGAAACGAGGGGGAAGGGGTCCCAATGCTTCAGATCAAAGTTAAGTTCTGGAACAAACTTAGTAAAATCATTTTTATGGAGGCAATGTTGGCACATACAGTACATATTAAGAATGGGATCCAGTGTGGGACATACTGTACAATTGGAGGTATAGAGGTAGTCTGTAGTAGAGGAACCCTGGCTGAGTGAAAGACCTGAAAGTGAGGAAAAGTCTAACTCTATTCCAAGTTGCATAGTGCGTTTTGTGAATCGTATACTGGCCATGATCATATGCATAGTAATTACTGACCAAACTACACATTATACCGTTAATAGAGTATGTTGAATCAATCAATTCCCAAGCACAGCATGGCTGTGGCTCACCGCTCCAAGATTTGCGCACAGCAATGTACTGTATGTGAAATGTATGTAAACTACTAGGATTTTAACTTCCATCTATTTTCACCATCAAGTAAAAGCTTATTAGTAAGTATAAGCCTTGCAGAGGCATGATGCCCATAGCAGCTCAGGAGCCTATCTCCTGTTTGTGTAGTTTGATGTACAAGTACACCGCCTGGACATGACTCTAGTATGTTGCAGGGACAATCCAAGCCGAGTGCCAAGCAGGGAGGCAT
Organism: Benthosema pterotum; assembly: GCA_039105355.1. NCBI lineage: Eukaryota > Metazoa > Chordata > Actinopteri > Myctophiformes > Myctophidae > Benthosema > Benthosema pterotum. The sequence goes on along the minus strand of CM076966.1, from coordinate 20,099,142 downwards.
TGGGTCCCATTGGTATGACAGGGCAGGGATCAAACCCCTGACCCCCCAGTCTCAGGTCGGACAGTAAAACCCCCAGGAAGGCCAGTGAGCTGGTAACTCTGACTTACTCAATGACTCCAACCATCACAGCCTCCAGTTTGAATGACAGGAGACAATATGATAGGCCGTGTAAGATGGGATATACCCAGTCCTGCATGCGGTCAGACAGAACGTTTTGTCTGTTTATAATTAGACCTTGTGAGTTTCCCCGCGCATGCAGAGCTGCATGGACTCCAGGCCCTAAGTGATTAAATTTAGCCTTCACAGCTGCCCTGAGGGCCAACAATCTGCATGTGGTTCACTGTTTGAAATCTGACCTCAAATCAGCATGATAACGGGCGAACATGAGCCAGACCACAGTGTTTGTACGTTGATGGATGGCTGCACACAATGCCATCTCTTGTTCCTTCTTCTCACACAAAATTAATTCAGCTGGTAGTGGTCGTGGTTTATATGCTGCTCATGGCTTGTGACCTATATATAGGTGGCTTGCTTCCAACGAGGGTATAGCCAGTTCGAATTCCTGTACCAACAGCCCCAAAAATTTAAATCTGGGTGAGGGGAATGAATAAGCAACATGCTCACTCTCCTCTCCATCCAGAACTGCTGTTGCGGTGGCCTTGAACAAGGCATTTAACCCACAACTGCTCCAGTGGAGCTGCTCAGTGGCCAACAGTGGAGGTATGTGGTTGTAGTGTGTGTGTGTGTGTGTGTGTGTGTGTGTGTGTGTGTGTGTGTGTGTGTGTGTGTGTGTGTGTGTGTGTGTGTGTGTGTGTGTGTGCAGTTAGCACCAGGTGTTAGCATGGTATGGATTTATTAGTGGATTGTTAAATTAGAAGTTATTGAATTGTTTGTCATACAGACTAAGGATGAATACAAAATGAATATCAGCATCTTAATACTGTGCAATATGTACTGTATGTAGGGATGTGGTGAAATTATGATAGGCAGTCAAAAAACACACATGCTTTCTAAGGCGTGATTATTACTGTCCAAGACTTAGAGAGGGCATGGAATTATGGCAGGCAGTTCATGCCATCAATATATGATCCCCCAGCCACAGTACAACACAGTACACAGAACACTCAGAGCAAACCAATATGGACATTTGTGTTTTCTCAGGTCAGTCTACAAGTTCACAATGCAATACACCACATGTGCCTGACACTCAAAATTGTACATTCATTGTTACATGACATTTAATGTTTGAGTGATGACAACATTTGTGTTACACATACGTGCAACTTCTTGTCTTTGCATTCTATGTAACCATGCTACTATAACCATACAAGTCTGAACACACCTTTAAATACTGTACACTGTATGTATTTTTATTTGTTTTTGCCAGTAATTGACATTAATTGCGTTATAGACAGGGTAGGAGGGGGCAGGTGGGGAAAGACATGCGGCAAAGGACTCGAGACTCGAACAGACAGATTACCAGCCTAGGTACCTGGAGCATTCAGCCCAGGCCTGACAGTAACTTCATGGCATCATGATGGCAGCACTATGCACAGAGTGATAACTACTAGTGTCCTGATGGTGCTTCTTACAGCAGTGATGCTGGAGGGAGAGCCATCATTTAGCAAGTCTATCTGTTACTGAGAAGCGGAGCCTGAGTGACCCGGCTCTGAGGTAATTGTAACCTTGTTTGCCTACTAATCCTTCACAAATTACATTTCCCTCTCTGTGAATGGAGTCTGTTTGAGAGCTGGTAACTGGAGGAGAGGGCTTGATTGTGTGGGTGTGTGCATGGCATGCATGTGCATACGTGTATGGGAGTGCACACATGTGTGTGTAAATATGCTATATATTTCCTCATAAACACCTAGCTCTTCTGTGCATTGCTAGCCTCACACACACACATGCACACACGCGCACACACACACACACACACGCGCACACGCACACGCACACACGCACACACACACACACACACACACACACACACACACACACACACACACACACACACACACACACACACCTCAGCTCCTCTGATAACATGACCATTAACTTCATCAATTCATTCAATTACCATTCATATTAAGGAGGTGACCCATTCAGGGCATTTATTCAAGACATAAACTCAGTGGGGAGTTACAGTATAAGAGGAAACGAGGGAGAGAAAGAGAGAGAAAAGAGGGGGGGCTGCTACAAAACACAATGAGAGAAAATAAAAAGCCAATGGAAGGAGCGAGTGAATAAGTACAACAAAGAAGAGAAAGTGGTAGTGTGTAGAAGAGTACGTGTGTGTGTGTACACGTGCGCGCGCAGGTGTGCGTGTGTTGTTGATAACCTGCAGATGTGAGCAGCTATGGAAGGAATCTCTAAACCACAGTGTGGAAAAGTCGAAGAACCTTGGTAAGCCTAGCCCCTGTGTTTCACAACACACACACACGCACCACACACACACACACAACCTCGTGGACAAAGAGGTGTAGGGTGTTTGGGTGTGTGTGGTGGGGGTGTGGGTTGGGTTCTCGCTGGTTGTTTGTGGAGGCGGGGGGGGGGGGGGGGGGGGGGGGGGGGGGGGCAGCCTGCTCTGTGCTGCACTGTGTGTGGAGCAGGAACAGGAACAGCCGCTCGCCTGGCGGCACTTTAAAGATACTCAAACGTACTGTACTTTACTTAGTAAAGTAAGTAATGCTCCTGTTACAAGTTCTCGGAACATCTCATGTCATCTTACAACATTGATTAAAACATGTTTGTTTAAGCGACTTGTGTTAATAACATAAATTATGATCAAACTTAAACAAACTCAAAACAATTTATTTTCCATTATTCCATTGTCAAAGGCGTTTTTTTAAACAATAAAAAATCTTTCAAAAATACACTAGTGTTTAGTGTATCAATACAGTTTTCAAATAGTAAATGCATCAGAGTAAAAGTACAACATTTAGCTGTAAGTAATGTATAAAAAAAAGTAAAGTAAAGTAAAAGTACTGGAAAGTGTAACTACTCCAGCAAAGTACAAATATCTCACAATTACACTTAAGCAGAGTATACTTAAGTAAAATGCACCTAGTTAGTCTCCACCACAGCCAGGGAACGTGGCCGGCTGCAGTCCAAGCCCTGATTCTGAACAGATGGGCTGGACGGGGTAACCATGGCGACCAGAAGGAGCAGCAGAGTGCTGGACTGTTGTTTGTTTTGCTCCTATCCTCCGGGGGTCCCAGGAGCAGTCGCTGTTGGGGAGGAACCTCTCATCTGCAGGATTATTATAACTTTTTGTGTTTTTTGTTCGTAAATTAACGCCTCTACTTGATCACACTACACTACGGCGTCCCACAGTAGCACCAAAACCAGCACGAAATGGGCTTGTAGATACTTACTTTTTGCTTATTTTTCCATTTGAATCCTGAAAAGAAAACCTTTTGGATGCACAGATTTCGGTTTCTACCTGACAGAGTAATAGACAATATACAGTAGTATGCATTACTTTTTATATTAACAAATCTGTTTTTCAAATGGACCTTTGGGTTCCATTTGGTTTCATGTTTACACTCTCAAGAGTTAAAATATTCATCATGTGAATTATCCCAAGTCCTACACAACTAGAGAATGTACAAGATTAATCGTCATTTTGATCTGTATGTTTGACTGTTTTGTTTCCCAAATCCAGCCTGGAATTGTGGACAAAAGCAAAAGAAATCTTTAGTTTTGGTGTCTGTGGGGCTAAAATGTCCATGGCTCAAATTCTGTATACATAGTGGGCCCTGGTAACCACTGTTAATAAGAGTCGCTCAGTTCACACAGGCATGATTTTAGAAACACTGGCTGAATGTACAGTATGGCTCTCAATCACAAGGATATAACATAACTTTACTATAGGGCTAATAGCTACAGCCATGGTAAATTACACCAAATTAAGAAACAATAAAACATCTTGTCAAGTAGTAAGGTTAATGCTACTAATAATGAGAGAATGAATACCCCCGGTTAAGGTTTGAGACAGAAACTACTGTCATTACTGTCAAAATTAAGATTGATAGTAAAACAGAGTTCATGTCCAAACTCCACAAATACAAGAGTTTAATGGAGCATAGAAACGGTCAAAAAGGTTAAGAAATGCTGTGATAAATGTTTGGATACAATGACGACGTTTAGCATTCAGAGCAATTAGCTGTACGCTCTAAGAGCATAAATTTAATCCTGGCTCCCTGCTCCTGACTTTAAAGTCTGTTTTTAAAAGCAAATGTCCCATGCAGGGAGCTTCATGTCTGGTGCTTTTGTTTTATTGTTCATGTGTCTGGAAGAGGCATGCAAGCAAGCAAATATTGCTTTGTTCAGTGGAAAAAAATCAGCTTGCCTTGCATTCAAAGCAGGGCTTTAAAGGGAAGATTCAATGTATGGCAGTGTGCTCATTCAACGCCATACTGCAAGTTGAATCTTCCTGTTAAAGCCCACACAGATACAAATGAAATACAACAAGACCTTAACACCACCACATCTACAACATAAATGATACAACCAACAGACAACCCCACAGTGCATAATGCCTTGTACACAGTGGTACGTCGTCCTGTGGCCAGGCCACCACTAGTAAACTAGTCTTTTGTTATGACAACATGGTATGACATGGGGCGTCTGTGGCTATGGAGGTAGAGCAGGCAGGTCGTCCAATGATTTGTGGGTCTGCAGTTCGAATCCCTCTCCTCCTGTCTACATAATGTAGCCATTTTATATTAGATAATGTTGAAATACCCCATAGTTGACTGCTTCCAAGTGATGTTGTGGCCACTACAGAATTTAACAGTCAATAGAGGAGACATTATAAGAATATTGAGGTGATGCACAGCCATTGAGGAAAAGTTAGATTCTCAGAAGTCTTTACAAAAATGCTGCTTATCAGCTAACCTGTTAATCTATTGATAACTATATAAGAACAAACCAATTAACTGTAAATGCAATGAAGCGATAATTAACATCACTAGTCCTTGAGCAAGAGACTGAACCCCAAATTGCTCCCAATGTGCTGGTTGGTACATTGCATGACCTCTGCTGCAATCAGTGTGAGTGTGTGAGTGTGTGTGTGTGTGTGTGTGTGTGTGCGCGCGCGTGCGTGTGTGTGTGTGTGTGTGTGTGTGAGTGTGTGTGTGTGTGTGTGTGTGTGTGCGCGCGCGTGCGCGCGCATGCGTGTGTGTGTAAGGTAAAGCTCCTGGATAGAGGCGATAAAAACGTACATGCACTTATGACACTGACATGTTAGTAGAACCATTAATGGTTTGTGTGTAGTGTATTCACTAATTACATTTACAGAACATTCTGTATATAAACTATTTTATTAGGTGCTTCTATGAGATGAAAAGATACATCTTGATCCCAGAATATCAAACACTGAACAGTGTTATGAGCGTGCACTGTATGGTAGATATCACCTATGTTCTGCATGCTTCAAGCAGGCCCGTGTGTGCAGTTAGCACACACAGACAGTAGGTCTACAGTATAGTGCATATGGGGCTCAATATCATGCTATTTAAAAAAAATAACAAAAATAGACAAACTACAAGTGTACAGTATGTGTTGTATTAAAATGTAAAGCTTGTCTATTTGAACATTTGTGTTTCACCTGTATTTACCCATCCCACACCCACCCACCTATGTCATTCGTACACCAGGTTGGAAGTGGTTAAGGACATAGTAATCACTGTCTGAAGATTTGTCCACCAGGGGATGCAGAAAGTAGTCAATTATGCACACCTTTATTGTCAGTTCCCCTGTTCGCATCCTTCTGGATAAAAATAACAAGTCTAAAAGGCCTAAATATGATTTATATACTGTACTGTATACACAGTTTATAAATGTGAATATGTGTTCACTTCACTGCCATTTCTCAAAATAGCTTCCTCATTTCTCAGCTATCACTTTTTTCCCCGCTTTCTTCCGACAAAATGCTCGGCCATGGAAGACAGATGAGGTCACTGTTGACATTCCATAGCCTAATGTAAACAGTGTTAATCAAAGCAGAGAGACAGGGCCTTAAGACTGACGGCGACCCTTAGCGCTGCGCACCGGCGATATCAATCACCCTCTGTGAGAACTTAAGTCAGATGTATTCAGTTTCGTACAGCCCCGTGTTTTTCTAGAATCGCTCAAAAATGTTTCCGTCTCCCTAGAATGACTTCAGAGTGTGTTTGGAGTGCTGAGCTGAAATGGAAAGTTTCTAATGTGTTATCTTTTCCGTAGTTTCCATTCATTGGTTAATGGCGGGGAGGGGAGGGGGGACTCTACGTGGGGGTGGGGTGGGTTCTTCTTGGCACCTGCAAGAAGGAGCTATATATAGACAGTACAGTACATCACCTGTCTGTCTAGACACCTCTGCAAACATGCTTGTCCACAAGCTCAACATGACATGGCACTCATAACAACAATATGGAGACGTGAGGGCCACCGTTATTCACCCACAACTATAGGTGTCTCCATTTTGGGCATGCCATTAGAAGAGAACATTTCTATAATATAGAAAAAACAGCCAATGGATGCTAGCTATAGTTACTTGTGTGAGCAGAGTGGGCACAGGTTAAGCGATACGTGCGCAGTGGTGCACTGTCCACGGTGACGTAAGTCACCATTACGTCATCTTATTAGCTTGCTCTGCTCACTCACGAGTAGGCCATGGCCTACTTCTGCGCAACACGCAAGTATGCACTCTACCGAGTGCTGATCAAGTTTTAAGTATAGTATAATTATAGTATATAATTCATTATCATTATAGTGCTTTTAATTCATGAGGTCCGGACATGGTTTGTTTATGCTTATGTGAATTGGCAGTGCTCCACCTGCCTCCAATTAGCCATTTTAAAGGAAGGAAAAAATATGGCTATCAACCATAAAGCCCTAATTTATTGATGATGCACCACCATTCCATCATGTGGCCACCATTCCGGCACAGAGGCCTCAGCGGTCACTTTGCTGCCATCAGACGCTTTGCATGCCAGAGCTTCTTTGGCATGAGCAAGGCGGATTAGACTCAGACTGAGTTCTCCAACTCCTGCCCTGTGTTTGCCCGCCGTCTTACCAGACTGTGTCAGTAGCGTTCCTTCCTCCAGGCTTTGGACTGAGGCCGACAGGCGTACTGGCATCAGGCGTTTGCGGATCACTCCGGTGTGGTGAGTCCTGGCCGTGAGCTCCTGGCCGAGGTAACAGCCTTTACTGAAGCTGACGCCGCGCATGTAGTCCAGATTGGATTCCAGAGGGAGAGCAACGCCTGGAGGAAGGTCTTCAACTCCCTCGGGAAGTCCTATAACATAGCGATGCCTATGATACTCTTCTGTGTCGCCTTGCTGGCATGATGCAATGACGTGTAAAGGGTCAACCCCACTGACCACCACCAGTCTCCAGCCAAAGGCCTCAGTCCGTGGATCAGTCTCCCACACCAGAGCCTTTTCTGGGGAGATATCAGGCTTGGCAACCTTTTGACCTGGTTGTATTCGCTGAGGAAGCACAGACCATAGAGAGAGGTCCGGACGGGGGTCTAACGTCACCTTCCGGCGGATGTTGTACGTCCGCAAATGTTTCAAGACGGAGTCTCGTGCCGTACTGTCACACTCGAGGAGAAAGCTACAGCCTGCCTCTGCTTCTTTTATACTGTACAACATGATGTCATACAGCGTTCTTCCCTGTCCGTTCAGCATGTGTGCATAGATAGCTCTGCGTCTGTCTGTAAAGAGCCCCACGTCGTTGGTTATAAGTCCTTGGAGAAACACCTCGGTATCTTGTCCCTGGACCTCGATCAAGGTCCTGTGATGAAGGTTATAGCACACATACTGAAACTTTACTGGAACACATTCACTCGCTTCTTGGCAGTAGTTCCTGATAGGGATCCATCCTTTATGTGACGTTACACACTGATACCATCTGTTGAATGTCCGAGAATGACGCATGGAACTACGGAGCAAGCTGTTGGAGCCGAACGTAGCCTTGGCCAAATAGAACATCCCCACAGTATTCATTGTGAAGTCTCTGCGTGTATCGATATCCTGTGCTGGAGTAATAATTTGTAATTTGATGATGCAATATATTGTAATATGTCGGCCTTGCCCAAAGAGGGTGGGTAGGCGTAGTGCATTAGTATTGTTGTGGGCTTGAGTTGAAAGTTTTCTTTCGTTATTGTCACTCTTCATTCCTGTTTTATATTCCGCCCTATGTGATGTCATGTGGGTCTATACATCATCACACTGTTTGACAGAGACAGACAGACATATGGGCACACTGACAAAGGATTTTGCTAGGAATGCACGCTCACACACAGGGCCAGCAGACCATTTCTGCATACCGGTACATAGTTGTTGAGTCCAACTTAGTCTCTCTCTGTCAAGCAGTGAGCAAACTCAACAGAGGTAAATCTAAAGAGAAGAGTTGTGTGTACACCAAACTACACTGTGTCACCTCTCTTGCGATAGGTTGTGTTTATCCAAGTGTGAATAGGAGTCCAGGTGTCCAATGTGTTACTTATTCCTAAGAGCTGCTCTCTGTTTTTTAATTTGTATATTTTTATAGGACAAATGGGGGTTGGCACAGTCTATACTGTTGTAGTTCTTTAAGCACATTTTGATGGCAATACTTTTGTATCTAAACTGCCACGTTGATACTTTTACATAAGTAAACAATGTAATGTAAGTACTATTTCCACCGCTGGTTGTTAAATTGGTTATTTATACATAATAGACAGTGAATAGTTCATCCATTTGCACCTGTTGGGAGGAAAAACCTAATCCCTTTTTGAGAGTTTCTAACAGTTGCCAAGTCGAGAACTCCAAAGTGGAAAATTCCTTAGCAAATATATCAACAGAATCTACAAACAGTGAACCTAGTCAGTGCACGCACAAGTATTGTTGCTGATGGAGGGGACACACAGATATAGCCAATTTACAAAATGTCCTGCCTTTACAATTTTCCTATACCTGTACTTCATGTGGTTTGGAAAAATAAAAAAAATTGTAAGGCGAATCCCTTTCAGTGACAATGCAGGAATTCCAGGAACAAAACATTCCTCAGGAGCAGAAACCTTGTTAATGACAAAGCCCATCTTCTCTTTCTCCTCCTCATTTCCCTCCGGCTGCTGCTAAGTGGGCAGGTGTAAACTCTAATGGGGGCTCTGACACGTGCAGCTTTAAGTGTTGATCAATCAGTGACAGGAGAGTGAACAGTCCCTCTATAGTCTCTAGAGAGTCGTAACCTGATAAGCATCTTTAGTACTGTTGTAAAGACACATTCTTTTCAGTTGTTTGTTTGTTGTCTTTTCCTTTGCTATCAAAGGTAGAACGAGGGCCTCATGGGGATCTGTGACGGTTTCCTATCAGTACCTGTTATGGAAGATAAGTAGCCTCTAGTGTGAGGGAGCTTGATGTATAAGTACACCCCCTGGACTTATGGTGCTTGTGTGTCACAACAGGACAATTCAACCATTGCTGAGGCAGGACACTAACCACAAGGCCACTGAGCCGAAGGAACAACAAGCAGAAATATTGTCTTTGGGTTGCATATTACTAAGTCTCACTAAGTTTGTTCTTGTTCTACTTTGCTGTTCTGTTGTTTGCCGTTTCTAGTGTGTATTATTACACAACTGTCTAATTATGTGAAAGGTAGCAAATACCATTGTTTTAAGGTGACAAGGTGTTGAATGATTCAAAATTTTAATCAAATTAATCACAACTTCAAAATTATTTTTTTTCATGATTAATCACCATTCGGACTATGTCCAAAATATGCCATGTTTTCCTGTGTATTGTTGCAAAAATGGAAAGATAAAGGACAGAAAGCGGATATACGTTTTAACATACATAAAGTATTTCTTTAACAAAATCCGGTGGTAGCAAACTAGCAATAGGATAGTGTTATTCTTCTTATTAATACTGAGAGGAACAGAACTTCAACTGTTTGCGTGAGGGTTTGGAACAATTACAGTACCAACTGTCTCTGAATCTACAGCAGGGCTATTCAACTAAAGTGTTCAGGGGGCCGCATTGCCAAAAACCCAAGGGGCCGGGGGCCAGACTGCCACAGAGACTACTCTCCACCATGACCTACAGTATGTGTACACACAACCACATTTTTAAAATGCTCCATTTATAAGAAAAGTGCAATGTGCATCTGGTCTTTTGAACATGCATCATACTTGAACCAAATCAATAGTGCAGCTAATGAAAAAGTTCTTCATATCTGCACAACAGCAGCAAATCTCAGGCACACTTATTGTGCTCTCTCTTTAATTCTCAAAAGGCTTGCAACAGAGGACAGGACTAGCATACACACAGGAAACTAACGAGCATTGAGTCACGTGACTTCAGCATAATTGGAAGTTACTGCACACGTCATCATCATCATCAAAACACACACACACACACACACACACACACACACACACACACACACACACACACACACACACACACACACACACACACACACACACACACACACACACACACAAAGACAGCAACTACTAAACTACTGTGATAATAATAAAGAGAAGCAATAAAGACTATAGTCTGCTGCTGCTGCGACAGAGACCACAACAAGAACAAGAAAGAAATCACTATCCACAACGGAGATGTAAATTGTGCGTGTAAATTATGTACCATCACAAGATGGCAGTTATAATAGTTGACTATGGATTATTATTTTATTTAGACACAATGGTGGAATAATGACTAAGAAGAAAAAACACGCCTACTACTGGGATTCAACATCTAAAGAAGACATGGATTTATCTTCTATGTATAGTATACGCTGTGAACAGTTGGACTCACGAGTGTGTTCAACATGCATGGTGTTCATGTATTGACCATCCAGTGGCGCTGCAACACCACCCAACAGTGGAATACTAACAGTTAGAAAGCTACTGTATTCATAATATGCTAGTAGAACCCATAATAACTACAGCATTCGGTAATTCGGTTACTCGTTTTTTAGGTTATTAAGGGTTACGCGCCCCATATTCATTATAATAGGCAGTTCCGGGTTCTAACGCCCTTGGATATTTACGGTCCCGGACCCATCATTTCAGTAATAGCAGCGGGTCCGTTACAGAGCGGGTTTCAATCGCCCCAGTCTTTCACGGCCCCGGAGCCATCATTTTAATTATAGCTGCGGGTCCATACGGAGGCGGCTCCCATTACGTTGGGTCTTAAAGGAGTCGGTTCCTTGAAAACGACCCGTGAAGGACTCTAACACACACAAGGAATAGTGTCACTTGTCCTCCATGGTGCATCATGTCCAGCAGCAGGGCTATTCTTAGCATGGTTAGTGGACACTTAGCCTGTTTTATGGATATGTGCTGGAAGTCAAGTCAAAGAGTTACAATCATCAATGCGAGTGCAGAGGGTGACTCACTGGAACGGAGTCACTTTAACATCTCATTTTACAACCTGATGGAGAGTTTACTGTAAGGATTTATACAATTTAGGCTTCAGCAGACGCTCTTAATCCAGAGCAACTTTACAGTATGCAATAACAATACAGTACGCACTTACTACGTAATGCTTTCAAGTGACATTACAGTGAACAATGTTTTTCCTCGATCATTTTAATGTCAAGAACCGCAAAATTGATATCTACTTTGCAGAGGATCGACCTCCATTTGGAAAGATTTTGTGTGAGAGGTAAGATTTGTCCACATTTGTAGATTATTTGGGGAAAATACCTGGCTAAAGGAAAGAAAGAAAGAAAAAAATACTAGTAGATGCAAGCAACCATTGAGTTAAACCACTTGCATCGGCATGCGGCATCATACGCCAACATGCAACAGGACATATCACACCACTGGGATGAATTCTAAAACCTTTTTGTTGTGTTCTCCACACACTGGTGTGTGTGGAGGGAACTCAAGACTTCTATGCAGAGTTAAATTAACTTTACAAACGTTACACTACGGTCAACATCCGTTAAAGTAGGCGAGCTAGGCAGAAATCATAGTACTATTGCTGACACACACACATTATGTAGTGTGTTTGGATAAGGTCTATTTGTGTGTGTGTGTGTGTGTGTGTGTGGTGTGTGTGTGTGTGTGTGTGTGTGTGTGTGTGTGTGTGTGTGTGTGTGTGTGTGTGTGTGTGTGCATGTGTGTGTGTTGTAGGTCATTTAAGGTCTCAGAGAAGTTGTTCTGTGATGAAAACTGCATGAGCAACATCCTGGAAGTGGTCACTGGTCAGCCAACGGTCAACACACACACCCACGCACCAATACGCGCTAACATGCACACACACACACACACACACACACACACACACACACACACACACCACACACACACACACACACACACACACGACCTGTGTGTGGCAGGTCATGTCAGCCTCTGGGTATGTTCGGAAATACAAACTGGGTGCGCACCGAGTTCATTTAGTTTTGTGGGCGTGTCGTCACCGAGTGCGTTGATTTACGAACGAGCAGTTAAAACCAGACAACACACCTCACTCAAAAATGGCGAAAGCCATATAAATCCTCTCTTATGGGGGTCCCCTGGAAAGTATTTTCAAATGGGGTTCCGCATGCATTTATTTGATAAATGTGCAGGTCCTTGACAGACATGGAAAAGTTGGGGGACCACAGTAGTAGTACAGTGCTTAGCCATAGCCTAGCTTCCTAGCTCACAACATTTGCATTGCTTTTCATTGAACGGGAGCGCTCGAGACACAGCTGTGACGCAATCAAACCTTCCACACCGGCCAACCCCGTCTCCAGGGTAGGGTTGTTCAGTGCGTGCACTAAACACACCAGTGTGAATAAACGAACGAGGAGCACCAAATGCCCCAAATACACCAGGTATAAACGAACGACAACAGGGCAGTCCAGTGCGTTTAGGGTGTATTTCCGAACGCACCCTCTGTCATCATCTGGTTGAAGAAGCAACAACCCACAGTGATTCGTAAGGCCCTGAAGCCTAAACATAGCATGCTCCAGTATGTGTGTGTGTGTTTGTGTGTGTGTGTGTGTGTGTGCGGGTGTGTGTGTGTGTGTGTGTGTGTGTGTGTGTGCGTGCTAGCGTGTGTGTGCACACACGCGCGAGGGAGAGGGAGAGAGTCTAGTATATTTATCCTTTGTGGAGTACGTTGTGAGGTCACATCTTCCTGTGCTAATTGGCCTAAAGACAAACACACAGCTAGCTAGCAGCGTACTGTTCACTTCACAAGGGAAGAGAGGGGGGGGGGGGGGGAGGTTACAGACGGATCTCAAGTGGCCTATGCTGGAATTACAGATTGGGATGGTTAATTTATAATTTCCCAGCCCTGGACTGTGGCGCAGGGAGGAGGAGGAGGGGGGGGTGCAATACCACATCGCTATTGTAGCGATGTAAACCATTGCATTTGCATCTGTATGGTCGCCTCGTAATGAACACGCCCACCCCATGAATGTGAATGAACACGCAAGTCGGAGAACTGTCCGCAACAACCTCTCCCCTATTGTTCTAAGATGGAAATATGGTCTTTCTTTAATCAGGGTAGGCTGTATTGAGATTTGGGTAGGCTACGGCCTTCGTAGCCTTCAAGAGAATAAGTCACTCTGCTCATGTTCTGGACGGATTCCCAACCCTGATGACTATAGAGAAAATGTGTTTTATAATGTATCAGCCTCATGGTGACGCTAAAACAGGCCAATGAGAACGTTTTGAAGCAGAGCTTCTGCTCTGTCCTAGGGAATGTGCATGCACAGTTTCACACACACACATACCCCTCCTAGCTTCGTTTCAATAGTTTCCTTGAGCAAGACACCAAACCACTGCATACTTGCTGTGTGTGGAAGGATACATGAGTGAATGTAATGCACATTTAAGGTGTACTAGGTAAATGACTGGTGGTCTATGCCGGTCCTACAGTTCCCAGTATCCCTTGCATGTTTAAGTTGCATTCTGATTGGTCCTTGTAATCACGGATCAGATGTGTGTGACATCATTTTCTGGGGAAACAGTACCCCCATCACTTTTCGATAGAAAACATATTTAGAACAGGCTTTGAGGGCTGAAATTCAGGGAATGGCTTATGTGACAAATATACCAGTCATAATGGATATCGAATTTAAGATTTGTTTTAATGAAAAAGTTACCTAGTATACCTTTAAAGTACTTTAGTACTAATGGAGCAAGGCGACCATACAATAAATGCCAGAACAGCACTATAGCAGTAGTATTGATGACACTATGTTGAGTTGTTCCTGGCCCGCCCTACCTGTGTTTTCTGTGGAAAGCATTAGAGTGACTGACAGCTCCAACTGAGCTCTTTAATAAAGGCCTCTTTTATGAGCTATGGAGTCTCACAGCCAGAATCTAGGGAGTGATAAGGTTTAATATGACTGTCTATGCTTATTCATCTATTCCAGCAGGTCTAAAACAATTGTGAAGGACCACCAAACCAGGTCGCAGGCCCTATTTGGAACGACTTTGTGCCGCATGGGGGGGGATGAGATGATTTGTTAACAATTTGTAAAAAAAAAAAAAAAAAAAAAAAAAAACATGACCTGTGAACTTGAACCCATTTTGTCCTGACTAGATTCTAGTTTCTGACACTACATTACATTCTACAACGTAGATTCTGATGCTACATTCTAGTTTCTGACGCCACATTCTAGTTTCTGACGTTACATAGTAGTTTCTGACGCTACATTCTAGTTTCCGATGCTACATTCTAGTTTCCGACGCTAGATTCTAGTTTCTGATGCTACATTCTAGTTTCCGACGCTAGATTCTAGTTTCCGACGCTAGATTCTAGTTTCTGATGCAACATTCTAGTTTCCGACGCTACATTTTAGTTTTCTGAGGCTACATTCTGGTTTCCAATGCTATAGTTTTTGATGCGAGATTGTATTTTTTGGGCTAGATTCTACTTCCTGATGTTAGATTCTAGTTTCTGACACTAGTTTCTAGTTTTTCTTGGGAAAAAATCTGTTCCTGTGCCAGTGATGCTCAACATATTTCATAACAAAACCACCAGAATTATCTAAATTATAGGGTCCCCCAGGAAGCAAAAATTAAAAAAAAAAGTTTAAAAATGTTTGCTTCTGAAATAATATATTCAAAGATTTGTGCCACATTTTCACAATTTCTTAAAAAAAATAGCAGACCCACAAGCTCATAGTGCGCCACTTGGTGACAGCAAATAAAGATGTATGTGGTGCTAATAATAACAATACAATGCATTTCCTCTGCAAGCACGTGCAAATACATTAAACACGGCAAGTGCATAACTTGAGTTATTTATGTTTTTTGACATAAACAACAAGGCACACAAATAAACACCAATGTGCATTCAACACACCCGCTCACACACACGCACGCACGCACACACACACACACACACACACACACATCCATCCAACCAACCGATTAATCCTGTTCCAAACCAACTAGCCTTTTTTCATTGTCCAAGCATTTTCCATATCATTTGACTTGTTCGCTCTTGTGGCCAATAAACAAACACACACTGTTACAAATGTTTATCCGTTGCCATAACAGGCTTCCTTTCTCCTCACTCAATTGCTTTAAGGATTATGCCGTCGGAAAAACATGATTTACTGTATATATTGCATGTGTGTTAACCACTTTCAACTTAGCTGGCATCCGTATTATGGTCATGTCATTTGTGTAATGTTTACAAGCTCACAACACATAGCATTGTGATGTGTGGTCTGTCGTGAGCCTGCAGATCAGCTATTTCCACCACACAGTGTTCTCCCGGTGTCCCCTAGGGTACCCTCACAAAAAACATCCACTAATCCTGCTCTAAACTGCACCTGATGGAGGGAAAAGGCACTGTTTGGAATAATGTGTTCTTTCCATGTGCTGCGTCCAGCCAGGGGAACTCCCCCTGTCAGGTTGAAAAGACAGATAGAAGGAAGATGCATAGAAGGAAGCATGAGGTCAGTCAGCTTCCTATAACGAGTTAATGGCATTAATTAATTGTGTTGATTAATTGCATTAAAACATTTAACACACATGTGCACACTGACTATATTTTGTCATTGAAAAAGGTAGATTACAGTTTTACGGAGACATAGCTGCATGTCTCCTTGTAAATAGAGCCATAGGCGCGATTTTCATTCCCCCCTTGTCCCTAACGTTACCCGATACCCGCAGCGAATTCCCTTATTGCTATTTTGGTCACCTTTTCTCTTCCCTTAGCCACTATTCTTTATGCCGACACCGTTATTTGTGGCTGGAGGTGTGGTCATGGGCGTGTTTGTTGCGCAGTCCCTTAAATTGCTAATTTCGTCAGATAGATTAGGGAACTAGATAACGCCATCAGAGACACCCCTTAACCGATAAGAGAAGGCAGAGCCACGTGCGCACAGTGCGTGCGTCTGTGCGCCTTTGGAGATGTCCACGACTCCACGTGGAAAACTCTGGAATTCGCGGCAAAAAAGTCGGTTTTTTGATCATTGATTTCTCGGTCAATTCTGGACCATTTTTTACATTTCAAAGTGCAGCGTGACGGCAAAGACCTCCTCTCTCGGATGCTGTATAGTATATGTGGGTAGGTCTTCTCTACGATCCGCATCGAGCAAAATGTAAGTGTCGGGGATTTGGTGGACCGTTTCCACCAAAATCCCGACACTTACATTTTGCTAGATCCCGCATCGTAGAGAAGACCTACCCACATATACTATACAGCATCTGAGAGAGGAGGTCTTTGCCGTCACGCTGCACTTTGAAATGTAAAAAATGGTCCAGAATTGACCGAGAAATCAATGATCAAAAAAAAACGTTTTCTGCCGCGAATTGCCGACTTCTTTTGCAATTTACTTTATAACATTTCGCAGACTTGGGATAAATGCACGCCACATACAGCAAAAAAACATGGAACATGTTTTCTCAACATAACATGTTGAATGGTAAGAAATGATTGAGAATTGACCGAGCAATTGTTTGAAAATGAGAGCATGATCTTTGAGAATAGGCGTCTGTCCTAAGCCCGCAGCCAGGCTGCGTGCTTCGGAGGGTCAGACATAGCAGTAGGGATAAGGGAAATAGATAAGGGATGAATTAAAGGGAATGGCAAGACCAACACGGATTGGATGAAAGCTAAAAAAACGCCCAAACCACACCTATGCATAATTTAACGGGTAAAGGAGGTATTTAAGGGAGATGGCATGGTACGAAATTAGCGACTTTAGTGGGGGAACGCCTCTTCCCCAATGCTATGTGCGTTAATTGCGCATAAGGGCTAATGTAACCAAAATCGGGCCATAGAGTTTAGACTGCAATAGAGTTTAGTTCTGCAACCTCTTGTTCACTTCATGGGGTCAGTCCAGTGGAGGCTCTTCTTTCCCCAGATTAATTTTCTTTGGTGATTAATCATGATTAAATTAATTTTGAATCTCTGATTAATCTTATTATTTTTTAATCATTCAACAGCCCTTAATATACAGTATATAAACGTTCTGTATATATGCTAGACAGGCTAAGTCTGAACCAACAGAACTGTGCTGCATATAAGCATTCTGTTTGGGAAGCTGACCCATCCTTTCTCCAAACAGCACCCCATCTGTTCTCATCTGCACTGCTGGATAATTACCAGGGACCCCGAACATCATACCTTTTATCAATTACACAGAGAGTTCTCTAGATCTTGACTTATTCATCGTTTTGGTCCACTGCTATAATGGAGATGGACAGCATTCCAGTTGTAGACAGACAATAGTCAGGGAGCAAAGACACAAATAAATAATAAATAAATAAATAAAGCTTATTTGGCGGTGCTGCCCGTCAAAAGCGTGTCCTATTTGGATTATAATGACAGGATGCACCATCACATAAGCAAGAGGAGCTTTTGTGTTAAGTGGTTTATATCACCACCAGTGAATAAGTCTCTAATGCGTAAACGTTCGAATGTTTGGGTTGAAATTAAGGTCAAAAACACAGTCAAGGTCAAGTTCTGCAACATACATCTGTAATAGAAGTAAAATGCCAGTCAAAAAAGCAAAAGCAACCCTTTTCAGGGCTTCAAAATCGTCTAGTCCTGAAGACACAAGTAACCTTTGGTTAAAAAAAAGCTAACGGCTAAGGTGGCAACAAAGGGCTATTAGCAAAATAATTTGCACAATTAATCTAAGGTGTAAGAGGTAGTAACACTTTGCATAGTGTTGCCAGAAGAATATATGCACTCTACTGTACTTAGTCTGATGTAATGTCTCTAGTTTTGTTTTTTTAGATTAATCATAGTTTATTAAATACATTGTCACAAAAATATGACCTGTAGACTCAATTCACTTGCAGTCTGCAGGCAGCATAATTGAAATAATTTCCTAATGACACAATGTGACACGTCACCATGTGTAATGAATGTATAATAGTGAATGGCCAGATGTCTGCAGGCATCTTTAGGAGCTGGAGCTTAAACCAAGAGAAGGAGAGTAACAGGCACCCTGACCTTAGAGGAGCCAGCTGTGTTTATCAGCCTGATGCCTTGCGTCCAATTTTACGACTCATTTGCAGCCACGAAATTATAACTGTGACAAAAACCAAAAGATGATCAATGGTTTCACAGTACGAGGCTTAAGTGATTGCCTGGAAAACTTTGCTTCGAGTCTCCCCCATTTTTTCTCTTACACATATTAGTCATTTATATCAGTAGCAAATGTACAAAATACATTATTCTAGCAATCACAACACATTCTTTGTTTGTACCAGATTTCAATAAGACATAATTTCCATCTGTGAACAGAAACAATGAAACAGTGCAAAACCTGTCATCTCCACTACAAATGGACATTTAGCTAACATTTAGCCGACTTCTAATCCAGGGCTGTAGAAAACAGACACACAGGATAATCAGAGCCTATACCTGCTTAGATAAGATGTGATTTACTGGCTAAGTGATTCAATTACAGACCTATTTGGAGAGATGAGAGAAGCAGTAGTTGCTGTATATACTTTGGAGTCTGTTAGACCTTATTACGTTTACTTTGGACTCACTTAGAATAATCTATGGCACGACTCTTTCTCCAGGTATAGGTCAGTGTTGACTAGCACTCAGACTCTGCCAGACGTAACACACATCACCTCAAGTCAGAGTGTGTATATGCTATAGGCTACGTTTTATGGCCTTCAGTGGAGTTAAGTAAACCATTGGAGCATTAAATTATGTCAAACCTGAAGACATAGGGTAATTATGTCTGGGATTGTGCAACATTGCCTGGAAGGAAGACAATCATCAAATCATCCTAAACCGGTGCATAGGGATGGGAACAGCAAAGCGCTCCTGATCTGCAGGCCGGTGCCTTGCAATTACAATTACAATTTAGGCAATAATCCACAGTCAACAGCACCATTTACCATAAACCTATAATCCTAACTAAATCCCATAAGGTAGAGGGTGTTACAAATGTCTTACATGGACATGCCTAAAAAAACCTAGACTGGTTATGAGGACATTACAACAATCTAAGGATAGGGGGATTTGGCACGAAAAAAGACGTACCTCTGTGTTACACAGTGGGCTGGTAGTTGAAGTATAGTGCTGTCTCCTATGTACAACCTTGCGTCATCCATCTTAGATCATACACCATCGCACGTACAATATGACGATGTATGATGATAAGACTGCCCTTCACTGTGATTTCTTCGAATCTACACGCTATTGCAAGCAACATTAAACTGTATTTCTGTACGGTATTCTGTATATTTAAGGGTCTTCTCGTCATATATTAATTATTATTAAGAAATCTAAAAACCGTGAGTTGATGCATTATAAATGTAGGCAACAGTATATGAAGAAGAGAAACAGATCCTCGCCATAAGCATCCAAAACAAATTAAAAAGTGGTTAAGCATGACACATTTATTCAACTGTACACAGTTCCACTTGGGTTCCATTAACATGAGGGTTCAGTAGCCATTTTTCAAATCGACGCCATTGGGGGGAAAACTCTTATCTCCATATTTTAACTTTTTATGAATGTTCTACATCAGACAAAAGCAGCAATAAGAGCAGCTCTACAAGCCCAAAAGGCATCGCAATGCACAGCATTTTGAGCTCGTAGATCTGTTCTTGCTGTTTTTGTTATTTGAAATCAGTTTTGGACATATGAGGTTTCGGCCCTGATGGCAACCAGATCAGAAGGAATGTGGCTCTACCTCAACTGCTGCTCCACAGGGGAATCCTGAGTTTCACGTTTTAGTATTCTTTGGAGCCGTTTTTGTCCTTTATTTATGTCTTCTGCCATCGGTGCTCTGCACAACGTGGTGGTGGAGGTGAATTATGGGATGAACCTTGTGTGGAGGTGGGCCTAATGGAGTGTGACTCATTAAAAGGGAAAAAAGGATGTCCTCCCTCTTAAGTGTGATATAACTTTCACACTCTTCTAACCCACCATCTAATTTATACATACATTTTAATCAAACTAATCCTGGAATTCCGATTCCGGGCAAGTCGTTATACTGTAGGTGGTGCCTTGGAAAGAAAAATAAAGGCAAGAAATTCTAACAATTACAAAAACTGTATATCTACAGCTCACAACATCCCACGCCATCTAAATTGTTCTGTCTGGAATATTCTTTTATATTTATATCCTAGAATCTCTGACTTTGTGGTTTTCCCAGATGATAGCTAAAAGAAGATCCCACCCATGCTTTATCTTTTTCACCGTTTAATGCCAAGACACATACACGACTCAGATGATACAGCCCTCAAAATGGCTTACCGTTAATGTTCTCAGCTTAGCAGAATTGTTGCAAGTCAAACTTAGCTCAGACTATATCAAAGTGAGCTCTCAACATAATCTCTTTTGAACGCAGTGAGCACTCATGAGCATATCTGGACATGCGTCACACACTCTTCCCTTGGGAGTAAGAGGTGCAGCATCTTACTTACTGTAGATCTCAAGCCCTTTAAGCATTTCAGCTTTGTATTATGCGAATTGTAATGTTTTGTTTTTCTTTGTTTTGTATGGGACAACAGAGATCTTTCATTGTTGACTGGAGCCCACTGTATAGAACACACTGGGTAATGTTACTGTACATAGATGCTTCCACTTATTTTGCAAATGGGCTGAGGACCATGGTGTGTGACAGGAGGGACCCCCTGGGTGCAGTAACCAGATCAGGACATCCAAATAGTTCCTGGTACACAAGGAAATGAAAAGGGTCTCTAATTTCACTGTTCCCTCGGATTGTGCACTCTTCCATATTTTTGCCTCACTCACTCTGTCATTTATCAAAAGGAGTGCAGATTCGTCCCCAATTTCAACGTGGGTTTTGGAGTGCACACAACTCCACCCGGCATATATCAAGCGATCCCAAACAGCTGAGTCCATCCTAATTTCCTTCCTACGATGATAAATGTGACGGCTGAAATCAATCTGGCACGCCCTTGGAAACAGGCCGCTCCTCCCTTTCTTTGCGACATTAAAACTGCAATACGACCAGCAACCATGGTGATGAGGGGGAAAAAAATAAAAACTTCCCACCGATTGCGCTGCTTCCTGCGGCCAGCCAGCAAGCCAGCCAGCCAGCCAGCCCCCCCCCCCCCCACCCCCCCCCACAGCCCGATTGCGCTGCTTCCCGCGGCGCGACAGCCCCCCCCCCCCCCCCTCTTTCACATAGACACACGCAACTCCGTTCGCCGTTGTTTTAAGTAGGCTAAGTAAAATAATAGCATGGCATTTGGTTTTATTTTTAGTTTACACTCTCAAGAGCCAACTTTCATCTGGTTACCTGGAGACCACCTGGGACCCTCTCAAGAACCACTGGTGGTCCTCGGACCACATTGAAAAACTACTGGCCTATAGGACCAGTTTTATTACATCACCGTGAATGGAATATAGGCCGCTTTAGTATTCTGCAGTGTAGGATTAAATCAACGCATTTTTAGAAAGAGCGCAGCCCCCCTCTCCCCCCGAGTCGGACTGCTGCCTGTGAGTGACCAGTCTGACCACGTAGCCTAAATCAGAGATAGATAACTGCCAGCAGTGACAAGACAGTTCATAAACTCATATCAACATATAATGTGATCGCCGTGATTAATAAATGAATCGATGGCAGGCACATGACTGCAGGAGTGCAGGTGTTACATATTAGTGTGATGATGCTGATTTACAAGCTTTCTATCCTTCGTGCAGACCATAATTGTAGATAGTGAGGCTGTGCATGTAGGCTATTGTCACTGCAAATAAAAGTGGCTTTTATTTAATTCTTTTTTTCATCAGGATTAGGCATTAATGAATAAAAACTTTCCACCGATTGCGCTGCTTGCCGCGGCGCCCCCCCTCTCTGTTTCACACGGACACACGCAAGTTGCCTTGTTTATTCAGTAAGTAAAATAATTGCATGGTATTTGGACCCGCAAGGGTCCACTCGGTTTTATTTTTAGTTTACACTCTCAAGAGTTACATCTGGCTAAACCAACTTTTCATCTGGTTAACCAACTTAGCCTGGGGACCGCCTGGAACCCTCTCAAGAACCACTGTGGTCCTCGGACCACATTTTTTTTTATTACATCGCAGTAAATGGAATAGGCTACAGGTTTGTATTCTGTAGTGTAGGATCAAATCCATGCATTTTTAGGAAGAGCGCACGTAGCCTACCTATCTCCCCCTCAAGCTTTCTATCCTTCATGCAGACCATTGTACAAACCAGACGTAGCTACTGTAGATCCACATCGATGCAATCTCCCGCCGATCCGCGATCACGACTACCGAAATTGCTCTCACAAGCAGCCTACTGTAGTCTGCAGTTTATCTGAGTGACTGAGGCGAACGATATACCTGTACTAACGTAGCATATAATATCATTTTAAATAGTCAGGCTGTGCATGTATTTGTCACTGCAAATAAAAGTGTCTTTTATTTTATTTTCACCCCACCGGGATCAGGGATGTAATCTCGCATAATATGCCTTTTCAAAACTATATATTTTTCATCTGTATCATTTATTAGGTTTTATAGCTATTAGGAGTGAATAGATAACTTTAGATACCTTTCTGCAGTTCAGACAATCCTGCTCCGCTTGTTTAGGACAGAAAAACAGGCAAGGACAAATCCTACGACAGCTCCCGACCTGACGTGGGTTTTGTCCGGACGTGGGATCAACTTCAAGTTCATGGTGGGAATGATATATGTCAAACAAGGTGGGAATTCTGCTCTACGCATGTCCTACGTTCATTTTTGGGTGTACACCACGTTGATAAATGAGCCTGGCTCACTCTGTCTCTTTGTCTGTTGTAATACAGAAATACACTGGAAAATAGATCTAGAAGAGGCAAGTAATAGTATGCTTGGTTGCACCCAGAAAACAGACAGCTCACAGCACTTCACAGCACAGTGCATTGTGAGCTTGTACAAATGTAGTTTGGCTATTTTTAGTTTGGTGGAACCAAGCATAAAAGCAAGCAGCACGCAGTGCGGCAACTTTTTTTTTTTTTTTTTTTTTTTTTTTTTTTTTTTTTTACAAATAGCGGCGTTACATAATTTAACTACATTTTCCTGGTAGTGTCGCAGTAACACTGCTCCTCTTCTGGACCAGTAGCTTGTAGCGGACGTTATGCTACTTTTGTGCATAGCGCCACCAATGCTCCACACTAAGCGTAGCAGCATATCGAGCAGGGTGGATACAATTAGTGACACACACTTTGTTCTTGCACGTGCTGCACATGGTTCTGCACTGTTGAGTCAATGAATCAGTCAATGCTAGTTTCGCCGTTTTCTTACTATTAGTACTCTTGGCTACGATCGAGTCAGGAAAAAACAAAAAATACAACTCAGTGATTTGTTGGTTTACCTATGATGAGTCATGATTGGATAAAAACAGTACAGAAAGGTCAATCAGATCCAAGATACGGCAGGCCATGGGAAACCATGAAGTAATGAGTTCATGTATGAATCCATGGATCGGATAGCCTTTCATGTTATTTCCCATGCATGGGGACAAGCCAAGTGATGTTACCGGCTTCCATCCAGTCTGTGTGATGGTGGTAGTCGTGTTGACAAAGGTAGCATTACTTACTAGCATAGAATATTGCTTTCCCTAACTATACAATTCAACTGTTTATTTTATTCCTTAGTCTTATTTTTTCATTAATAAAGCTGTTTTCTATTTGTTTTCTCAGGTTTCCCTTGCAAAGCATCTTAAAGTGCTCAGAAACATTAGGCTATAAACATTTGAGATCCTTATTATTACTAGTACTACTACCACTAGATGTATTGCTTTTTTCAAGAGTAACAAGCAGTGTAGCAGCTTACTACATTTTCCCAGTAACATTGCCCATCACTGGCAGTACGACTCCATCAAAGCCCACCAAAGCACATGTTAGCCAAGTAAAATGTTGACGTGATATTATCTAAGGTGACTAAAATGTGACTAAAGACATGGGTTTTTGAAACATATACTGTAGAATAAGCAGACACACACTCAGCTCTGGCGTCTGGCCTTGACCTTGACCCACAATACATCCATCAAATGCATCAGCCTGTCTTCTTCTATACCTGTGTGTTCTCAGAGGGGGAACAAGTGGGACCTATGGCATGGCCAGACTAGTATCACTGTATACCAGCGGCTTTCAACCTTTTTGATTCCAAGGCCCACTATCTATTCAGAATTTGAGTCACGGACCATTTGACCATTTGAGGACATTTTAACCCCACAGAGCCGAAAAATACAGATTTCTTTTGCTTCCAGCCAGTTTGTTTCTGAAATCCAGCCTGGAATTGTGGCAAAATTCCAGGCTGGATTTCAGAAGCAAAACAGGCAAACATACAGATCAAAATGACCATTAATCTTGTACATACTATAATTGTTAGACTCGGGCTAATTCACATGATGTTAACTCTTGAGAGTGTAAGCATGAAACCAAATGGACCCGCAATGGTCCATTTGGTTTCATTTTTACACTCGCAAGAGTTGCATCTGGTTAACCAACTTTCCATCATTTAGCCTGGGGACCACCTGGAACCCTCTCAAGGACCACTGGTGGTCCCCAGACCACATGTCGCAAAACCCCTGCTGTATATTAATCTGGAACTTCTGGGGGAAATATATTTCCGAGGGGCAGATTCTTTCCAATGTCACAGCCAAAAAAAGTCTTGCTTTGAATAGTAAGCTCTGACTGGTCACCCACAATTCAGGGGTGAGTGAAATGAAATTCACCAAACCAATCTCCCAAGGGATTTTTTTCCTTTCCCTCCCTGTGGCAGATTTGTCTGTTTTCCAGGCTATGCGGGAGGCTCAAGATTTCGTCTAGATCGACATCCAACTCTCAAAGTTATAAAATGACAAAGATTTGAGAACCGCTCTTTTAAATAAAAAAAACACCTCATTAATCCTCCTCTGCCAACAGCAACGCAAACTGGACTCCCACCCAAGGAGGGAAAACAACCCCTGATTCCATCATCTGTCACCTGCTGGCACATGTGACACCGTGTGCCCCCCAGCAGCAGCTGGCACTCATATCCACCAACTGTAATCAGGCAAGAGAAAATATCCACCATCGTCTTCCATCATTTCTTCTTCCTCCTCCGTCAGCACCACCCAGCCAAGCCCCAAACCCCCTCATCCATCCGTCCACCTCCATCTGCCACGGGAGAACCAGGCAGTTCCACGGGCAGGAGGAGGAGGAATATCTTGGAAAGGAAGGAAAATAAACACTGGGATGGGGTGGGGGAGAACCCGAAGAAAGAAAGAGCCATAAAAACAGTGAGGGGCAAAGGAGAGCAGGGTTAAGTGGGCCTCCAGGTACGGTCCCCCTCCTCCACTCCCCTTCCTTCAGCAGAACGGCTGCTATAGGTCCAGTAAACATGTCTCTATGGCCGCTTTATTAAACATGTTCGACCACAATGCATTACAGAAACGCATCAATGTTCTCACCATATGTTCACAAAAAAGCAGGACACATGCACACGCACAAACGCAGTACACACAGTACACACACACGCA
>CM076966.1:19953243-20068243 GCA_039105355.1 Benthosema pterotum | reverse complement strand
CACCTATGTTCTATAGCTTATCTTCATACAGTATATTCTCTTCACTGATGTTCATTGTGACATGAACACAATCCCAGAAACCTGCCTACCAGTGATGTCATAAAAGAGACTAATAACAGTTTGACTGCGGAATGAATTGCATTGCAACGCCACGTTCACTGCTTGAGAAAAATAATCCAAAGTAACAAGCACAATAACAGAGGGTTGGTAGAATGCCCCCACTGCACACCACCACCACCATTGAAATGCATTAGGCCTCTATTACCCAGAATTTTACCTATGCCACTCCATTGGAGGTCTTAAAACGTATTAAATTGCAGATTAATCAATGAAAACGTAACTGGTGTAAATTGTGTAGATCTGCTATTTTCAAGAAACTGTTCATAACTTGAAATAGGAGAGCCTGCACAATGGACATACTTTTTCTTTTTGATGCTAATACTTTTGTACTTTTATCAGGTAATTTTATCAGGTAATTTTATCAGGTAATCAGGTATCAGGTTTTATCAGGTAATTTTGAAATCCAGACTTTTGCTTGTAACAGAGTATTTCTACATTGCAGCATTGGTACTTTTACCATGTGAGAACTGTAACTTTTTCCACAAGTGACAATAGGTTGAAAATGCATTAAAGGTAGGGGAAGTGATTTGAAATTCATCATGTAGTACCAGCCTGGTGCACTAGGGGCGCCCAAGAGTAGCTACACTATGTGAACCTGCTGCTCGATCTTGATTGGAGGAGAATTCACCCACCACCTGGGGAACTTTTATTGGCTCCTCTGCTAACGTGGGGGAGGGGGAAACTCTATATATGGTCTGCACACCTTATAATAGAGCATTTTAACAGATTTTTTTTTGGGGGGGTGATATCTGACAAAAGTGAAATCACTTCCCCTACCTTTAAGTGGTGCTTGGAGATAATGTTTAACTAAATAGTGTGGAACCATGTGAGCATACAGTCAGTGTGTGTTTGCTCTGTGCTTCATCCATTTGTCATGGAGTGATGGTTCTGTACAGCTATGAGGTCACACATCTCAAACAGCAGGATGTGTCTTTCTCAGGAGGATGCATTACTAACAGGAGGCTCATGGAGAGGGACCGCACACACGTGTGTGTGCGTGCGTGCGTGCGTGCGTGCGTGTGTGTGTGTGTGTGTGTGTGTGTGTGTGTGTGTGTGCGTGCGTGCGTGCGTGCGTGCGTGTGTGTGTTGATAACAGATTGTATATTGCAAATTGCATTCAAGTACAACTTCCAAGACTTTAGAATGAAGTTGGAAAAAATATAGGATTTTAGGCCCATGTAAAATTCTGTATATGTCCACACATGTGAAAAGGCAATGACATGTACAGGTATAATGTTACATTTGCATACGTAGAAATTGATTAATTGAAGAATCTGACTTTCAAATGTACATCATTGTTTTATTGTTGTTTTTGCTTTGGCAATGTAAGGATATGTTTTCTCATGTAAATAAAGCCCTTTGAATTGAAGACATGCTTGGCTTGCAAGCACGTACAGTACGTGCCTAATGCCTGTAAGTGTTGGTGTGTATGTGTTCATGCAGGAGTCACAACCATCAGGGAGTCTGTATGGAGTCATCTGGAGTGGGCTGAGCCAAAACAAGCAGAGCAAGCACACACACACACACACACACACACACACACACACAGCCCAGAGTGCAGGCTGCCTGGCCCATGTGCCCTCTCCCCACGTCAACAAACATCACTCACACAGGGAACTTAAGTGTTCATCGAGGCCTGGTGAAGTCACTGCTGGTGGGAAAGCGTGAGACTTTACTGAAGATCTGACACACTGTGAAACATGAACTGATTCCATGCCGTTCCAAAGTGAGGCTAGTGTCAGTGAAATGTGCGACATATACAAAGAAGAGACCTCATCTGGCAAACCCAGACTATTATCTTTCATAGCACAATAACCTTGATTAAATGTGGTCCTTCATCTCAATCTGAGCACTAAAATGTGAATGTAGAAGGAGATTGAGGATATTCAATGACTACACCCTTAAACCCCTCAAGACTTTGCGTGTATTATGGCAAATATTGTGTTTACACATTCACCCCCCCATTGCTATGGATGAACAGCACCTGCACTATTATATCTGTCTCTTTCCATTGCCTTTATCTCCAGTTCTGTGTCCCAGGTGGCATTTCTGGTCAAAACAAGGTTTATTCTAGCGCTGGACGGTAGCCAAAGCTGTAATTGGCGTGGTCAGTGTGGAGATCCAGATGTGGTCCGACAACACACACAGTATAAGCAACAAGAAGTAACCTCCGATCACAGGTTTTGGCTCTTCAAAATAAGGGTAAGGATAAGGGTAAGGAAATCCTGGTGTGAATTACAGCCAAAGGGTTAAAAAAGACTTGACTGAAGATCTGACACAGTAAAACAGAGCTGAGAGGAACTGCACTGTCAGGGATCTGAACTCTGCTGCTTTGTTTGTGTGTGTGTGTGTGTGTGTGTGTGTGTGTGTGTGTGTGTGTGTGTGTGTGCGCGCGCGCGTGCGCGCACGCAAGAAAAAGAGAGAGAGAGACAGGGAAGAAAATACAAAAAAGGCTCTCTCTTTCTCTCTCTCTCTCACACACACACACACACACACACACACACACACACACACACACACACACACACACACACACACACACACACACACACACACACACACACACACACACACACACACACACACACACACACACACACACACACACACACACACACACAGGTCGAAGGAATAGTGGTTATGTTTGTTAGTGAGTCACACACATTGGGTCAATTACATCTGGGTAAATTCAAAGCGTGTTCCTGGAAGGAATACAAGCTGGTCCAGCTTTTTCTTCATGATATGAGTGTTCATATGTGTGTAAGTGTGAGTGTGTCTGGGTTTGTGTTCAACAGTGCAGTGTGTGTGTGTGTGTGTGTGTGTGTGTGTGTGTGTGTGTGTGTGTGTGTGTGCGCGCGCATGGGTGCGTGCAAAATTGATAATAGCTAATAAGCAAATAATACTGATATTTATCTTGACAGACTGTTCAAACACCCACATCAGAAACAATAGTACATCATCAAGACAATACAAAAACAAGTATATTGTGCTTTCTCTGCTGCCTATGAGGTGTGGTTGCCACTACGCGTGTCATGTAGTTCCAATGAGTCTGTGAGTGGAATCTACTGAGTGGAATCTATACTGACTGCATGACAAATATTTGTGTCCCTGTATACTGTGAGGTCATGAATAGATTGTTAAACTGTGTGTGTGCACGCACGCATGCACACACACGCACGCACGCATGCATCATGCAAGCACGCACGAGTAATGTATCTGTGTGCATGTGTGTGCGTGTGTCTCTGCGTGTGTCTCTGCGTGTGTGTGTACGTTTACACCACCCAGTGCTTTGATGACCTTTTGAACAGATGGCTTCATGTTGTGCTTGTTTCCTGCTGTTTTCAACAAAATCACACACTTGTGGCTGTGGGTGTGCCCTGCACACGCATGCATGGTGTGCACACACACGGCACAAACACATGCACGCATGCACGCACACACACAAATCTTGTATTTGCAGTGGTGTGTCATCAAACATGAAGTAGAACATTAGTCAGAGAAGTAGAAGTAGTCATTAGTCAGTGTACTATTGAAGGCAGTGAGAGGTTCAGTAAACACAACAAGAGCCAAACATCGTGCACACACGCACACACGCACGCACACACACACGCACACACGCACACACGCATACACACACACACACACACACACAGAATCCTGCACATCATACACAGTCAATGGTGCAATGTGGAGTGCACATGGCGTTTGGCGATTGATGTCGAGTGGCAGGAATGAAAGTATGAAAATATCCAATAAAGTAAAAAGTATCGCAAAGTTGTTCTCAAGTAGCTTGAGTGAATGCACCCCATTACTTTCCACCAATGCAGGTCATGAGGGTTGTGTGATTGGACTGTGCATGCACACACGTGCATGTGTGTGTGTGTGTGTGTGTGTGTGTGTGTGTGTGTGTGTGTGTGTGTATGCGCGTGCGTGCACGCGTGCGTGCATGCGTGCGTGTGTGTGTGTGTGCGTGTTTGTGTGTGTGTGTGTGTGTGTGTGTGTTGAATTCAGACTGTGCCCGCCTGAGCAAATGCAACGGTCCCTTTGACAGAAATTATTTGAGAGGAAAACTGGAACAGACTTCATAGACTAAAACAGGACGAATTACCTATCCAAAACGGAGACATTTGAGTGAACCATTTCTCTAACCTCTTTGGCCCAATAGAGATTAACAAAGAACAAAAACAAATAAATGCAAAACAATATGCAAAAACAGCAACAAGATTTGTGCCATGCTGTGATAAAAGAAGGATATCAAATGGAACACAAATAAACATTGTATTGCACTCTTACACCCGACATCGATTGATTTAAGCATATAGAAATTTGTTTTCGAAGACTACGACCTCCATGTTCTTAACCTTTGTATTGATACATTGTTGTACTGTTGTATTACGCTTCCCGCTTTCTGTTATATTGTGTTTTCTTGTTATATTGTATTTCTTGTTATGTTCTTGCTTTGGCAATGAAAACGGATGTTTTCTCATGCCAATAAAGCCATCTGAATTGAATTTAATTGAGAGGGTGTTAATGAATGACATGGAATAACAGAGACTCGACACAGACGGACGGACGGATGGACACACAGAGTGCAAAATATCCTTTCCCCAATGCCTTTGGAATGTTGAGCGCAAAATGTGGATTCTGCACTTGCACAGTGCATGCGAGACAGAGATGGAGAATCAGAGACAGAGACGGTAGTCTAGGCGATACGCTACTGCTGTCCGTCCACATCTAGAAGTTTCTGGGTTCGATTCCCACTGGGGACGCTGACAGTGCTGTGGGCGTGTTGTGTTCTCTCCTCCACGTTGTCACTGTCCACACCTGAGGCAGGGTGCATGACGAAAGTGCCTTTCTGTGTGGATTTTTTTTTCCACATAAAAACATGCAGTAATGCTGGTCTCTAAACTGCCTCCCCTTGACCAGCCAGGCCGCCTCAGGACGGGGAAAGGAACCTTTTTGACTAACATGTTCCTTCAATGTGCTACATCCAACCGGGAAACTCCCTGCAACATGAAAAGAAGCAGTTTAGACTCAGCTTACAAGGAAGCATGGGCTCAGTCTGCTGCCTCCCAGGTTGGCAGAGAGTGTAGCGCCTAGGATTACATTATATAATCGTCAGTGAGTGAAAAAAGAGAGACAGACATGCCAGAGACAAGACAGTATTATGACAGGGAAAGTGTGAATGAGAGGGACCAGCTGACAGCCTGCAGGATTATGAACCTATTTTCTCAGACTCAAACTAAGGCAGGGCTCACATGGTTCTGCTGAGCTCCACAGGACACTACAAACACTGAGAGCATCGTCCAGCCAACACTGCTGAGGTCACATCAACTCTTTGAAGCATGGTTACATATACAGGAGTAGGGCCTTTTACACGAATAATGAATAATGAGGGGGGTCTGTGTGGTCTATGGGTCTAAGTACTGTATGTATGCGTGCACTCAAACTTGCGCATGAATGCATGTACCTCTAGGCTATGCTCACACCTACTGCAGAATTAATTGCCTTTTGGCATGAACAAAAGTCATCTGAATGTGAATTTGAGGATAAATGTAACCCTGCTTTCCAGTCAGGAAATTCCCAGCTGCTGTATTTTACACAAACATTTCCTCAGAACTTCTTAACATGTAGCAGCTAACTTGCACTAGCTTGTTATTAGGAGACAAAGCTAGTTATCCACTCCCTATGACTACTGAGACCCTAAGCATCAGAGAGAGGAGTCAGACCACTCTGTCTATACTGGCTCTCTGCCAACCAGTGCTGCAAAAGTTCACCAACTTTTAACTGTGTGACACTCACTGTCCTGTCATGGGAACTATGAAGTAATTATTCCAGTATTTCTGGAAGGTTGGTGTTCCCAGACATTTTTTCCCTTAGACTTAGCATTGTTGTTGTTGATATCTGGAAAGACAGCGAGATCATTTAGCGACTGCAACCATGGTCACCAGGTCGGAATCCCCTTTTTTCCCCAAACGTTTTTTATCGGTCGCAACTAAACCTAACCCTAACCTTAGCCCTAAACTTAACCCCAGTAAAACATACGACTAAACCTAACCTTAACCTCTGACTTATTAAAAAGCTTGTGACCAATTTAAAAGAGGTCGCTCCTGACATATGGGCCTCATGGCGGCTTATTTATTGCTCTGCTCACGATTACTGTCCTGCCAAAAGAGAACATTGAATTAAACTAAATTCCTTTGAGCTGAGAACGAAAGAGGGCTCTATTTTCACACAGCCAGGTGAAGTGATATTCTCCAGAGGCACAGAATGCCAAGTGCCAAGGAAGGAAAAGAGGATATTTGATCATATTTTACAGGACTGTATATGTCATTATTCCTCCTAATCCCACCCCGTTTCCAACTGCGCTGGGGTCGCTCCGTGCACCTATGGCCGGAAGACGTCCATTGCCAAACCTCATTTGCTTTGCACTTTGCACCGCTGACCGTCTAGTGTGCGGTATTCATTGATTTGCAAAAAAAATATTGCACAGAAAGAGAGGTAGTAGTCTGTGTGGTCTGTGTCTGTCTGTCCACTGACTGTTTGTACAAGGCCATTTTATCAAAACAAAGCCACAGTATTCTGTACTCACTCCAGGTTTCTTTCTCCAGGTTCATTCAATGACCTCTATCCCCATCTGTCCTCACACTGCCCTCTCGCTTTCTGTTAACCTACTGCTTCCTCCCTTCATCTTACCAGTAGTTCCAATGTTACTGCAGTCGAAAGTACATTTCAATTTGAAATGTTGTGGAGTGGAGAGACGTGCAGTAAAGGTCACCATCAACGGGACTCGAACATGCGACACGTTGTCAAGCCATAGCCTATATGGCATGCGTCTGAGCACTTGAAGTGCCAGCAGGCACCACAGCTTGCATGTTTCTAATATCCATGACTTAACCACTTAAAAACCCTAAATACTTCAGTGGTTTTCAACCAGTGGTCCCTGATAGGATTCCAGGTGGTCCCCACCTAGGTTGGTTAACCAGATGTAACTCTTGAGAGCGTAAAAATGAAACCAAATGGACCCACAATGTTTACACTCTCAAAAAGTTAAAATATTCATCATCTGAACTAGCCCAAGTCTCTACACAACTACAAGATTAATGGTCATTTTGATCTGTATGTTTGATCTTTAGTTTTGGTGTCTGTGAGGCTAAAATGTCCTCAAATGGTGTCCGTGGCTCAAATGCTGAATAAATAGTGGGCCCTGGTAACAAAAAGGTTGAAAACCCCTGCTGTTCTTCATCGATTCAGTCCTCAAGTGCTCTGTACTTTAACCACTCATTTTTTCTGCTTTACACTAAATATTTTTTGGTCAAAGTAGTCGATCAGCGTTTTTCTGTTCGCCTACGTTTGCTGACAGTTTGCGATGGTGACACAGGCCTGGAGGTATCCAGGCCTGTGTCACTACTTCCTTGGTGATGCCTAAAAACAGAACCTTTGGACCTAATCTTGGACAAAATGCGTATCTGCTTTTATCAACTATAGGCCTGGAGGCCAGGCCTGAGAATACACAACCTCCCCCACAAAACCTGATGAAATCCAGATGTGTGCGTACGTGCGTGCGTGTGTGTGTACGTGCATGCTTCCGTGCGTGAGCTTGTGTGTTAGGAAACAGGAGTCAGTCAAGTCAACCAATAAGCCTATGTTTGTTTTTCTCAGGGCTACTGATGATGATTATTAGGAACCTGAGTCAGCCGATCTTTACCGATATCTGATGAAATATTAATAATTTCAGTCATAAAAGAGATCGTAATATATAAAGCTTCACATCCAATGAGTAATCGATATGTTAAATCAAGTAACTCAAACCATCTGTGCTCTTGAGCAGTCGTGAGGGAAGGATAAGGATGAAGACTTAGAGGAATATAATCAGGTTCAGGTTAAGGTTAATGGAAGGGTCAGTAGTGTTTAGAGTTAAGGTTAGAGAAATAGAAATCAGTTTAGATCCTCAGGAAATATAATACTACACAAACCTGTGCGTGTGTGTGCGTGTGCGTTTCACATGATTAGGTCATATACAACACTACATTATTGAGGGATACCCCATAAACAAACAATCAGTTGCATCCCAGAGTCACGCTATGGAACAAAGGATGCAGGAGCAAGGAGGCTGAGATCTGACAATAGACCTTTCAGTAAGCCCCGCCCTCTGCCCAATGTCCACCCAAGGCTAGCACACTTTCCAGCCGGGCTCATTCATTCCAATGTAAATATCATGGACATTACACATTAAATACTGGTTAATTTTTGGAAACAGACCTCCAGAATCTCTTCCAAATCCATCAACAACAAAAATGTGGGTGACATTAATTTTTT
The DNA here is from genome assembly GCA_039105355.1 of Benthosema pterotum. Taxonomy (NCBI): domain Eukaryota; kingdom Metazoa; phylum Chordata; class Actinopteri; order Myctophiformes; family Myctophidae; genus Benthosema; species Benthosema pterotum. The sequence continues at coordinate 20,059,804 of CM076966.1, read as the reverse complement.
AAAATAATATTTTATCATGTATAAAAGCTATTGGTGGAGAGGTTTGTCTATCACATGTTATGCTTAGCTGTGATTGGAGTATAGCAGTTTGGGGAGGGGCTTACTGAAAAGTCTATTGGAATTCAGTGGCCTATGACTCCACAGCTCCTTGTCTCCCAGAGGCCATAGCCTACTTCTGAAATACTGTGCGCTACATATCAGGGACATAGACAGAACACAGTAACACAAACACAAAGATAAAGACATGAAGATGAAGACAGAGAGACAGACCAATCCTGGAATACTATGTTAAGATAAGCAAAAATATGACACAATTAGCTATATAGGAAACAGACCTACTCCCTGGTTTACAACATTTTAAAGTTCAATAATTGACAGTTTGATTTAAAACAAAACAAAAACCAGACTCATTCCTTTGTGAGTCTTGCCGTATCAGACTCTCCAACATCACCATCCTTATGGACTGAATTATAGTTAAAAACAGTTGTGCGGCAAAACTTTAACTTAGTTTGAGTGACATGATTTTGCTCCAAAGGAATAAAACAGAAATGCAATCACTGTGCTACTGCTAGTGAGTCTAAAACATCTAAGTGCACTCCGCAAAGATTCCAGAACATTCCAAAAACTAAAACCTGGACTGGCCTGTGGCCTGTGGCCTGCATGTGGGATCGACGAGCAATTTTTGGGAGCTTTAGGGGTCCCTGCTAATATATCAATAATAATACATTGCATTGCTCCAAATAACCGTCATGAAATGAAAATGGACTCAGGGGCCTTTCAACCTGACTGAAAGGGCCCTGAGTTGACCTAACCACACTGTGTGTGTGTGTGTGTGTGTGTGTGTGTGTGTGTGTGTGTGTGTGTGTGTGTGTGTGTGTGTGTGTGTGTGTGTGTGTGTGTGTGTGTGTGTGTGTGTGTGTGTGTGTGTGTGTGTGTGTGCCTGCGTGCATGCAGTGCGCACAAATAGGCTCAATGAGTGTGTGTCCGCGTGTGTGTGTGTGTGTGTGTCTGATATGTGGCTGGCCAGGATAGTAGGAGTGTGTGTATACTGTAGTTGTGTGTACTGTGTGTAGCTGTGACTCACAGGGGCTATCAGATAACTGTAGTACCGGATAGAGCGGCATGATGTCAAAACCAGACAGCACCAACAGGAGAGGAGAGGAGAGGAGAGGAGAGGAGAGGAGAGGAGAGGAGAGGAGAGGAGAGGAGAGGAGAGGAGAGGAGAGGAGAGGAGAGGAGAGGAGAGGAGAGGAGAGGAGAGGAGAGGAGAGGAGAGGAGCATCCATCTTCAATCACTTATCCAATGACCATACTGTAGGTGAGACTATGAAGATTGCTCGGTAGATAGAGAGCTTTGCCTTCTGGCTCAACTTTATTTTCTAAATACAGACATTCGCAACACTAGCCAATTATATTGTCATGACAATAGCCAATGACGATCAAGCTAAAGATGAACCTTTTGAGTGACCCCATAAATTGGGGTCACTTTCCATGTGACATGTTATGAGCTTCTATGAAGATATAAAATTCTTGTCTTTTATTTGTTGCACAAAGCAGTATAGAGGGCTAAGTTCTGTCCTCAAAAATGTCCTATCGTCATATCCAGGCCTGGACGTCTTCACGAACCCACATTATGTTATTTATGTTATGCTTGTCTGTTTAACTTTGTTACGACTCACTCAAGCTGGAATTATATTTTAGTAGCCTATGTTTTAATGCAGTCAAACCCACACATTGCAGGTTTTATATCCAACAAGACTGTTATAATATCCATATACTGAATCTTTCTCCTTCATATAAAGCAGTGGTTTTCAACCCTCTTCAAATCAAGACTCATTATACAGTATATTGGGTATTTGAGCCACAGGTCTAGAACTAACAAATATTTTGTTGTCATTGGACAAGACTTTGTCCACAATTCCATTCAGTATTGATGTCGGTACCATTAGGAGATAACTGGCAAAAGGTGAATTGTGTTAGGCTTATTGTAAATTAAGCAATGCAGATGTGAAATAATACTTGAACTGTTCAGAACTTAAACGATTTTACGTTAACAATCTATAAAGGGCCTATATTAGGCTATATATCATTTAGCTGAGACAACCTGGACACTTCGAGGACCACTGGATTAAAACCACTGTTAAAATCAACAAGATGAGATGCCAGAGCATCTCTAGAGGATCATTGAACCATTTCTTTCCGGTCGAAATTCAGAATCAATGTTCTTCTCAGACCAGACCAACACCAACTTCTATGAGGCAGTATTGGATTGTTTTAAAAATATAAGCATTTCCTTAAAAATGTATACATTTTCCTGAAAATCTTTCCTCAAAAAATAACATTTTTGTAGTCATGCAGCAACAACCCTGCACCATCCAGTGATGATTAAAAAAAAGACTTCGGGGTCAGCAACCCCTCCTAGAACCACCACCACTACACCGCCCTCATTCTTTTCAATAAACAACTGTGTTACTGTATCAACTTGACAGTGTGGGTTTCTGCCTAGAGTAGTACACATTAACTACTGCATATATTATTTCCCACCACACTTTTGACTGTACTTTGTTCTGGTGTGCATGCTTTCCCCGCCCAGTCCAGTCCAGTTTGATTCTCACCACCATGCAGCAAAAAAAGAAAAGGTTTGCAAAGGTGTCTCCATGGTGGCTGTAGAATGTACCGTATGGTGAAGACACAAACTAATATATACATCAGAATAATGGCCAGCATTCGTCAGTTGATTTAAGCGTTTACAGGAAACACCAGTAGAAATGTGAGTGGTAATACATTTAATTATTGAGGTCTCATAAAGTTCCCCACTCCCCAAACCCTACGTGGACCTCTGCCAGGGAACCTCGATCAGAATGGGCTGTGCAACACAACAAACACACCACTGTTGTTGTTGACAGCAAATTTAGATATTAGTTTGAATTTAGTTTTGGAATGTTTTGATGCTGACTGATTTTACATTTACTGAAAATAGCCGATCTGCACAGTAGATCGTAGATCTTCTATTTAGATCATGCAAACTATGAAAAATGCCTTATACAGGGGCTTCCAGACGGCAACGATAAACGCCGGCGTTATCGTCGGGCGAGTTTCTTTGCCGACATTAAGAAAATCGCCCGTCGATAAACGCCGAGCATTTTATGCCGGGAGGGGAGGGGGGGGGGGGCACGAAATGGTGGCTCAGCAGCCAACAGACTACACTTCCCAGTAGCTTACATCCTTGCAGTCAGCAGGCTACCTGATCATGATCACGCTGAATTTACAATTCATTTACAATGAATTAATGACTCACCACTCACCAATAATGATGGCTGCAGCCGTAGAGGTTGACATTTGAACGTAGACTATAGTTATTCCAAGTTGCGTAGGTTAAAATAAAATGGGCAGCATCAATCACGGTTTAAATATGTTGTATAATAAACTCTGCTGGCTAAAAGCATGTAACCAACATCAACATGCTTCACTTTGTCATATAGCGTGGCCGTGACAAACTCACAACACGTCGCGCAATAATGCGTTGTAAACATTAGAACGTTAGAGCAGAATTGCCACAACTCACGTCATGGCTCGGCTCAGGGTCGGATATAGAGGGGGGGCAGGGGTGGGCACAGCCCACCCAAACGTGCATCCTGCCCACCCAATGAAAGATAATATCAGTGCTTTTCAACCAGTGGACCACTAGTGGTCCACAAAAGCCGAATAAATAGTGGGCCCTGGTATAAAAAATGTTCAAAAGCACTGCTTCTTATGAAAAACTTTGGAGTTGCCCACCCGCCATTCTTCCAGCCCACCCTAGTAGGGCTGGCTAGATCCTGTCCTGGCTCGGCTGCGCCAGAGCCTTAAATGAATAGGGAATCCACTCCTGGAACAGAAATGGTGAAGTCACTGTGCAGGTCTACTGGTAGAGTGGGTCCTCATCGTCCTCACTCATTATGTTTGTTTGCTATAAATCGCCAAGCGTTATACAAAAAGTTCACTGAGATTGAACTTTTAAAACTCGCGCGCGCGTGCTCGTTTCGTGCGCGCGCGATAAAAATCAGTGACGCCGGGCGGAAAACGACCGTCGATAAACGCTCTCTTGAACGCCCGTCGATTTTTGAACTTTTCCGCTAAAAAAACGCCGGCCCCATTGAGAATGAATTAGAGTGGGCGATTTATTCCTCGCCGTCTGTAAGCCCCTTTATACTGGGTCTCTTGTCTAGTTTTTATTTGTTGATGAATTTGTCAATATATTTTGTCTTAGTTTTAGTCGTTATAGCTTAGTTTTCGTTTAGTTTTAATCTATGGATAAAGGTTGACTGCCATATGCACGCATTTTTGTCATAGTATTAGTCTATTAAATCAACACTGCACACAGACACGCACACGTGCGTGCAAGTAATAATAACTGATATATAGTCACATGAACAGAACACAACATACATGCTTACACACTCACACAACACATCTACACACAACCTTTACCCACCCCCAGACCCCACTCTCACTGGATTATAATCAGAAACACACACACACGTGCACGCACGCACACACGCACACACACACACAGTCATGTTTTCGAAACACACTTTCCTGGAAGGGGCCCTTATTTAAACCACAGAAGCTCCTCTGCCTCTCTGCTCTTAGTTGGGTCATTGTCAGGACCAGCAGTCACACATACACTCACACACACACAAACATACAAAGACATGGAGAGAGAGAGAGAGAGAGAGAGAGAGAGAGAGAGAGAGAGAGAGAGAGAGAGAGAGAGAGAGAGAGAGAGAGAGAGAGAGAGAGAGAGAGGGGGGTATCTACCTCTCTCTCTCTCTCTCTCTCTCTCTCTCTCTCTAGATAGGTAGGAATACTGTATATCCATATATCCAGTTGGCTCCAGTGGCCGGGTGGGAGTTAGGGGTAATGTAAACATAAGCACAGTGTTTTGTTTGGTAGTCCTCATCCTTTGCACAGGGCAGTGGCTCTCAATGTGACCTGCAAGGGGCTCCTTGAGGGGTTTCCAGGGGGGCTCCCCAGCCAAATGACTTCATGGAGCAACGCAATCTGTTCATCAACCGTAACCTATTTTATACTTTGGTTATACGAAAACAGCAGAAACATCTGGAATGGAGTTCTCTAATAGGGGGCCCGGCCCTAAGAATCAATTCATTTGATGGTCCTTGAAATGAAAATGTTTGAGAACCATGTGGTGCAGCTAGAGGGAGACCCAGGAAGATAATCAAACCTAAAGACGGTAATCTGATTGTTGACATTCTTCAACAAGTTATTAGAAAAACAAATCTTGATTTCACAACATAGACCCTAGCAGCAGCAACATCATGGTACAGTAAGAGTATAGCAGTAGTTCTCAACCAGTGGTCCGGGAACCACCAGTGGTCCTTGGGGAGTTCGAGCCCCATGTGGTCCCCAGCTAAATGATGTAAAGGTGGTCCATGTGGTCTCTATTTATGCTCTCAAGAGTTAAATTATTTTTTAACATCTGCATATAGGCTACACAAAATATAATTCTTATTTTGCCAAATGTGTCGTTGTTATTTTCCCTTTCATATAGTACTACATAAATGCAACATGGAATTGTGGATAAAACCATAACATTTTTGGTCTGATGGTCAAAATCTGGTCTTTGGCTCAAATATTAACCTGTATTGGTTGTGTTATTAGTCGTTCCACCTCACCCTTTCAGCTTCTTCAGTAGCAGGTACTGTATTTACGAGCGCAGCGGTCCTGTTATTGTCTTTATTGTTTAGTTTCTTATTACTGGCAGAGCTGTTACTTATTTCGCCTCTTCTCTTGGCCAGATCACACTTGTAAAAAAAACCTAGATATGAAAAAGTTTAAAATCCACAGGCGTATAGAATTGATTTCACAACAGGCCCCATGCGGCATCAAGCATCATGGTGCCGGCCTGTAGAAATGATTTCACAACAGGCCTGTTGGTGAAGGCCTTTCTCAGCAGGGGCGAAATCCAAAAGCGACCTCGCCCGCGGGCGCCCGTTTTCAAAAGCGGGCGCCCGCTTTCACAAAAACGGGCGCCCGGTTTCACAAAAACGGGCGCCCGTTTTCAAAAGCGGGCGCCCGTTTTCACAAACGGGCGCCCTTTTCAAAAGGTTATGGTTAGGGTTAGGTTAGGTTTAGGCATAGGTTTACTGAGGTTAAGTTTAGGGTTAGAGTTAGGTTTAGGCATAGCCTAGTTTGTGAAAACGGGCGCCCGCTTTTGAAAACGGGCGCCCGCTTTTGAAAACGGGCGCCCGTTTTTGTGAAACGGGCGCCCGTTTTTGTGAAACCGGGCGCCCGTTTTTGTGAAAACGGGCGCCCGGTTTTGAAAACGGGCGCCCGCGGGCGAGGGCTCAAATGGATTTCGCTGGCTCTCCCTGTTGGTGAAGGCCTTTCTCAGAACTTTTCCTTGGCCACAGTGTTGACAGTCTCAGGAAGCGTGGTGGCTCTCCTATGCTATCATTATGTGGCCTGCAACAAACCAGAGAACATGAAATTGAGGGAAATCATTATTACATCTGGCCTGCCTCTACTCTGCACTTCAAATTATTAGCCCAGACGTGAATGTGAGTGTGTAACATGTGTATTTGTGTGTGTGTGTGTGTGGGTGTGTGTGTGTGTGTGTGTGTGTGTGTGTGTGTGTGCGTGCGTGCGTGCGTGCGCACGCGTGCGTGTGTGTCATTGGTCTCTTCTTGGGAATACTAGCCCCCTCATGTTTTCACTGTAACTTTGCAGAAAATAGCCAACTTACAGGGGACTACCCTGTAAGTCCCCATTAGTCCAAACATGCTCTGCTCCCGTGCTGGCGGTTAGGTTTAGGGTTAAGGTTACAGATAGGGCCAGTATTTTCGGAACAATAAACCGTGGAAATAATGTCTATTTTCACTACAGGGCTTTGCGCCCATAATGGGGTGTGTGTGCGTGTGTCTGTGTGTGTGTGTACGCGACGCAACGCGTGCGTGCAGCGCCCACGGTTCAGCACTGACGTAGTGACACCCTGTCCACCTCTGCACAATGTCATGTCTGCACAATGTCATGTGTGTGTTAGTATGTCTTTAGGTCAAAATGCTTTGACTCCCTTATCTACACTGTCGTCATTTGTGTGTGCATGTGTGTGCGTACATGCCTGGATACAGTGTTTCCCCCAGAAAATTGTTTAGTCAAGGTGGTGAGGCTTCGAGTCTGTGCTCGTGCGCGTGCACGTCCGTGCATGTGCGCGTGCATGTGATGTAATTACAATACCGTAGGCCAGGGGTAGGCAACCTTTTTGGCGTGAAGTGCCATGATTTTTTCCTTGACACAGTAAAAAATGACTATAAATTCCCTTATAGTCAATAAGGGAATGACTGCATTTTCGCGGTCATCACATATTCAATGGCCATTTACTGCAGTTATGTCATTATTAGGCCATATTTCATTTCTTATCAGAACAGGCAGACTGGTAGATATTTTTCTTTCACAATAGATTGATCAATCAGACTTAAGTGGACCAAAACTGTTCATTTGAGGGACAGAAGTATTACTTAAGAGGGACATTTAATTGCAGGGTAGCAACACATTACAGTTGGCATTAAAAATGCCTCATGCCTCATTTGTCCATAAGTAGTCCCCAGCCATGAATTTGTTATTTATTCATGTTAGTATGTATTTCACCCGTTATTTCAACAGGCTTAAAACACATCTAGCATTAACAGAGACAGTGAGAAAACTTTACAACAGAAAACAGAAGGGGGACTTTTAGGACAATTGACCACTGTAGTCTGTCAGTCACAATGTGGGACAGGGTCTCAATTTGTGGGATGTCTGAAAAGTCTTTGAAATGAGACACTGTCCCACGCAAAGAAGGACATCTGGTCACCCTGTGACTGTCCCACAGAAACGGGGATATCTGGTCACCCTCAAAATACCCCGCTTCAACACACACACACACACACACACACACACACACACACACACACACACACACACACACACACACACACACACACACACACACAGAAGCAGCACACACGAGCTACAAGCTAGCCTACCGGTATATGCTAATTATTCAACAGACAGGGAGAGGGAGACTAACATTAAGCATATGAAGCTACACACCAGTCGAAACGCAATAATTTCAGCGTGGATGTTGTTTGGTTAGGCTGACATGACGGGGGTCCGCGGGAGTCGGGCGGGACACAGACGGCATGCGTTGACCAGCAACCAGACAGCCACCATGTGTCTTTTTACTGCTTCGGGAGCTAAACAACTTGCCCCACTGCTCCGTGTGCGTGCACACAAGCACTGCATACGCACTGATTGGGCAGCGCGCAGCACAGAAGTGTCAACACTGGATCAGACTCGCTCCGGTTGAATACTGAATAATACTGAATAACCGCGGCCGTTGCGATTTGCTAATGACATGGTTTCAAATCGCACTTTCGTTTTGAAGCCTTAGTGCAGATAACTTTATTTTATAACATGCACATTGTATGAACGACACATTTTAACTTTTTTTTTTTTTGGGGGGGGGGGGGGGGGGGGGGGGGGGGGGGGGGGGGGGCGTAGCCAAGGCGGGGCCGGGCTTCACTCAGGGCGGCCGCCCTGATATTAAAGCGCTGGGGGAAACACTGCTGGATACATGAAAATATGTTGTGTTACAACGTTGCCATAGAGCAGTGGTCTCAAACTGCCGGCCCGCGGGCCATTTCCGGCCCCCGAGATGATATTTTGTGGCCCCCACCTTAATATGAACGCTTAATATTAATGTGGCCCGCGACGGCCGCGAGTCCCCCCCGTCAAATGCAACCAAAAGCATTTGCGGGAGAACAGTCTGTTACTATTGACTGTTGATTGCTGAGATCCTGTTTAAAGCCCGCCTACTGGCTTTGCCATTTACACAGAATAGCAAAGAGGAACCGGATATCCCCCCGTGCAGTTTAGTTCATTCTGATTTGTCGCTGAACTGTCAATCTGATGAAATGCAATGACGCCATTGGCTGCAGTACGGGCGAGATCCTGTCATGGCGTCTCTCTATCCACCGCTCCTTGTTTACAAACACATGTAGGGAAAAGAAAACTTTGCCTTTTTACCAAGGACTGCGTTCGGTTTGATAAATAATGACAGCGGAGCCGTTTTCTATAGCCCGATACGGGCGGATGCATGGCTTATAAAGCAGCACGCTGAGCTAAGGTAAGTAACCTAAAACGAGCTGTTGTGTCCCCCTTGCCCGTAGTGAACGGTGTTGTCGTTGCTCCAGGGCAGGCTTACATCTGCGCTGGATAGAATCATAGCCATCTAGTAGAAAAGTTGCGACATTGTGGGGTCAGAAACCGAACGTGCTGAATAGTATTTTCAAAGCCCCATTGCGCGACCACTGCAGACAGCATTGCCAGCAAAGATGAGACGTCGCGCAACTGGTATTATAGTTTTCAAAGAGGCTAGCGCAAATAAATAAAAGCCTATTTAGGCACGTGTAAAACATGACAACTATTGGGAAACCAATGCTGCTAGTTGGGCCTAAGTGGCGATTCTGATGGTCTACTCTAGCGTCATGTTTGCAAGACTAGTTTCTCAGTGACACTGACAAACTCGGGCGGCTGTGGCTCAGGAGGTAGAGCAGGTCGGCCAATGATCCAGTGGTCGGCGGTTCGATTCCCGGCTCCTCCTGTCTACATGTCGAAGTGTCCTTGGGCAAGACACTGAACCCCACCTTGCCTCCAGTGGTTACCACCACTGGTGTATGAATGTGGGAAGTGGGGACGCTGGCGTTGACTGTTCGCCGCTCTACTTCCCAATGTATGAATGAATGGACCATTGTAAGCGCTTTGAGTATACACGCTGTGCATAGAAAAGCGCTATAAAAATGCAATCCATTATTATTATTCATTATTAACTATATTTTTGATTTTATTTATTTTATGACGCTGCTTTGTAGTGGCTGTATAAGTTCAGAATTGCTGTAGTTGGCTTTGTTAGGAGGAATATAAATTGATAGCTAAAGTAAACATTTTGTTACTGCTTCCTTATTGGTTGTAATTCATGCCATCACAATCAAATCAGAGCCACTTTGTTGATGGGTTGGCTGGTCCAGTTATTGTGTCCAGTAAATAGTTCATTTAATATTGTTCAATTATAGTTATTATCATCATAATCCTATTATGTGCTACTGAATGAAACAGATAGCACAGTGGTATCAAAAGGAAGGAAGGAATAGAAATAGAAAGGAATAGAAATATTATTATAGAAATGTTTTTTTTTTTTTTTTTTTTTTTTTTTTTTTTTTTTTTTTTTGCGACACAACACCACATATGCACACACTCTTTATCCCACATTGGTGAGTGAATATACTTAAATTTAAGTGAAATGAAGGCGAAAATGGCGAAAAAATAGGCTTGAAATGGCAAAAAAACGTTTGTCCATGTGACGTGCTGTGGCTGCGGCCCGGCCTCAACCAGGCTCTGCTTCTAGTGGCCCCAAGGAAAATTGAGTTTGAGACCCCTGCCATAGAGCATCAAAAATTGATCAATTTATTCTTCTTTTCAGTAATTTTATTAACCAATCAAATAAAAAATAATAAATACCACAAATTAATAAATACATTTTAAGTGTGAGCTTGTAGATCACTAGTTTAGGTCGACCCCACAGGCAGAATTTGTCTTTCTGGTCCTGAGCTAAAATACTATTTAGATCACATGTGTCAAAGTCAAGGCCCGCGGCTTGTAGAGCAAAAATGTCTGAGTCTATTAAAAAAAAAGTAAGTCTCTAGCACGTTCCTATCAAAAGTTATGATCGTTTAAAGAAATGCTTTTGAGCTCTCTTCTGAACTGCATGTAATGCATGTTGTCCAGCAGGGGGAGTCGTTTTACCAGGCTAGGCTGCTGGCACTGCAAAGTGAGAACTATATTTCAGCAGTACAAGGGTGTGTAACCGAGAGAACTATACTTCAGCAGTACTAGGGTGTGTAACCGAGAGAACTATACTTCAGCAGTACAAGGGTGTGTAACCGAGAGAACTATACTTCAGCAGTACTAGGGTGTGTAACCGAGAGAACTATACTTCGGCAGTACAAGGGTGTGTAACCGAGAGAACTATACTTCAACAGTACTAGGGTGTATAAGCGAGAACTATACTTAGTTAAATATACATACTTACTTAAATTTAGTATTTGAAATTTAAATGCTATTTTCGTATGGTTTATTGATGCTCTGTAAATAAAAATAGCATCTTTCATAGCAAATGTCTAAATCTAGGCTACAAGTATAAAACCAATAATGAAAAGTCATTAATATATATTAATAGCTATTCTTAATAATAAATATGACTTGTGTGATATACTGTATAGAAGTAACGGCTGTGTACATAAACATGCGTGTGCCGTGCATGCTTGCGGTCTGCGACTGGTTGCACCGTGGCGCTCCGGCCCCCATGAAGTCACATTAAGTCCAATGCGGCCCCCACCCCAAATGACTTTGACACCACTGATGTAGATGGACAATTCGAATCCAAACTAGTGTGGGGCATAGTGAGTGACCATTAATGTGTTCCATCCAGGCTGCTCTTTGGAGTGGACTCGTTTAAACTCTGCAGTCTTTCTACAGCGTATATGCTGTGTGTGACAATGTGTATGTCTATGTGTGTGTGTGTGTGTGTGTGTGCGCGCGCGCGAGCGCGCACGCGACTGGTACTGGAACTGAGGTTCACCATGAATCACCTGCACTTAGCATTCCAGAGAGAGTGACAGAGAGGAAGAGAGAGACACACACACACACACAGAGAGGGGGGTGTATCAGAAATATAAGAGCTATTTTCCTCTCCATCTTTCTTATTGTGTTCTTAAACACTACTCCTGGTTTGGGTTTTCTCCATTTCTCCATAATCTTAAAGCATTAATGTGATTGTCTCCATCTCTCAGCTTCCCTACTTTGTGTCTTCCTCTCCTACTGTCTGTGTAGTTGACTGTGTGTGTGGGGGTGGGTGGGTGGGTGAGTGTGTGTGTCGGTGAGTTTGAAGTGATCCCAGCACTGAGCCGTGATGACGTGCCAGAGACACCAAACAAGACTGGAGCCTCTCAGAGGACCTCACTCCACAGCTCTCTGTATCTCTCCATCTCTCTTCATCTCTCCTAGATACTTCATTCTCTCTCTCTCTGTTGACATGTTGACGCGACCAGAGCATAAGGAACAGGGATGTGAATTGTCCTCGGTCAGGCACACGCTGATACACCATCACGCGCGCACAGACAAGCACACACACACACAAAACCACATGTGTGGACTAATACCCACGTACACATCCAGACTCAGCATAGAAAAAAAAAAAACTCAAACACAGAGCATGGAAGGACACACAAACACAAGTCGGCTAGAATAGAGAGCTGAGGGTTGTGTCATCCACACCTCCTCAGTGTCCTCACAGACAGACTGATAGACAGAGAGTGACATGACAGACACCAGTGTCACTGTCACCGCTCCATGTCTGACTGCTAACTACTCCAGTCCGGAACCCTAGCCCTTATTCTGTAATTGTAAATTCCAAGTGTTTCAGAGTTGGCAGACAGCTGGCCTGTGTGTTCTTTTCTGATTTGAAACATCAGACAAAGACAAGGACAATCTGGGTGGCATCCGTTCAAGCTTAAAGGGATAGTTCAGATTTGTATGTTTTATGACATACTCATTGATTGCCTCATTGACTACGTTGCTTGAAATAAAAGTTGGAATCCAGCTAAAGTCCATCATTTATTCACAAAAAAAGCATTCTCCATAATTACAGCAGCTTGCAGGCATGTCAAGATTCCTCAGTTGTAGCTAGGCCTCTCCTCTCAGGCAGAGAGCCTGGTCGCTTACACCTTAGCAGGACATCTCCGTCCCACTGCCAAAACTGTTAAATAAGCATCAGTTAGGTTGAAGGTTAATCGACACATATTTGGAATTTCGACAAGTCGAGGCCCATTGTCGATATGTCGTCGATTTTTTTATTATTATTATAATTTTTTTTTATAATAACGCAAAATGTTGCCATACGGCTCACAACGCAGCCGTGTGCATGTGTTCTGAGAGAATCGATGTTAACTTAGGCTACTGTCACTGTGTACCTTTTGCAGTATTTTATCAAAGATATAATCCATAATCCACGAGGGTTGAGGGAGGGGAAAGAGCGTCCGTGATCGCCTTCTTTCTTGCTTTCTTTTTTTTCCTTTTTTTGGGTCGCATGCAGAGCCGGATAAAAGGCTGTGCACAGGGGGGGAATGCCCCCCTAAACGCCCTAAATATAACGGAATGGCCGGGCCTGACAAACGCCGGCGAGAGAGAGAGAAAAAAAAAACATCTTCAAGTTTGAGCGCACGCCAGAGCTCGAGATTTGACAAGAAAGCAGTGACATGTTCCCAAACGCTCCTCTCATCACGTCGGTGGTGAACTTTAGGTGTTTGTGCCGTGGTTCCAAAAAATAAGCAAATAAGCGATCATAGCCGCAGACTACATTTTTAGTGATATGGACACAAAAAAAACAAGGTTCTCTCTGATAGGGGATCAAAAATGAACAAAGGATGTGCCACTGTTTTAGAAACAGGCCAACAATACAAATGAAGATCGTTTTTTTTTTTTTTTATACACATTTACTTGTACTGCGTGGCCCCAGGGGCCCCCACAAAATGACGGGAACTACTTCATATTTCACTATAACCAGAGCAGAACTCCCAATACGGTTGACACCACAATATTATTATAAGTATTTCATACAGCTTAACTTAAAGGGAATTCTACCCATTTTCATTTTTTTTCTGAGAGTGTACCAAATGCAACCAAATGAACCCTAACGGGTTAATTTGGTTCCATTTGTACGCTTGTGGTTTTAGTGGTTTTCTTCAGACCTCCATTTCTAGGAAACACAGGATGGGGGAACTTTTCTTTATCATGTCCACCCAGCACCTCTAGGGTATACTATTGCAATATTGTGTCTACTTATCTTGTGTTTTATTTTTCATTTTTATTGCATGTAAAGCACTTTGTGAGCTTTCTCTGTGAGAAGTGCTATACAAATAAAGTTTACTTAGGGACTGTACGTTATTTACCGGGGGGGGGGGGGGGGGGGGGGGGCTGGTGCGCTGGAAGTCCGGTCAAAAAAAAAAAAATCATGCCCCCCCCCCCCACCTCAATTTTTTCCCCATGGCCCTCCCCCCACTTCAATGTTGTTTTCCCATGGCCCTCCCCCTACAGGTACAAAATTGCCCCGCCATTTACTTTTTTCTTCAGTTCAATGAGCATGCCAGCTGTCGTGAGCATCCCAGTAGACACTGACATTTAACCAACAAATAAAACGCTGACAGGTCCCTTTTGGTCAATCTTGCGGAATCATGCCTCTCACAGCCCATCAATCAGAAAGTATACATGGTTCAGACCCTACACATGCTACCTAGCCGCTACCACCCATTCCTCAACAACGGGCAGATGAAGCTCGGCACTTTTCAACATCCAACGCGGTACAACAAAATCACTTCTAGTAGCACAACTTAAACAAGTTGCTTCGTGGAAAAACATTCGTAGCCTATATTGAACACAGATGGCACACGGCGGTGCCAATAAATAAAATCATGACTTACCAGAGGCTGTGACCACCAGTTGACTACAACACCTCTCCAAAATTCCTCTGGAAATGCCCATCCAATTCGTTGTCAAAACCTTCCCAAACTGTTTAGCCCATATAGTTCACCTCAGCTAGTTTGATATTTGTTCACGGGCATTTTCTATCATCTCGATGATGCTCAATGTTCCTCCGTAGCACTAGCAATACAGTGAAAGAAAGACAGCGCGGGCAATCTACAGTAGCTGCAGACTTCAACGTCATGGCAAAGGTCTCTGGTAGAGCATAGCTGTGTTTTTCAACCCTGGGTCGGGACCCAGGACTTCAACTTGGGGTCCCCTGAAATGTCTAGCTGTGAATAAAAAGACTACTGTAAGCCCAGAAAATATTCACACCATTGAAGTGGAACGTTTCTCATGTATCACCGTTTCACACCTACCCAATATTCTAACGCACACGGAAGCGGCAGTCCACCCGGAGTCACGACATTGAGGAGTCAGAAACTGAGCGCTTGAGCGCTGTTCAAATGGCCTGAATAGGGACAAACTGCAGTTGAAGTCAATGTAGAAGAATCGCCATTGGTCTACTAGCTCTATGAGTAAACGTAACTCAGTCTATACTCTAAAGCTCCGTCTCCTTTTTCCCCATGGCCCTCCCCTAAACTCCGATTGTTTTTGCCATGGCCCTCCCCTCACCTCATTTTTTTTCATCATGGCCCTCCCCCCCCCCCCCCCCCCCCCCCCCCCCCCCCCCCCCCCCCCCCCCCCCCCCCCCCCCCCCCCCCGGTAAATTACGAACAGTCCCTTACTACTTACTTACTATACTAATGACACATTAGAATGTTGAAAATGGGTGGACTTCCCCTTTAAGAAAATCTGAACCATCCCTTTAAGCCTGCCAAAGTTTTTGTGCGCTCTTCATCCACTGGTCCTGTGGTGTATTCTTGCAGTGTTGGTTGCTTGTGGTGTGAACTTGGTGTTAGTAATGACAGCCAGCTCCACACTGCCAGTGAAATGCAGCGGAAAAAAACGCACAAAGAATTTAACCACAAACTATTGCTATTACTTGGGGTATGTATCATCAAACTGTAGCAAATGTTCCAAGCTTTTTCTTAAAGCTTTTTTCTCTTCTTTTGAAAATAGCAAATCTACAAGCTGACAAACGAGTCATAATGTGAGGCGTTTCCTCTCAAGACAAAGGATATATAAAAGTGTTTAAAGGTGGGTATTATTGGAGCTCTGACGCATTAGTATGCTGGAAGCGAATAGGAGCAGACCATGAAAAATATTCAGTTCAGCTCTTTCCATGAAAAATATTACCACATGGAGGACATTAACATAGCCAGCTCTCTCTCTCTTTCCCTATCACTTTACTGTCTCTCTCTCTTTCTTTCTCTCTCTCTCTCTCTCTCTCTCTCTCTCTCTCTCTCTCTCTCTCTTTCTCTTTCTCTTTCTCTCTCTCTCTCTCTCTCTCTCTCTCTCTCTCCTCCCTCTCACTTTACTGTCTCCCTCCCCTCTCTCTCTTCCTTCATTTCATCAATTTGCTTCCTATCATTGTCTCTCTCTTTCTCTCTAAAGTCATATGTGGTTAATTGTATGCTCTCTACTCCTCTACCCCATCCTCTCCTCTCCTCCCCTCCACTCTCCTCTCATCTTAAACTGCTGTTTCCATTTACTCGGACTGAAGTTCTTCTCCAAGAGCTTGTGTTAGTGAATGCCTGCCAGAATGTTACAACAGTGGTGGGGTGGGGGTGCAGGGGGAGGGTGGGGTTCCAGATAGAGGAGGAAGAGGAGGGTGGTGTGGGCGTCGCCCCGGCGATGGGAGCAGAGTGTGAGCGAGTTCTTGCACCCTGTTCTGGAATGTCCTACTAAAAATAGATTCAGAAAGAAATGTTTAATGCAACTTTCAACAGCGTGAGGTAACAGAGCATCCACCTGACTGGCAATACAGGAAGTGTGTGTGTGTGTGTGTGTGTGTGTGTGTGTGTGTGTGTGTGTGTGTGTGTGTGTGTGTGTGTGTGTGTGTGTGTGTGTGTGTGTGCATGCGTGTGGTTGAGGGTTGCATGCTCAATGTCACAAGGCTCAAGGGCACATAGCAGCTGCTGTACTTGAACCTATAACCTCTGGGTTACTAGCTCCTCTGACAGCCACCCACGCACGAGTGTGCGCACGTGCGCGCCAGCAGACTTTGGAAAGCAGGCTCATGACAAAATAACAGCTTTACTACACTTGGAAAGTCCGAATGAAGTCTTAATGTAATGAGGTCATTTTATCATTAGGACCATTTAGTTTCAGTTCTAGAGCTTTGACTACGTTTTTCCCTGCTGCATGCTTCAACTGCTGTTGGCACATGACACGTCCATGTGATCTTCAGTAAATGGCAAAATGAACACTTCTGGCACACGGTTGGGACAGACTTTAGCCGTATATAATAAATGGGCTTGTCTGAAGTAAAGGTTAGGTAAATATAAATGTGCAATTCCGGTATACCAACCCACAGGAGCTGAATCACAGCCCATTTTATTGGCCACGTGGGTGGGTGATGCATTATAGGAGATGTTCAGCCTCAGAACCACTCAACATGAATCTCTCAGAATCTCCAGTTCCACAGGTTGATGACTTTTACGAGGTTTTACCACCCACTGAGACCACATCTGACAACAGCCAACAAGACGGTGAGCCATAACCTTCTCACAAGCAATGGCTTCCAATTGAAAAAACAACGTATACTAAATCAGTGTTTCCAAAACACTTGCAATCAGTGATATTGATGGATTGTGACCTGCATCCATCATCTCTGTGGCATAGTCAGCAACAACAGGTTTTCCACGAAAAGGGATGGAAGAGGGTGCGAAAAATAGAAAAATTGTATATAAATGTCATATATGCAAACTCTTGAACGTGGAACCTTTCATGCAATCCACTCTTTCACTTTACAAAAAAGTACTATGGATCTTATATTAACTTTATTCTCTTATATGAGGATTGTATGAAAGGTGCCACTTTCAAGAGTTTGTATATAAAAATTTCCATATGGGGGAGAATGAGGAGATTGATGTGGTAGTGGTGCATGGTAGGATTGTTCGAGACCACGCACGTACCTAAGTGACGGCTCGCAGGTATATTTATCCAGTTGTGATGGGGATTGTGATGAGGAGAGAATGATCGTGGGGTGGCCGTGATAAGCAGAAGGAGCTACAGTAAGTATCTAGAACTGAAATGATGTTGTAAAAATACAACTTCCCTTTGATGTGTGCCATGTGCATCATGTGGATGTGTGGATGTATGACTAGGGGAGAGCGGTATATACGTAGGTAGGGGATATTGCTCGTCTTCGTGGGTGGCTGGTATTAGCTGCCACAACCTCTGCGGGAGCTGCCAGTCCTCCTAGCTGGGAGTGAGCCATGTCTTTGTTGTTGCTGCATGCCTGGGGGACATTGTGAGGCTGTATTAATCAAACCTCCCATTTGGGGGGGGGGGGTTATAAATTAGGTTTTAGCTCATATAACTCTAACTATTTGCAGTTTACACCTCGACCCGTATATCTGTGTGCAGTTTTGTGACGATGTTAGCACCGAGGCTCGTGTGCTGCATGGGTTAACAGTATTTTGACATGGATCTCATTTACTGAAGACCTCCTGGGCTCCTCTATGTTCCCCTGGTACCGAGAAAACTGAAAAGTTCTAGTGTTTCTCAACAACTGGGTTAGGGCATTAAAGGAGGTTGTGAAATGTGCCGACATGTGAAACTTCATGGACAAAGGAGGATTTGAATATTTAGGGCCCTATGCGCTCTGGGTCTTGAAAAATCTACTCCTAGTATACAAATACGTTGTAAAAAGAAGAAAGAATCACTGGCCCACTGTACTATAGTGCAGTGGTTTTCAACCTTTTTCATACCAGGGACCAATATCAATTCAATTCAATTCAATTTTATTTGAGTGTCAAATCACAACAAGTTGTCTCAAGACACTTTACAAAAGAGAAAAGAACAGAGGGGAACCGACAAAGATCCTCCCAGAGCAAGCAGAGGTTGCAACAGTGGTAACGAAAAACTCCCCCAAGGGAAGAAACGTCAGGCAGAACCTGACTCTGGGGTGGGCGGCCATCTGCCTTGACCGTGTCGGGGGAGAGAAGAAGAGGGGGGTGGGGAGAAAGGGTGGGGGGAGGAGAGGGGAGGAGGGGACAGAGAGAGAGATGAAACCACTATTTATTCATCACAGACCACCATTTGAGGACATTTTAGCCCCACAGATCCCAAAACTAAAGATTTCTTTTGCTTTTGTCCAAATTCCAGGCTGGATTTAGGAAACAAAACAGTCAAACATACAGATCAAAATGACCATTAATCTACTACATTCTCTAGTTGTGTAGATTTGGGCTAATTCACATGATGACATGAAAACATGAAAACATTGATAGGGTAAACATTTTACACTCTCAAAGAGTTAAATCTGGTTAACCAACTTTCCATCATTTAGCCTGGGGACCACCAGGCGGTGGTCCCGCTATAGTGTAAAGGTCAGTAATAGCGCCCACCAGATTATGTGTAGGATCAGCTGACACCCTCGAATTAGACTGTCTCTTTCATAGCTGGAATCAAATCAGACTTGATGTTCAATTGTAATGGAGGTGTCTGCCTTGACTCATACAACATAAATAGTACATGGGCTTCCTAGAAACTGGTAGAAAAATATCATTCGAGGCCAGAGGGATCAGCAGCAAAACAGAGTACAACAACAGAGCTTGTCCAGAGTTCCCATGCAACATGGACAGCAGAAGGTAAGAGGAAAACTAGGGATGACATGGCTCTGGGGCTTTCAGCAGTGTTTTGGTCAAGTGAAGGTTAGAGTAAATATGTGCGTCTCTCTTTGTGCCTGTGTGATGACGGGGCTATGGGAGTGTGCTTACAGTAAAGGCAGTTCAGTGTAAACAGATGATTTGAAATATGTCTGACAGCCCAGTGATTTAAAACAAAACCACTCGTTCCCTTTGTTCTCTCTTGTCCTCTCTTTATCCGCCCTCCTTACTTTTTTACTACTTCCTCTTTCTTTATTTTAACGTGTTCTTTCTCTGTGTACAGTCTCTTTCTAAGTGTTCTCCTCCCTGTATTTCTAATTTCTATTGGACTTTTCCTGCACAATCTATTTCTCTATCACACACACACACACACACACACACACACACACACACACACACACACACACACACACACACACACACACACTTCTATCCCCTTTTCCTTCCACCCCTTCCATTCACTTCTATTTCTCTCTCCACTAGCTCTCCTTTCTGCCACCACCCTTCATCCCCCAACACACGCACACGCACACACACATACACACGTGCGCACGCGTACACACAAAACACGCCCATCCACCCCCAAAACCCCATCTCTGGAAACTGGGAAGCCTGCCCTATTTTTTTTAAGTAAGAAGAAAAACAGATGAGCAGTAGATGTTGCACTTTCACTTCATACCACACACACACACACAACACACACACACACACACACACACACACACACACACACACACACACACACACACACACACACACACACACACACACACACACACACACACACACACACACACACACACACACACACACAGAAGACACATCCCATCCTCTGAGCAGACACACAGTGCCATCCCATCCTTCAGGAACAGCCGCAGCAGTGAGACCGGTCGTCATTGGTGACATCATGGGAGACCTGAGTCACAGCTGTGAGTTGGAGCAGAAGGAAGCAGGAGGACCTCTGCCTTACACACACCAACGCAGAGTACACAGAGGTAGTCATGGGTAGTGTATGGAGAACGCTGTCCCCACAAAAACACAAACATTCCAGTCCTGTCCTGTGTACAGTATATCTAAACCAGAAGCCATGTACTGTATCAAAGGTTTTGTCAAAGATGGGATTGCTGTGATTTTTGTACTTTTTCTGTTTTGTATGCAACGCTGGGTATTTTCCTTTTCTTGAAAGGTGAAAGCCATTGAGTCACAGAAGGCCCAATTGAAATACTTAATCCTAATCCCTCTCACATTACCATACAACAACAGGTGAAAAACAGGCATGCTTAATGAACCACTGGCCACCTAAAAACATAATTTGAAGACTTTCTGTACACTTATCTTGCTCCTAGTTTAATCATTGCATCAGATGATTTATGTTTTATGGAGGGCAATACAATTAACACTGCCCTCAATGCACAGACATTACTTTTGCCTTCATCTACTAAGCCAGCAAAGAATCTCTATCAATCACAGCAATCAAGTGATCAAGTCAGACCAGACTGTAGCAACGACTTGAACAGGTGAGAGCCTGGTAGAGACTACACAAAATGCCACACTGTGAAGGACAAACCACAGTTATATACCCGCAGTATTTTACAAAAATAAAAATCCACAAATCATGAACAGATTGTTACCAATCAATCGTAAATTTGAATCACATGCCACTCGTGGTTTAATCACCAAATAACCAAAAGCAATTCAATTTTCATTTTCATCCATAGGATAACTGTTCACGAAGTGCACAAAATGATTTGGGGGGGGGGCTATATATCCCGGCTAAATGACTTACACATGATCACAGAGGTAATGTGGCATTGTAATTGGCTAGTGGGAGCGGACTACAGTTTGCAGTTTTTCCAAAATCACAACTTTTATAGTTACTATTATTGTTGCTATCTTATTGCTAAAGTCCATCAGATCCTGACACGATGATAATGTTAATGCACACATGCGCACACACAAAAGTGTGAAGTGGTTATGTTATGTCATTTGTTGTTTCATTTACACAGACACTTCTTATTTTGACGTCATTGGATTTCCTATGTCCTAACAGACGTAACTACAGTACATGGAGCAACGCTGTACAACACACTGTCCTATAGGGAACGGCTGAACAAAGCTGTTCTGTTCATTAGGAAAAGCCTGTATGCACGTGTGTGTGTGTGTGTGTGTTGTGTGTGTGTGTGTGTGTGTGTGTGTGTGTGTGTGTGTGTGTGTGTGTGTCCTGACTCCAGTAGCCCCTCTGCATGCGTGTGTATATTGCATCACTCGCTGGCTCCTCATGCATGATTGTGTGACTGCTGGGGAATGCTTCTCCCTCTCTCTGGACATAATGGTCCCCGACTACAAACACATGCAACTAAACAGTAATGGAAAATCAATATTCGGCAACAAGCTGCAATGATTTAAAATCCACAAATGTGTGTGCCCAATGCCTATTTGGGTGTACAGTACCCAAATGTACCCAAATGTTTCACTGTGTACGTGTACAGTACATGTGTGTGCGTGATGGCACATGCACATGCCCCCAACTCCAAGCCGTACATACAGTACTACTCCAAGCCTTTGAAAGAGCAACAAAGCTTAAAATTACATATAGCTACAGTTGGACAGTATATACTGCATTTGCAATGGTTCCAATAATTTCAGCAGAGGCCGCACTGATGATGTAATGAGTGCAATAATATGACAGCGTGCAGCAGAATGATGTTAAACTAAACTAACATCACATGCTTCCATTTTGATCTATATGAACTCACATGATACAGTTAGAACAATGAGAGATATTCTCCTGCAGATGTGTACTGTAAGTGACATCACTGTATATATAATCTGATAAGGAACTTAAAAAAAGAAGGCTTCCTGAGATGAAAGAAAATATTATTGTATTTTTATATGGGCCTCCTTTCCTGCCATTTGGGCCAACCGTTGAAAGGTCACGGTCATGGTTGCATAGTCTTCCGACAGAATATGACCAAGGATAGAATTTCTATCATTTCTGTCAGAATAGAAATGACATGAGCAGGTACCTCTTCAGCGGTACCCGCTGGGCACTTATACCTGGAACAATGCAAGTCGTAAATGCCCACCCCACCCAGATATTATGTCCGTGTCCATTAATGCCCATATATGGAGTTATTTGTCAGGTATGCCCAAATATTGATTCTATGCAGACGTCAGAAAAATGTCCGCTCCATGTACTGTATGGACATGGACCTGTCCAGACTCTGGGCAAAGGCATTTTTGAGATGGTGCTGGACAACCGTGGGTGCAATCGACTGAGCACTGAACTCCATGTGTGTGTGTGTGTTGAATTTGAAGTCGGTGGGGCAAGCTATTGTCGAGTTATGTGGATTACAGACATACATATGTATGTACTGTAGTGTACACACACACGGTTCATTAATACTTAGATCAGATGGCTGGCGCGAATGTTTTTCCCTGCTACTGGTCAAACTGAATGACCAGTCTACTGTTGAGTGGTACAGAAATTGGTAAAATGAGTAGCCTGTATTGCATGGCTTACAGTACTTACTTTCAGGCTTTTGTTGAGTACACATTTGCACATGGAGATCATCTGTATACTGGTATTTTCCTGTCATGTATTGCAACTGGAATAGGTGTGATCAAAAGGTAAATAAATTGACCGTGATTCTCCACTGACGCAATCTATCAACGCACATCATGGCAGTGAATTCAAACTTCAAATGTAAACTGCTTTGTCAGTCTTTGTTCTCCTGCTTTCTTTATGACAGAACTACACACAACAATGTATTAGTGCTAAGGGAAAGCCGACGATGCCGGTTTATAACTTACTGCACTGGTAGAGTATGAATCGATCTATCAGTAGCTTCCAAGCCCAGTCGACACATGTTACGTTGACTTATACAGTACATCTGGCTGACGTGCTGTCTATGTCTATGCTCTGTTGGTCTAATGACTGAATGGGGAATTTCTACAGCACCACGCCTCTCTGTCACAATCAAAATATGGTTGTCAAACTAAATCTGTCTTCTTTTAGATCTATTTTTAAAATGATTTTGATTGGCCTAACTTTTAATTCAAAACATTTTCTGAGTTTGTTTTAATGATTTTCTATTATGTTCCCAATTACACTTTGTCATGGTGGGTAAGATCTTAATTTTCTGGCGAGCGGAGAACTCGATCTTCTGCTGGGCACGGCTGCACTAACTAACTTCTGGGCAGGCCAGCCTATAGTTTGAAAGGACAGGTTATCAGTAAAATAGGTAGACATCGAAGAGGGAGGGTGGATGGGGAAGGATCAACATATGGAATGTCAGAACATGTCAGCTCCATATGTAGAAATCCAAGGGTTTCATCCCTGAAGATGTCACATGATGTTAAATGCTTCATCCCTGAAGATGTCACATGATGTTAAATGCTTCATCCCTGAAGATGTCACGTGACGTTAAAACTTAAATGCTTCATCCCTGAAGATGTTACATGATCCAACCCTCATGTGTCACATGCCCGAACCAACCAACCAGCACACACAGTGATGGGAAACAGGGAAAGAGATTACACAAAGACTTCATATCCTACAGTTCAGTTAACTGCAGAATATTAAGTCACCATTGAAAGGGTGACATGACTAATCCTGCTTCCAGGTACTTCCTCTCACTTTCTCCCCTGTGATTAGCAGCTGATTGCTTCCTCCTCACTCCCAGCATCCGCCCTGTGGGCCAGAGGCCAACTGCTCAAACCACAACCATGCAGGTTACGACTGGCAGCCAGGTAGCCAGTTCCCCAGGTTGGCATATGGTAATAAGCAGCTTGCTGCGAAGACTACCCACTGCCACTATTAGTAGTAGTGCAGAGCAAGACACTCTTTATAAGTTTATGGAAATAAAATCAAATTTACTGTGCCATGGAAGCATCGTGTTGTTGTAAGTCTTAGTCTGTATAGTCCACTTAGACTCCTCTATTGTTTTCCTCCATTCTTGCATGAGAAGCAAGCGCAACTCGTAAACAGGAATGTTTATAGTGGGCGGCTGTGGCTCAGGAAGGAGGTAGAGCAGGTCGTCCAATGATCTGTGGGTCGTCGGTTCGAATCCCGGCTCCTCCTGTCTACGTGTCGAAGTGTCCTTGGGCAAGACACTGAATCCCAAATTGCCCCCAATGAGTTGGTTGGTGTGAGCTGGCCACCATTGATGTGTGAATGTGGGAAGTGTCGACGCTGGCGTCGACTGTTCGCCGCTCTACTTCTAAATGTATGAATGAATGGACCATTCTAAAGCGCTTTGAGCACTTGGAAAAGCGCTATAAAAATGCAATCCATTATAGTTAACGGTTAATAGATTAAATGATTAAGGAATTATACAAGGAATAACCACTCCTTCCACACGCTACATCAAACCAAGGAAACCCCTTCCTGTCAGGTGAAAAAAGCGCCAAGTACTGAATGAGGTCAGTCCGTTGCTCTCCCATAGTTGGCGAGTGATAAGATAAAGTAGACTTATAAAGTACTTGTGCACTGTAGCTGTGCTCATCAAGGCCACATTTTGGAGCGATGTATAAATGTGAACTTGAACAACACACCTTAGTCACATTATAACCTTATTTTGGGGTAGGGGAGAGTGTTTTCACAAAATAACACCTGGTCCACTTAAAAAAAAAACTGCAAATAAATTTAAATAGAATATGAGCACCCGGGATTACAATAGATATTGACAATGGGTAAAAAAATGGTTATCAAGTCATTGGAGAGAAATGTAAGTTAAAAATATGTAACAGCTATATAAATTAATATTTATATTTATCTGTTCATGTAAACTTTGCTGTGAATAAATCTTCACAAAAGCATGCTTCACAAAAGCCCATTGGAGCATGTGGAGATAGGTAGGTACTGTACATCGCTTGAGAGAACACCAGTGTTTTTGTGCTCTGTTGAGGTTGCTTATTTACTTTGACCTCTTGCTATTAATTCAAGGCCTGTCATATCCTGTCAGGAAACTCTCAAATCGAGATTTAACGGATGGCACACTCACGGCCAATACAAACAATGACACGTATTATTCATACAGGCACATAAAGTCATAAACAAGAGCAATTGGCAGTAATTCTGTGGGCGTTGTTGCCATAAGGCAACGTTCGCTTCCTCTAAGTCTCGATTCTGTTATTAGGACGTCCTGTGGACACCTGCAGAGAGATCTGTATGTGTATACACACACACACACACGCCCCCCCCCCCACACACACACACGCACACGCACACATCTGCTGAGCTATCAGAAAAGCAGTCCGCCTTGTCTGGGAAACTCCACTTCTCTTCCTGTACAGTAAGTGTCTCTCATCATGAAAGACATCGACATGTCGTCACACAAATTAAACACAGCTTAATGCCTGGGCAAAATGCAAAAAGTTAAAGGTGGAACTGCTGCTGACATTGCCTTTCTCTATTTCTCTTGAGGATGCAGAGATGTGACAACAACTAGAACATTTGGCCTTTAAATATATATAATTTTTCCCTGCTTTAAATTTTGGACTACAGATTACACACCTCTACACAGAGGGAAGAAAGGTGAACAATGCAACATCTCTAAGCTGATTTGTAAATTGAAAGTAATGTTTAAATAGTGTAAAATACAATAGATTCATATTAAGATTTGCAGTAACATGACATGTTTGGAAAATAGCAGATGTATGCACTCACAATGTGGAGGAAAGCATTGGGAAGTTGCTAGTTGGTAGTTAGGAGGGGCGTCATAACACCCTGTTCGAGTTGAGACGAAGAGCAACTGCAGTTACTCCATATACTGTATGTACCCAATACACATATTGCACAGTAAAGTGCACAGTATGAAAACATGATACTAAATCATGCCATACACATAACTAGCGCCGGTCAGGGGAAATAAATACATTGACGACATCTACACTCTATTATACATAGACATGCACATGCTGTACATGCATGTACATGTTTAGGAACAATGTTCACCAGTTGTTCTCAACAGTAAAATGTCAATATTGCCATTTTATTCCTTCTGGAAACTCTTGAAGTTTCTCTCCAACATGCTGTGTGTAGTGTGAATGTGAATGCTGTGAATTCAAGTCAACTGTGGAGTTATAAGCAGATATACTGTAGCTCAAGAAGAACTCCTGGTCACAGCCGTGGGTTTGAGATAACATCATCTGGAATAATGCATTCAGCCTGGCGGGTGGAAACAGTCTGCTGTGGGAATCATGATTATTCAATTGCAATTGTCTGAGACCAGCGATCCAAATGAAATGCATGGAAATGATAAGTGATTGTTATTGACCTAACGATTACAATCAGCTCTGCATTTAATTCAGCTTCCTCTGATGGAAAACTACAGCCATAATGAACGCACTGGGATTAAGTTAAATGTATAACAATGAGGCCTGTGCCCCGTGGGATTTGCCAAGGTTTCCCTTCATTAGTCAAAGACTAATGCCACCAAACTTTTTACATAAACCTACTTTATAACTCTTATACACAAATTGTATAATTTTTCCTCACACTTTTGCCTGTGACACTTTTAAGGCAAAGCACAACACATTTCATTGGTTTTAATCAGGCAACCGGCCAAAAATAAACACATGCATGAATATTACTAAAGAAGGCACCTACCATATAGTCATTATAGTAAGGCGCAGGGTAGTGGTTATGTGGTAAATACTGTACATACATACAGCCTTTGGGTTCTAATCTAATAATGTTGGCTCAGAGAATTAAAAGCAGCAACTCTGTCCAAACTGTAGTATTTCTGAGACCACCTGACCATTGACCCCACCCTTCCATAATCCATAGTCGTTTTAAGACACAGAAGGATGTGAACAATCATTTATTGCGTCTTATCGCCTATCCCGTCTTTGACAACAGTTAGACACCCTCCGGGAGAGAAGAGGAAGGAAGCAGGCTAAAGATTATTTTCATTGTGTGTGTAAGGTATATTTCAGGGGCAGTGCCGTAGCGAGGGCAACGCACATAACGCACAGTGCGTTGGGCCCGGCAGTGACCGGCAGGGCACCATTAAAATAATATCAATAGCCCTAATTTCTATAAATATGCATTTTCCCGAGAAAACTGTTGAATCTGCTTTGTGCCCGGGTGCCCCTCTCCAGAGACATGGTGCCCCCCTGTTTGTCACGCAGTCCCTTAAGCTAATTTCGTCAAATAGATTTGGGAAATAGAAAACGGGATTTCAAATCCACGTGCGTCGTGCGGGCACAGACCGTGCGCATTGGAGATGTCCACAGAAGCGCCAGTTCAATTCATCTCCTTAAGTCCTTATTTATGGATTGTCCTATAAACAGCTGCAGCTGCCTGCTGTCGGTCACTTGCTTGTGTTTAGGTAAGGCATATAATGTAATTAAATACATTAATTAACTTGTGACGAATGCTGCTGCTTTCAGGTTTCCACTGAAATCCCGACAGTTAGTTTTTTCTTGATTCCGCTTCATAGAGAAGACCTACCCGCATATTCTATACAGCATCTGATAGAGTGATTTTTGCCGGTCACGCTGCATTTTGAAATGTACAAAATGGCCCAGAATTGAAGGAGATATGAATGATCAAAAAGATGTCTGTTTTGCCGCGAATTTCTCGACTTTTTTTTTTTTTTTTTTTTTTTTGCAATTTACAACAACCGCAGACTTGGGATAAATGCTCGCCACATACAGCAAAAAACGTGGAACATGTTTTTTCATCATAACATGTTGAATGGTAAGAAATGATCGAGAATTGACCAAACTGTAATTGTTTGAAAATACGAGCTAAAATACGCAGCCTGGCTGCGGGCTTATTCAGGGCCGCTACTAGGCTATATGAGGCCCTAAGTATAACTGGTCAGGGATGCCCCCCACCACCACCTCACCCTACACACGCCCCCACCTTTCCGTGTAGGCTGCAAGGGTGCAGCCTACATGAGGATTTCAGTAGGATTTCACAGGAGCTGTGGTTAATTTGCTGGTCCAGGCTATAGGCTTGGGCCAGGAATTAAAGGAAGGAAAAAAATCGCCCTTGCAACTGAGAAACAATGAGTAGTGGTGGGGGATTCGGGGAACTATACATTACAATGGCATTAGGAAGGTTGTTCCAAGGTGTTAGACTTCATTAATTCAGCCTTTTGTTATCAAATGAGTCAAAACCTGTTTAAAGGTAGGGGAAGTGATTTCACTTTTGTCAGATATCATATCACCCATTTTTTTTTTCTGTTAAAATGCTCTATTATAAGGTGTGCAGACCATATATGGAGTTTCCCCCTCCCCCACGTTAGCAGAGGAGCTAATAAAAGTTCTCCAGGTGGAGGGTAAATTCTCCTCCAATCAGGATCGAACAGCAGGTTCACATAGTGTAGCTACTCTTGGGCGCCCCTAGTGCACCAGGCTGGTACTACACCCCTAGTGCACCAGGCAGGTACTACACCATGATTTTCAAATCACTTACCCTACCTTTAACTGGTTCTGGAGACTGGAGGTGTTGGATCATTCTGAAAACAACAGGATGGCTAATGGCCCATAACTGCTTGTGAAACGGTGGCCCTGTGAGAAATACAAGATATTTGTCTTGTTTGTTGGGGGGGGGGGGGGGGGGGGGCACCAGAAAGCATTTGTGCTTAGGGCACCCAAATGGCTAGCAACGGCCCTGGGTATAGGCGCAGAGACTCTGTGGGGTCTAGAGAGCTCCAGCCCCCTGAGGATTTCACAGGGAATGGGGGCTGGGCGCAACATAGCCATCAGATATTCAAATACTAATCAGGTGGCTTTTGTTTACCTACAAGGTATAGTGTATAGGTGTTGTTCCTACACGTTCACCATGAAGCCACCTCCAGCCAAGCCAACAGTAGGTTATACCAATACAATCAAGACAACTTTTGTTATGTATTACATAATTAACATACAAAGAACGAGAGACTCACTTATGTACCAGAGACGCCGCCCCTGTGTGTGTGTGTGTGTGTGTGTGTGTGTGTGTGTGTGTGTGTGTGTGTGTGCGCGCACGCGCGTGTGTGCATGTCTGCGTGTGTGGTTGGATTAGACAAAACATTTAAAGCACATGCATTAAAGTAAGTAGAGGACGAGTGAACAGTTCATTGGAACTAGAACAAATACAATGCATGAGTAGAATTATAGATGAGAAGTTTAGAACAATAAACAATATATGTCAGTAGAAAGTTGGTTTTCTGCTTATTTTTAAAGGAGAGAAATGATAAAAGTAAAGCCTAATTTACGCTATAGTGAAAGCAAACTGTCACTCCAGAGTCAACAAACAAGGTACAGCATGGTAGGCCCAAAAAAGCAGGAAGACTCAAAGGGATCTTCACAGGAGCAAAAAGTATTAAACAAGGGTCCCCACCTTTGAAAACATTTTCCTCTATTCCTTCTATGACATTGCCTGGAAGTTGCTCTCTGCTGTTGTGATCAGTTTGCTGTGGTAGTCATGGCTGCCAGTTCCCACCTGATGTGTGGGAGCCCTGCTTTACTCCAGACTGTACCGCATAACCCCAAGTATGAATAATGTCTCCGTCCACACAGACCAGGAGTTGAATCTAAGATGCACTACAAGTCAAACTGACACCACAGTGAAAGGTGTCTCTTGATGACTCTATCCTCTAAAGAGGATAGTCTATGCCTATGGTGTCACGTCTATGTATGACATCATTGTAGGGTTGAAATAGACTGTAGCAGTTATCTGTGTCAGTCATGCATGCATGTCAGTCACTGTGGCATCAGATATCTCTGTGTTTAGCCCAAGCAGCCTCTCCATTGATTTCCAGTGTGAATTTTTTTTTTAGATAAAATATTTTTAAACAATGTGTTATTATTATTATTATGATTATTATTATTATTATTATTATTATTATTATTATTATTATTATTATTATTATTATTATTATGAAGGGCAACCACACTATTGTTATTGTGATGTGTTTTCTCTGATGATAATATACGGTATAATCATTGGATTGGCTGACCAAGGAACATCAAAATGATTGGATTGGCCGATGTAAAACTTTCTTTTACTACGTCACCATTACAACATCATCAGGGCAACCACACTGCAATTGCAAAATTGCATTCTAGTAATTATTACTACTACTACTACTTTTCCATTTATTCTTAGTAATTGTTTTATAAAATGAAAAGCAGAGGGGAAAGAATAAGATCATCTCATGAATAGATATTGTATCCAACTATGCCAACCCCTACATTACAAGATTTCATTAAAAATGATGAATCAAAAATAATATTTTACCATATGGACCTCTCAGTGTACAGTCTACATGATAATCTGCTGTATGCTCATAATGGCATACAATGCCTTGCCTAAGACCTAGGTCTGAGAGGCTGAATCTCATTTTTTTGTGTGGCTCAAATAAATAATGAACCTTGATATGAAAAGGTTTAAAAACAAGTGCTCTGCCGGTGGGGCTTCAGTCTTGTGTGTCTCTGCCAGACACTGTGACAATGCTATAACCTGTTGGTTAAAATGACTATGATGTGATGTGACTCCCCCTGCTCTGGGTACTGTAGAGCATTGTCTGAGGTCTCTTTCCCTTTCTCTACCCCCTCCCCCTCCCCCCGTTCGCTCTCTCCTTCTCCCAGCTCTGTCTCATCCTCTTCCCCTCCTCGCTCTGTCCTCCTCCCAGCTCTCACTCTCCTTCACTCCTCGACAACTGAACTGACAACAATGGTTGACAGATATTGTGGGAAGCAGGAAGCAGCGGGGCAGATTTTGGCTCAATCATATCAGTCCATCCAATCCTTTAATTGTCCAGCCCTGGAGGAAATGCATTATGGGAAATCCGACACGATTCAACACACAATGGTTAAGGGTTCAGCCAAAAGTAGCTATTTAACTCTTTATGAAATCTGCCCCTTCACCCCCTGTGCGCATGCACGCGTGCACCCATGCACGCACGCACACACACACGCGCACACACACGTATGTACTACATCTTTGTAATTGTTACCGTTATGGATGTTGCCACAGAAAACTCATACTAAACTTGTACTGTATGTCCAGTACTAGTAGATTGCCCATTTTCTGTACATTTGTGTGACATTGTCATGCAACAATTGATATGAAATCGGGCAAACTATGAAAAAACATAAAAACTGTAGGTGAAATATGGAGAATCAATGATACAGGTTAACAGTTATATTGCTATCTAGAAACTAAGCCTAAATATCTGACTCACAAATCATAAAATCTTAAACTTGGCCCAGGCAGTTAACACAGCCGTCTGGACACCTACTGCTGAGCCAGCCTGGCAGCATGCCACAGGTTTGAATCCTGATCTCCCCATCTCCCTCCCCATTTCCTTTAGCTCTACTTAGTTTCAACCTATCAATAGAGGCAGAAAAAACAAATCCCAAACCTTCGCCCTAGCTGTTCATCTATGGCGAGTTGTGAGTGTTGTGAGTGTTGTACGACTCGAGGCTTGGAGACCCAGTTGGGTCTCGAGTCCACATATTCAATTACTCGGTCTCACCTCTAATTTGACTTGGTTGTGACTTGGTCTCAGACCAATGTGACCCCCAACCCACCCACACACACCCACCCGCACAGTTCACACAGTTCACTCCATTATTATGAGGAGGCGGAGCCCATTCACGTTAACATTATAAGATGTCTATCACTCAGTATACAGCTATCTACAGTAGTAAACCTATTGTATGTAACAGAGTGCAGCTGACAGCGATGTTTTCTGTACCCATCAAATGATCTCTGGTCTCCGTTTCGACTCGGACTTGTCACTTGACTACCTCCCACACTCAGCCCGCCTCAGGCTTGGTCTTGACTTGGACTCACATTAGGTGGGCTCGATTACAACACTGCAAGACCATCGATAAAACAGCAAGAAGCAATACAGGAATTGGACATACAGTACATAAAGTTTAATACAATGAAATGTCTCTCCTCCGTTCCTCAGTTTCTCTCTCAGCACAAAAATGGTTCCACAAATCAACCCAATGGTTCTTTCTTTCTTTGGAGGGGGTTGTCTTCATCTGTTTTGCTTACAACAGCAACAATATCCTGCCTGGCTTCACACAGGTTTTCCTAAAGAAAGGCTAGCTTTGTTGGATTCAACAGCCATCCAGAAAATAAATCACTGAAAGATGGACATGGGCCGTGACTGGTGATCGGAGAAGGTCTTTTTATGAGCTGGGCTCATGTATCTGAGCCTGACAGAGATACAGCACTGTGATCTGTGTCCAACTGCTGTAGCTCTACACTAACAGAATGAGACTGACTGACACAAAGACAGACACACGTGAAGGCAGAGAGAGAAGAAAAGGCATCAGAGTTTTGTGGCCTGCACATAGGCTGCACTGCTTTCACATTGCGTAAGGATAGGGAAAAGGAGAAATATTTGTCTGACTATTGAATAAAATCATAGTCTGTCACATTATATGTGCAATTTGTGCATGTATTTCAGGGCACTATTTTAACTTGAGAGAACAAAAGAGGATGTATGTGAAAAATCAGACGGTGGTTTAAAAAAAAAAAAAAAAAAAACGCCAAGCCAGG
Organism: Benthosema pterotum; assembly: GCA_039105355.1. NCBI lineage: Eukaryota > Metazoa > Chordata > Actinopteri > Myctophiformes > Myctophidae > Benthosema > Benthosema pterotum. The sequence goes on along the minus strand of CM076966.1, from coordinate 20,026,933 downwards.
GCCACCCATTGCTGGGAAATGGAGTGGTTGCACCATTCAAAATTACAGTAGTTACTAGAGAAAGAGAATAAAGCAAAGTATACAAAGACAATGGTTCCACCACTTTTCCAGGTATAGGTTAAATCTTTTCTCCAGATAGTGCTGTCACTGGTTGGCTGTCCCAACACTGGCCAGACTAATTTACAGTCCCCACAGAGGACTGCTGATGATAATAACATATCTGTAAAAAGGCCATATTTAAAGGAGTTAACTGGTTTAATCCCACCGGCCACATTTGTGACCACCTCTTTGGTGTAGTTTAGGTTAAAACACACCCAATAAAGTCCAGACTTTATGTCCTTTGCTTTGTAATATAATGTACGTAATAGCTTCTCTGCCACCATGTCAGCCATGAAGCAGTAAAGCCCTCGTGTCACAACTCAACTCAGACACTCTGTAGATCCACATCATTATCATCAGTTCCATGTCAACATGTGTTCCTCTTGTTACAGCTCACTGCATTCAACTGCAGGCACAACTCAACATGCACACAACAGATTCATCCATCGATTCTACTATACACAGTGCACACAGCTTACAGCAAGCAGCAGCAAACAAAGAAAGCAAAATAGGGTACCTACTTTGAGCTGTCATAAATAGTTGATGTCATGGTAAATCCATGGTGATAAAACCCTCCTCTCTTCAGTTCACCCTCGGACAAGCCCTCCGGCAGCATCTCCAATTCTCCATCCTAAAAATACAGTACAAACAGAACAGAATTATAGAGCCAGGTACAGCTACGGAACAAGTTTAATTTCCCGTCGGTCAATATGGACTAAGTACAATCGGACAATATGAAATAAGTAACTGTTTTGAATTGGGAAATGAATATACAATTTATCGTGATTCACTCATTCAGAAAAAAAAAAGGATATCAAAGTGATAAATTTGTATCACAAAAGTTTGAGTTTTCTTAATAATTAACAAGTCAGTTTGAAGTGTGGGAAAAAAACAACCATTTTATAAAACAAAAACTTTTGTTTTCAATATCTGTAAAACATTCAGCCTTAATATTCAATTATCTCAATTCAACGGACTTAAAGAACAACTTTAGGTTTACAACCAAGGTTCATGTTATAGATTAGATATTATTAGAGAAGTAAAGATATAAGATATTAGAGAAGTAAAAGTTGAGCGATTTTAGCCGTTTTGACAGGGGGCGGGAGCATTCGACTTTCTCCAATAACCTAAAACATGAACCTTGGTTGAAAAAAATAATAATAATAATAATAAAGTTTTACTTTAAGACAACCTAGATCTAAATCTGAAATGTGATATCATTTCATTTGCAAGGTTTTATTTTGTGTGACAACGATCATTGCATTTGTTTTACACAAATGCAAGGTTTTACACAAAATTGTTCACAAATCATTCCTATTTGTTCATTTCCCTCAAAGAATAATTTTGTAACAAAGCTCTGATTCACCACCACACATATACAGACTATGTAAGGTTTTATTGACTATTTAATGACAACTAGGCTTATTTTTACATTGCATGATTAGAGTAGATTAGAGTATTTTGCCCACAGAAAATAACTGATTTCTAAAGCTTAAGAGAACATTGTTTGATGAAAAGATTTTAATATTTCATCACTGTTTTCTGTCTGTTCATGAGTGATTCTGGTGGTTTGGATCTCTGGGGATCAAACCACATCTCAGGACACCAATGTTCTCAGATGAAGAAACCACAACTCCATTTTGGAAGGAAATAAGACAAATGAACCCCCAATGGACCAATCCACCTACACTATTGTATCTGTTTCTAACCAGTGGAACTGTGAATGCTGAATGGATCGTGATGTAGAGATGAAAGTGTATATGGCATATGACCATGTTTGTCATGCAGTATCAAACTCCAGTTAGACAGACGTCAGTGCGTAATGTGAACCAGTGAACCCAGATATCGTTTTGGCAATGGGGAAGTGAAAGAGCCACCAAGATGGCTGAATAACGAAAAGGTAGAGGCTTGCGAACTGGCAGGAACCATAATGTATTATGATGTGGCAACTACTTCTCCAAACAAAACAAAAATTAAACTAAAAGTAGTGCCATGAGGCTGAGCAATGGGCTATACTGTGACGCGTTTAAAATCCAATAAATCCAGGAGAGTTGCTGCATTTGAGGTGGTTTATTGAGAATCCAAAAATGTATACTGAAACTGGTGAAAATGAACAAAACTATCAAAATAAACGTAAACGGTCAACAGAAAATATGGGCCTAAGGCTCACCCCCATTGTTCTCAAACACAAGCTCAAACTGAACTGAAAGAATCCCCGCCACCACACACAGCTGACTTTACAAAAGGTAGGAGGTGCCAATTGCAAATTAGGTAGTTAATTGAATAATTGAACCAATTAAACAATCATGAGGAAAAATAAATAAATAAAGAACAAAATGTATATTTTGGCTCCTACACATTACGTTAAACGATCTGTGACATTAGTTTTAATTTCTTTGTAATTTTGTTTTCGGTTCTATGACCTCAATTACACTAAAAGAACCTGAACTTTGAACATTCAGCGGGTATTCTGGGGTCTGGAGTTTTCTCTGGGGATTTGGAACACTTTGGGGCTGCAATTAAAACAGGCAACACAGTGGCTGAATCTGCTGCAAAATCCCATATATAGGATTTGTGGAATTTGTGAGAAATCACTAACAGCAGGAGAACGAACACACACACACACACAACACACACACACACACACACACACACACACACACACACACACACACACACACACACACACACACACACACAGGTTACTGTACCGTGCATAGTGCAAAGTGGGGGTAAGTCTGCTATTTTGGCTCGTACATATGACAATGATCACAGTATCACGTGCAGCAATTCGAGACGTTTTGATTGATGCCACACAGGACACAGGAACCTTAAAGGAGAATTCCGGTGGAACAGGCTTTCCTACCTGAATTTCTAGTTGTTAGAACCCAATACAGGTGGTCCAGGTGTCGGCTTGTATAAATACGTTGTTTTGCGGGGACCCCCGACCCCTCCGTAGGCTTATAGCGGGGCCGATGGGCGTTGCTCAAATTCGCCTATTTCCAGCGCAAAAAAAATGCTTTTTTCGCTATGTATCGACTCCTCATGCTTTATATGTTATTGTGAGGCACTGACTTTGCAGCATAGCAACCTGTTTCTATGTGTTTTGCCGTAAAGCGGAACTGCTGCCATAAAGCGGAACTGCTGAGACCCGCCCCCGGAAGTGCCACCAGCACTAGCTTTGTTTACCATAGCCATGCTGCCAGAGCCTCGCTCATTCACCCTGCAGTCTCCGCTGTTGCTGTACGCTTCGCGCACATACATAGAAGATCATTTTTCATTCTTTTTCCATTCTAACCAATGGCGCAAAGTTATGAAGACGGTCTCGCTTTATCCAAGTTTTATTTGTGGAGACCAGATCGTCCAGATGACAACTCTGACGATGGTGATGAAGCTGTGCCGTGTATCACTGTGTGTGAAGATTTCGCCCCCATGATAAACAGAGCAGTGCTGGAAACGTTCTTTCTAACAAAGAAAATAAACTGGACGGAAAGACCGAAGCCTGAAGGAGAGGATGGCCACTTATCCAACGAGTAAGTAGTATTTTACAGGCTTGTGCCACTACTATTATTGATTTCAATGTTTACAGTACAAGCAATGTAGGCTACTATTCATTCACAATATTCTACATAGTCTGACGTGTTCAGACTATGTAGTATACATATGTACACTATATATATATATATATATATATATATATATATATATATATATATATATATATATATATATATATATATATATATATATATATATATATATATACTGTATATATACTGTATATGTGTTTGTAATGTGAAATGTTTTTACACAACAATATCATTGTCTAACATTAGGCTAATGTGCTTCTTCTCTCCACAGTCAGTGCCGGCTGGCCTCCTATAGAATTCTTCTGGAGTGGTTGCTGAAAGGTGAAAAGCTTGGAGCTGGAAACCGTGTTATTCTGCCTTGCTGCTGTAAGAAGAAAATACCCTTCCGATTCAGGACTGTACCATGGATTTGTAGAGGAAGCTGGAGATCTCAGAGCAAAATACACTTGGCCTCTACACTAAACAACATCCATTGAGTCATTGATGCATATCATTGGACCCTTGTTTACATTCCTGCGATACACAATCACATATTGCACTACACGCATCTACCTCTTTTTATACAGCCATTGCAATTATTTTGTATTGTGTCCCACCTATCTCTATTCATTTGATGATGGCCTTTGTCTAGCAGCTATTTCAAACCACCCCACCTTATTGACTCTATTGTTGTGGCTCATGTGAAATCGTCAACACCATGTGATAGTCCATCAAGAAAATAAAGTCATTATGTGCAGTTGAAGTGTTCATTTACTAATAACTTGCAAAAAATAATCTACTGTTTCACAATATTGGGTCTTTTGTTGGACTTCCACGGGGTTCCCAGCTAACGCTAAATTATTTGAGAACCATTTTCTTTTGGATAAGTAAAATCCTTATAGGGGTCCATGGTACTCCTTATCGATGTTTGGGTAACACTGGTCTAACAAATCATTTCCCTGTAAACTATTACTGCATCGCCATATTTCATAATGAATACAGAAATCCATGATTTACCAAAATATAAACATTTATTTTCAACAATGTCTTATAAATGAAAGTTTTTGAAATGGTATAAGCTTTCAAATAATATTGGGAAAAGAAAAAAAAGAGTCACTAAAAACAATGAACATAAAAGTAAGGATGATTCAATATTTACATATGACTAGATGACATGAAAAAACCCTGTTGGCCAGCATACAGGACAGTGTGTTTCCAATGGGAATATCCTATATTTTGGGGACTATATTATTTGACATTCAATGATTCTGCACTGCATCGTACTTTGTATTGAGTAATGAAGAAAAGAAAATTACTTTTACTTGCAAATGATTGCACATCTATTTCCTCTGATGGCTGAATCTACGTGAAACCTTGGACTTTAGTTCACTCACGTCTGGCCTGGGGACTTTTGCTATATTAGGCCAGGGGAACTTTTTTCCCTTTCTCTCTCAGAGGTTCCAGTGGCTTTGCTTTGCTCAACTCCTTCACACGATGCAGAAGTTGTAGACGGAACTCCAGTTGTACTGTGGCCTCAAACTGATACTTCAGAACGTAGCTCTTTGATGCCTCTGAAAATTGTATTTTCATCTTCTCCTTTCCTACAGGGAAAAGGAAAAAACAGAACAAAACATTGTAATGAAAAGAATGTCAAAGTACACAGCAATCTGATCTAGAGAGGCATCTCCCCTTTATTAGCATTGTAATGCAAATACAATTTTATCCAATCGTAGTTAGAATGTGACATAAATCAACAATTGAATTATTTGCTTACAGAAGGACACATCTTTGCAATGACAATATTACAATTGCATCCCATTATTCACCCATGAATACCATAGAAGCTGATGATTGGCTGATGATTTACTAAAGGGAAAAAAAATATATGTAAAAGTCACCTTTAGTTCTATAGTTACTTTTCTTTGTAGTGGCCAGCTCTCGTCCCACATTGAAGTTGTGGTCCATGACTGCAAGCATGGTACGAGCCAACATGCTGTCGTAAAAGAAATGTATTCTTTTTGGTGTGTATTTCAGAATGGTGGAATGGAACACTTCCAAAGAACCTGAAATAAAAGGAAGGACATATGTCACTATACATTTCAGAAATTTTGAGGAACACTACTTTTGGTCAATGGCCCAGTGTTATTGAGAGGTGATTTTTTTTAACTGGCTGAAAACGACTAGTAAACATAACTTGATTTGTAAACATTTGATGGTCATTTGCCTTTATTTACTACATACTCACTACATGGTGCACTTACAATGAAAATGTTTGGGAATTTATTGGATTATTGCTACATACCACTTGTAATCAAACATGTATGTGAATGTTCTAACAGTTCTACTGAAAAAGTAAGTTATTGTGAAATGTAAACACACATTGGAGAAGTGGTTTTCTGTAGTACGTGACAAGGGGGTGAATTGATGAATCCCATCCCCCAGCATCCCTTCTCTGTATGCTAAAGTACTTTATGTGGTCTGCCCAGAAACGAATAGGTGAGAATGGGGACGTTGTGGACCCTTCTTCCACCCCCCTTCTTTGAAAGCAAACAAAGTCTGTTTTTATGACTATTCGCCCATATTTTTATGACTATGCGACCATAACACAAAACATTTCTTTTACCAGTAGTATCTATACAATGTCGATAAATACATACAGTACATACCTACTGTAGATAACGTGGGAAGGGCTTGGTAAAGAATAGCTTATAAATCAACAAAAAATTACCTGCGATGGTCGTGGTGTAATACTGGGAACAGCTTGGGGTTCCCAGGCGAGTCAAAGTTTACGCAGTTCCAGGGCTTCTCTTGTTCAAACACCTGGGAAAAACACACTGCTTCATGATCAAACGCTGCTAAAAACAATAGCACTGCTAAATAAAGTGATCTTCTATGTATGTGCGCGAAGCGTACAGCAACAGCGGAGACTGCAGGGTGAATGAGCGAGGCTCTGGCAGCATGGCTATGGTAAACAAAGCTAGTGCTGGTGGCACTTCCGGGGGCGGGTCTCAGCAGTTCCGCTTTATGGCAGCAGTTCCGCTTTACGGCAAAACACATAGAAACAGGTTGCTATGCTGCAAAGTCAGTGCCTCACAATAACATATAAAGCATGAGGAGTCGATATATAGCGGAAAAAAGCACTTTTTTGCGCTGGAAATAGGCGAATTTGAGCAACGCCCATCGGCCCCGCTATAAGCCTACGGAGGGGTCGGGGGTCCCCGCAAAACAACGTATTTACACAAGCCGACACCTGGACCACCTGTATTGGGTTCTAACAACTAGAAATTCAGGTAGGAAAGCCTGTTCCACCGGAATTCTCCTTTAACTAACAGGATGTGCAGCATCATATCCATCCAGATATGATGGCTTTTATTAGCTGGCTTTCAAAAGCTCCAAACCACCTCGTCCCTGAAGAACAGCTAGTAGAGGAACTGCTCTTCTTTGTGTATCTATTTGTCATCTCATCTCCTCTCCATCCTCCTCAACAGGATCTTATCCACCTCCTGAACCTCATCGTTCCCTTGAACTTCCTGCTTCAAGTCCTCTCCTACATACTCTCTCTCTTCTCTCCCAAGCACATTATGCTTGTAAATGTACATAACAGGAAAACTTGTTTTTCTGTTTGGCATTCATTCAGACAATGCAGAAGAAGCACAGATATGGTTTCTCCATTCTTCATGGTTTCTCCATTGTAAACACACCATCTCTTCCGCTCTGCCTGCTCCATCTGCTGCTTCATATCTTTCTCATCGCCATATTTTTATTTCGAAACAGATCACAAGATATAATAAACACACTTATACAACAAGTATATAAAATTTGCACAATTGAACAGAAGTAGAGAGGAGTCTCTGTTCAGCTTCATGGCTTACAACAGGGTTCCCCAATATGCAGCCTGTGGGGCGCCTCCTTCCTGGTGGCCCTTGGGGGGATTTAAAAAGATTGATGGCTACATGTATTGTACATGAGTGATGTGAGATTACCATATCACACTTTTGGACCAAATGAACCATAACAGCTCCATTCGGTTCCATTTGTACTCAGTTTCTCACCTACTTCAGACTACTCTCTCAACGTGGCCGGTTTAAACTCACCCATGGCTTCCGCATGTGGTTTGGGTTATAGGGTTAGAGTTATAGAATGGGGATCTATACTTGGAATATTGGGTAGTTGGATCAAAGTCGAAGTACTGCGATTTGTCACACACGTTAATACCGCAGTGAAATTTGTTCTCCACATTTGACCCATCTCTTGGAGTGGTGAGCCACAGACGTGCCACGCTTGGTAATGATTTGATTAGTTGATTTGACCACCAAATCCAACCCATTAATGCAGACTGCCATTCTGCCAAGCAGGGAAGGATTGGGTTCCATTTTTACATTTGCTATGATCTGTCCGGGGATCGAACCCCAACCTCACATTTTCATGGTGGACACTCCACCGTGTCTGGATTTATGTGTGTCTGACTATCGGCCTATTCTGAGTTTGATTTTCGGGGACCACTGCCAACACCAAAAAACTATAATATGATGTCATACTAGCACAACTACTGCTCTTTCCAGCCCTCCACTATGATGTTACTCAACACTGCAGTGGAGGTGGTGGAGATATACACACAGCAATTATCAATGCTGAATCAACGAACAAAACAAACTCCAGTCCCTAACCTTTTACTTCATCTCCAAAGATGTTGGTCATTTTGTCCTTTATTTAAACTCAACAATATAGAATCATGAAGGAAGTAGTAGGTCAGGGTCTGGAGCAGGGAAATGATTACTTTGACCTGACCTTGACTGTAACCGGTATATTGTTTTTAAATCCCACTCCCCCTCCAAATATCCTTGAACCTGAGACTCCAACCTGGAGCCAACAATCAGTTCCCAACAACACACCGTCTACCGTCTTATCATCAGGAAGGCCCAGGGGTTACCAAGCTGCTGCTGTTTCTATGCAGACCCCTCCAGACTGACATTCATCATGCAATCAGCATTAAGGATTAGTCATGAACAAGGACATCTTCGTGCATATTGATAGTGCACTCTGTCCAATACGTCATTCAAAATACATTAGATTATACTTGTATGTCTGTTGCTTATGTGACGCACACATGGAATAAAGCTAAATGAAATCTCATCACTGAAAGTGATACCTTAGTGTGAGCCCACCACCACACGGATAAAATGGACTCTTTGGCCAGAACGCGATCGTTTTTGACTGAAGGAAAAATATTTCCTATGGTTTTTTTTATTGGTAATATCGGTAGAGGGCGCAAATCCTGGTTGTTTTTCCGGTGAAAAACGATGGCGTTCTGGCCAAAAAGTCATTTTATCCGTGTGGTGGGGGGCTCAGAGTGCCAACACTAAGGTAATTAGGCTTTCTAATGACACAAGACGTGTTTATTTTGGTGAGTATGTAAAACGTTCTTTATCCACTCGGAGGATGGTCGGGTGGTGTAATGGCCAATTGCACTGTATTCTGCAGAGCTCCAATGCAAGTCAGACTCAGAGGCAGTGGAGCTCTGGAACAGAGCTAAGCCTGCCCGAGGGAAACAATGAAAAACACTCTAAAACAGCATTAAGGTGGCTCCAATTCACAACTGGCCCCTATAAAAAAAGTCAAAGCCTATCTTAATTTGCACAGTGAGTAGGTGGCGAGTCTGGCGACAAAGCACCCTCTTTGGGAGGCCACAAGAGGAAGTTGAAGCTAGCCCCAGAGCCCCACACATAAGATGAAAGTGTTCTAATTGATTAATGCAAGTCTAATCAACACAGCTGGCAATAATCTCACTCAAGTTTATTAAAACTGAACTCATGTGGCAGCCATGTGCATTCACCTGTAGCTATCATGCTTCACAGTAATGCTCTGAGAAGGAAGCAACAATCAAGTGAAAATATTATGATTGATAGTAGAGACTGTATGAGTTTACAGTTTGAAGACCCCAGTCAGTTTTTGGACCTGCATGGTTCCATCGGCCTGACTGACTGGGACATGGATGATGCAATTAAGTTAACAACTACAACCGATCAATTTTGCCAAGGTATGAAGGAGGATGAGTGACCCTGATTTTGCCCATATGCTTGGATTTGTATTAGGCCCGATAGAGAATAATTCAGTCACAATTTGCATCTATATCTATCTCTGTAACTCTATATCTCTTCTTACTCCTCTTGCGTTAAACACTGTTAAACTCACCGATGTTGCAGCTCGAGGCCAAGCTGGAACAATCCTCTTTCAAACCGATACACCCAACCATCGGACGGATGCATAAACCCCCACCCTCACAGGGGGTGACCATTAAACCTTCGTCCTGATATGTCGAACAATATACTGCCTCTCCAATCTGCCGAGCTTTGTGTCGTAATTAAACGTCCACTCTAGACATGAACTATTTTGTCAAGAAATATGGCGATTCATATCCTACCTGGAAGCACAGTTTCACTGCCTACTGCATTATGTGCATGTTTGAAACAGGTGGTAGGCCTACACAACACAACACAACACGGAACCAAAATTTGGTTGCATTTGTACACAATCCCATGGCATTAATACCTTTTAATCACACTGGTGAAAGCAGGTGAAAATTTGAAGAGTAGGGAGTCAGTCAATGCGTAGGCCTATTGCAACTGTAAATTCAACAAATTAAAAAAGTCTAGTTCCAAATTGCAGCTATTAAATGTTTCTGGGTGTGGGCCTACTATTAGCCAACGTTTTATTTAGTTATTTTTTGGGGGGTAAACCGCAAGCAGTGCTCATAATGCTCATTGATGTAAGTACAGTGAAAACGTCACATAGCTTCCTTCTCAAATCTTCCTTTTCTTCTTCTTAGGGTTAAATGGCGGGTTGCAACCAATAGCTTTAAGGTGTATACCGCCACCTACTGTACCGGAGTGTGCAGTGTGACTACACTGCCTGAATCCTTACAGTCACAATTAGTGTTATTTTACCAAGGGTGAAATGTACTGTTATTTTACCAAGGGCAAAATAACAGTAAACTAAATTCTCTAGAATATCCCGGTCTCATTCAGATACCCGACCACCGCCTTCTGTTTGCTCTGGACCTTCCTTGCCTGTTTGGGGCCTTAGAATATAGTCTAAGTTTGGGGCCTGTGGTAAAAGCCCATGGTTTGGGGTTTGGATGACAACGCTTTCATCCAACCAGGATGAGAGGGATCTAAAAGGCTCTGTGCCAATCATGATCGAGTGGGGGCGGGCCTTGGCGCACGTGCTGTTCACCCTTCTCTTTCTTTCTTTCTTTTTCCCTCACTGTAGAGCATGTGCATGTGCACATCTTGTTAATTGGACGGAAAGGGAGGTTTTCAATCACCCAAATCACTGAATTCTTCTTTAAAGGACCACTTCACCACTTTTCAACCTCCTCAATTATTAATGATAAATTCTCCATTGAAAAGTTCCAATGTGAAAATCGAAGCCATTGTTCTCGCTGGTGGATGGCCCACAGCCCTCCTAGGAGAGATGGACTGAGTAGAAACAAATTGTGCTGTTTAATCGTGAACATAGGTTGTGAAGTGGTCCATTATACAATAACTACTTGTTAGATGACATCCAATGTGACTGCTCACACCACTGGCCAGTGGCAATCCAGCTATTTAAAATTTGTATGACTGACATGATTGATGCCTGACAGATGACAATCTGAACGACCAATACCTGGCCCAGTGGCACTATGCAAGAAGATCAAGAAAAAAACCTGATGGGCCAGGTGAGAGGGAGACATTTGACAATCATACGCAACTCTACAGACCTAATGTTCACTTCATGGAGTAGCCTACAGTATTGCTCAGAAAGATTTCTTTTCCCAAAAATTGCCAAAAGTAGCCTGAGGGTTAACTTTTTGCTGCAGTGTTTAATACACAGTATGCATAGTGTATGCAGAGTATATTTCAAAAGAAAAGGGCATTCAATATACAAAAGCAAAATGATATACACTGACAATGTAAAAAGGGAGAAACTTTGGACAAGTACAAAAATATATGGAGTTTAACGTGAAATATTTCCCTGCCTGTATTTTTGCCACATTACAGAATCCCTTGTGCAGACCAACCTATGGCTGTGGGTGAACCCCAATTTAGTTTGCCCTATTAAATACAGCCAACCGCTGAGTCCTCCACCGACCCCAGCTCCTGTGGAAGTCCAGGCCCCTCAGACCCTGTCTGTTGTGGATGAAGATGATGACACAGTCCAGAAGAAATGTCATGGTCTTACGCTTGGTGAGAGCGACACCTACTGCCACCCGGGAGCGCTGCAGGATGGCACCTCCGGGGAAGAGGAATATCAGTATGAGGTATGTACCAGAAAATGTGGTTTTCTACCTTTTACCTTTTTCATACCAGGGCCCACTATTTATTCAGATTTTGAGCCATGGACCACCATTTGAGGACATTTCATCCCCACAGACCCTGAAACCTTCTTTCTTTTTTTCTTTTTTTTAATTATTATTATTTATTTATTTATTTTTTATTCCCAGGCTGGATTTGGGACATAAAACAAGCAAACATACAGATCAAAATGATCATTGATCTTCTAGTTGTGTAGATTTGGGCTAATTCACATGATGAATATTTTAACTCTTGAGAGTGTAAACATGAGTGTAAACGGAGTGTAAACATGAAACCAAATGGACCCGCAAGGGTCCATTTGGTTTCATGTTTACGCTCTCAAAGAGTTACATCTGGTTAACCAACTATCCATCATTTAACCTGGGTACCACCTGGAACCCTTTTGAAGGACCACTGATGGTCCCTGGTCCACCTGTTGAAAACCTCTGTGTGTGCGCTAGTTAAAATGCAAGATACAGTACATTTGCTTCTAACCTTTCCAACCTTGGATGACAGTTCAAGAGTGAGAGTGGTCGTACTGGACGGCCATTTCAAACTGGGTGCAATAAGGGCAGAACAGCCAAGGCCAGGAGGAAGGACCGCTTGCCCTCAAAAAGGTCTCTCCAACATGTCCTGCAGGTACAGTCAAGTAGGAGAGGCAACATCCACTAATTCACACCTTTGATATGTGTCATTTCTTTAGTTGAATCTAAATTGTTCATATCACAAGGTTCATGCTATATAACGGGCTGTATAATTGGTGAATTGGCTATGATTTTAGTTAATTTCTTTCGAGATTATGGCTTCATACACTCATTCTGCTTTTGCAGGACAGCAAGACCCTAAAACCAGGAGGATGGCGCCGCCCCCCTGTCAACTACTGTGTCCTCATTGCCATGGCGCTGAGCAGCAGCCTTGTACGAAGTCTCAATGTCCAGCAGATCTACAACTTCATCAGGTTTGTCAGATTGTTTTACACAGCAGGTTTAGCTGCAGTTGGGTGGTTTAAATAGCATTACATATCAAACCATGCACTAAAAACAACCATAGCCACTTGCACAAATGTGCTGATGTTGTGACTGTCTTTTTTTGCATGCATGCATGGATTCAGATTCAGATCATGGTTTGACATGAATCCACAAGCTGTCTGCCTGTACAGTATTACTTATACTGTAGACAATTTTCATCCAATAAAGATTTCCCACTTTAAATGAAAGAAGACTGTCTGCTGCCTGAATACTGGCATTTCTTACTGACTGTTCAGATATGGAGATTAAAATGAGTAAATGACAGTCCTGTACTATCGACTTTAGATGCTACAGTATCTGTCATTAGGAATGGTATTTCAGCAAAGAAACTGTGGTGATGATCATCATGGAGATGAAAATGCAATATAATATACAGCTTAGAATTAGAATAAAATGGCATTAAACTATCAACTTGGCTCATTCATTGTATGCTTTTTGTCCATATAGAGAACATTTCCCGTTCTTCCAGACAGCTCCTGACGGCTGGAAGAACACCATCCGTCACAACTTGTGTTTTAGCAACAGCTTCCGCAAGACTCCACACCACCAGCAGAGCCGAGATGGCAAGAGAAAGTCCTGCCTGTGGCAGCTGACCCTGGATGGGCGCCAGAGACTAAGAGACGAAATCCAAACGATGACAAGCGACGTATACAAGGAGCTGAAGAAGAGTATGTCCCACCCTGGTGAGATCTTACAACAAATCATGTCACTAAATTGGTGCTCTTGTCACAGATATATGCATCAGAGTAAGTTCAGTCAGTAAACGGCCTGCTTCCAGCAGACGCTTGGCCTTGTGCAAAAAAGCAAGTTGCGTACGACATCTGTTTCCATCCAGCGCCTGTATAAAACATGTCACGTGACATCAAGACGCTGCATCTTTTGTATGCAGTGCAAAGTGTAGTGTATGTGCAGCTTATCTGGGCCGCCTCAGCATCATGTTAACATGATTCACTGCATCCAATCACACGCATTCCTTCTTCCTACCGGCTGTTTACACGGGAAGTTTGCATTGCTCAATCTGCTCGCTTGTTTGCTGCTGCACTGCTGTCTGTTTAAACATTTGCTGCTTATCCTCTCCAGTCTACACCCCAATGTCTGTCGGTTTGGATCTATTGTTTAGGTACGGGGGATTCCCTATGATCAAGACTTTTGCACTTGATCAGAGTACCTAAAACAGCAGATCCAATTCATCACATTGCCAAACCATAATAACATTGCAGTAAAGACAATTAACAAATTAAACAAAAAGTAATGGATGTATTTTCTTCTTTCACAGGAATTATTCCAAGTTTGAGCTGTGACCTGCATTCATGAAGATATCAAAATGGTCTTCATTAAAAGAATGTAAAAGAAGAGTGAAGAATATGCTTGTTTATAACTGAATATATTTGAGTTTTGTTTGGAATGGGATACCTATTTTTGTACTCATTTAGATTTATATTGACTATATACAAAAGATTGTATTAACAAAATTTTACGTTAGCCGTCACTCGGCTCAGTACCGGTGTAGATGATGACCGGGAGAGGGCCATTTATACCCATCCTGTCCATTTTGTTGCTATTGAAATGGAAGTAATTAAAACTGCCAGTAAAGAGTTTTTGAGTTGATTTGTAGTTGCATTTAACCATCATTCTTGTTCAACCTGACGGAAATGCAGAGTGAGTGAGTGAGTGAGTGAGTGAGTGAGTGAGTGAGTGAGTGAGTGAGTGAGTGAGTGAGTGAGTGAGTGAGTGAGTGAGTGAGTGAGTGAGTGAGTGAGTGAGTGTGTGAGTGTGTGTGTTTTGGGGGGTGGTGGATGGGAGGAGAAATCCAGTATCCAATCTCTTCCTTAATATATCTATGGCAAATCAACTTGTCTATACAATACACTGTTGCGGCAGTGATTTTAGTTCACTATAAACACAGTGGAAAAAAGTATTTGCAAATGCATTCATTATAGTATGAGTAATCTGAAGCTTGTCATTTAGTTTTGATGCTTGCTTTCCTGAATTTATCCCACAGGGGGGCAGTATAAGCCTACAACATGTTCTGAAGATATGTAATGGTATCTTCAAATCATCTGAACATGAAATAGACCTTTCTAGACATGTTAACTTGAGGATATTAATTGGTGTACTAATATACCACGCAACCAAATCATTGTCAGGCCAGGTGTTTTGTCCTAACAAGTGACAACAATTTATAAATGACATTTATGGACTATTATTGTTTAGGCCTTTGGCCCTCACATTATATAATTACAATAAGCCTACTTATTATTATTTTTTCCTGTGTGTGCACGTGTGTGTCTGTCTCTCACTCTCTCTCTCTCTCTCACACACACACACATACACACTGTTTATAGTGTGACATCATTGTTGGCTGAGCATTTTCTCAGACCACAAGCATGTAAACTCCATTAGACTCCACAGACCCTCAACCAGACTCTCGCTCATATTCTCAAATGCAGCAAAAAAACACAAATTTCCACATGCGTGGACAATGTTTCTCTGGCCTCCACTTCTGCTTTCAGCCATAATAGCACACTGGTTGCACCAGAGGGGATTATAGTCATATGCTCTCATCAACAGATCCTGATCCTCTGTATGCTAAACAGTTAACTCCTGCGTTAATTTAACTCTTGATGAATTAGTAAAAATGGAATTTGAATGTAAAATTACAACATTCAACATATGTAGAAAATATAAGGCAATCAGCTTGTCATTTGATATTGAATGGTTCTCATCCCTTAAAACTAATGCATACAAAAAGAACAGCCAAGTTTGACTTTTATCCCCACTTTTATTGAGATTTAAAAGAATATACATACAACTCAATGGAAACAATTATCATCAGTAAAGCTTCTGTCACCACACCAGTAAGAACTGTGCGGAAAGCAGGGATTGTTTGCCCTGACGATCATTAACACAACCTGTACAAACATGACCTACAGCATTCAGGATCAAGTCAAACCATAAGCAAATAATCATAACAATGAGACAGCACATTATGTTTGGGAGAGAGATATACATGTACAGTATGAGTGTTTGTGTGAGAGAAAGAGATTTCACTTAATACTTTATCATAGCATATTACCTTAACACCCATATATACTAGTGCCCTTAAATTATCCTTCATTACAAAATGTATTCTTCATTATAAAACAAATTTAAAGATTAAATGGCACCGAGGAACCATGCTAAGTAAACAACATTCAACCAATATTTTAAACTCTACAGAAAAATCAATGTATTGAAAAGCATAATTTTCTCTTTTAAAATAGGTAAAGGGATAATTAAGTGTCCTAGGGCAAGAACACATGACTTTTGTAAAACTGGATTTTTATGAATACTATTAGCAGTACACTACACCATTTCAGAAACAGACTTAAGAACACTAGAGAACAATGTAAAAGCATTATAAAGATAAATACAAGGACAGTCTAACATCAACATACATCACAAGTTTACCTTTTACGTTTTGCACAGTCTAACAAGTTTTTTTTTTCTTCTTCTTTTTAACTTTTGTCCATTTTCCTTCATCACATAAATAATTTGATTATCAAACATGTATAAATAATCTACTTTGTAGATAAAAAGATAAAGACCAACATAGCAAGGTGTCAGTCTGTTTAACCCAGGTAGAGACCACAGCATCAAACTTTAACAATGCAGTGATTGGCTGTTACTCTCCTAAGATGGTATGAATCCCAGCGCGTCTTCCTTTCTGTAGACATGACCTTCTTTATGAACACACACAGACAGCATCCTGTCATGGCCTGCACACTGTTTTCTTCGGATCGTCTTTGAGGGAGGGACGTAGTGGACAAGGGGCTTCTGAACCCCACATACGGGTATGTCCTTTAGCGGCAAGGTGCAAAGAAACAGATGTGAATATGTGAAGGAACACCACCCCACTTCCCACATGTTAATCTTGGCCCATGGACAGTTCCATAGCTACCACTGGAGTTTGAAGCCTCCATAGTTACTCGCAGTGGGCAGGTAGGGTAGGGGCTTGTCTTGCTCATCAACACCAGTTGTTGACTGGAACACACTGGCCTATAGCACAATTGGTGGTATAGGACGCTTAACAAATATGAATCTTCTTCATAATGTGTCCCAAACCATCAACAAATCCTTCAAATTGAAAGGTGACAAAAACAAAATAAAGATATGATACTGTAGAGCACACTGCATTTCATTATGTTTCTCACACAAACTCCAGATTCAAACAATGGTTCTAATCAATCTCTTGTTTACATTACCAGAAGAACTGAAAACAAGGTACTTCTTCCCACTTCTGGCAAAGGCTGCTAAAGCCATAACCATAAACCTGGTCGATATTCACAAAGATAATTTAAACTGTTTACTATATTGAACCAGACTTAAGAGTACACTGTACTGTTATGGTGGTGCAATTATACAGTTCAGATGTGTGGGAGAAATGTCCAAAAAATTGGACAACAGAGTGAAACAGAAACCAGCGTTGGAAGTTTCTGTATCTACAGTATCTACCTGTCCGTTCCTTCAGTACTCAAAGGAGATATGTGACATCAGTTTCAAAATACACTCAAAGCCTGGCCAATGAAAATGTATGAAATCAATTATGTATCAATATATATATGGCCTCCTTTACCCAATTTGAAATAATTCTCAAATATACAATGTAGAATCTCCACAGTATTTTGTCCAAACTAGAGTACAGAAACAGAAAGCGGTAAAATAGAAAGCGTGTCGCTCAAGAGTTAGAGTGTGCTGTATGGGTACATTGTACAGTCTAGCGTGGGAACTAGAAGGGTTTTCCACTGAACAAGCATACCATGTTGTAAGCTTATTGGCAGAGGACGATCTGTTTTCCAATCATCATCACCATAGTTACAGTTTACTTGTGGTACACAGGAAACAGAACAGCAGTTATCATATTAACACTTCTGACTGCATAGCCTCACTTTCCCAACCTTTTTACAATGGTTTTCACCACCAAAACCATATTTCCCGACTTTTTGTGACCACTAGGGGGTCCAAACTTTTTTGAAACCCAAAATGCTAGAAAGACAATGAAAGGCAGTGAAAGACATTTTGACCCTAGAATAAAGCAGTTAAAGTGTTAATGGATTGGAGAGAATTGATTAGACAGCTGGAGTATAAAATGTAATTTTCATCTTGGAAATCCACTGAGAATTTGAAGCAATGGAGTGTTGCAAACTCCCAGAGACTGTACCATACCCACAGCAGACCCAGTGTATAGAGACCAGTTCTCGTGCTGTACTGTACCCATAACAGACAACAGGTTAGCTGTGCAGTGGAGTCCCCCCTCGTATCCAGTCTCCCCCTCAGTAAAGACTGCTGTCATTATAGGAGCTGTTGCTGGGGAAGGTGGGGCAGGGTTTGTTCCAGGGTAGAGCCCCTGAAGCGCTGTGGCCGGCCGTGGGCAGGCTCAGTGTGCTGGCACTCTTCAGCTTGTTCTTCAAGCCCCAGCTGAGGAACGAAGACTTCTTGGTCACTTTACGGGACTTGGTGCCATTGTCGTCTTCGTCAATGGCCAAGCAGATCATAGAGTAGGTTTTGGGAAGGTTTCCGCAGAATGTGGCACTCTTGGTAGGCTGGGTGGGGAGACGTTTAGAAGGGTTAAATAACAAGAAGCAGAAGGTTTGTAAAGAAGTACTTGAGGTAATTAACAGCACAGCCAGAATATGACCAACTAGCCCGGTGCCTTGCTGTAGAGCACAGTTGTGCATACTGGTTGGCCCACCGGCAATGCAATATCCATTGCACCCGTGTCAGTATCTTTTCCATCATATATGGAGATTTCTGTTATCTGTTTGTGTGCCTTTATTTCTATATACGTCAGGCATGCCTAAATTTTAAAGTGTTGTGATGTTAGAATAGGTACACTGAGTAGGTTAAACAGAACTGGCATATTGATCACTGGTTTAATGTTTTGGAATGTGGAGGATGTTGCAAAAGAAAGAAATTAACATGAATAAAACTAAAACCCTGGGAATGGGTTCTATACAAGAGTGGAACCAGGCAGGAATTACCTCTCATGGGAAATCACTCAGGCTTATTTACCATGCTAATAGAGAAACACAAGACACCGGATAGGCGGATACGTAGTCCGTGGCTACCCAAAACCAGACCAATCTACCCGACACTGTTGTCCCTCGCTGACAGAAGCAGGAAATACTTTCCCTTGAGTCAGCCATTATCATGTCCTAACCACAAGAACCAAGCTACAATATAACAAACAGAAGGATCTTAGAAAAAGTGATGTTTAAGTTAATCAAAACATGTCCCATCAAAAGCATTCATAGTGCAGCAGTGGACAGAAACACAAAACAATAGTTCACATGATTAAAAGCTAAACCATGACCAGCAATGACCAGCAATTTACAAAATAAATGAAGCAAAACAAAAGATTAATCGTTTGGATTGTCTTTGAGGAAGGGACCTATAGTGGACAAGGGGCTTCTGAACCCCACATACTGTATGTCCTTTAGTGGCAGAGTGCAAAGAAAGGGGTGAATGTGTGAAGAACACCACCCCACCTTCCACATGTTAATCTTGGCCCATGAACAGTTCCACAGCTACCACTGGTTTACAGGAAATGTCCATGTTCCTAACATTTCTAAAATTTCACATTTAAATGTTATGCATTCTCAATTACACAGTCTTCCTCCAACCTCTCTGTTAGCCTCCTTCATATCTGACCACCTCCTTCTCACCCTCTCAACTAACCATAGCCAACCTCAAGTTTTCACCACTTGGCTAATGCTTTTCGCTTTCTCCTCTTTCTTGTCTTCTCTCATCTCTTCCCTCACCAGATTCCTTCTCCTCCCTCTAAACGTACTCTACATCCTCATCCTTCCTCTCCACTGTTTCATCGGTCTGTGATCGTCATTACCCTATTTCTCCCAAGGCAGCAACGTGGTTATCTGAAACCACTATAGCTGAGCGAACAGGTCTTTGGGCTGCAGAAAGGAAGTGGCACACAATCAGATGACCTTTACGGCTTTATTCTCTATCTCTGTCTCTCTCTCTCTGTGTCTCATTCAAGATTTTTAGAACAACCTGTAATAGCAACTATTCACATTTTTACCAATAGATGCACCAATCTGCATGAAACATTGCATATACCCTGATTACCCTCCGAAGAGAACAAGGACAAACTTGTTTTCTAGGGAGAACAAGTTTGACATCTGCTTTTTATAGCGCCACCAGGAGATTGTAAAACACATTCTTTCATATTACTCCTCCAGATTCTGTCCCAAAATGCTGCCAATCACTACACAGCATCTCTAGAATCATGTGCTCAAGACAGATCTGTAGATATTTCATATTCCATTCCATGGCACACTTTTCACATTCGCCTATAGCGCCACCAAGAGGCCACACAGCATGACCTATTGGGGACCTGTTCCCAGTAGAGCACTTTTTCTAGTTTGTTGAGAAGGTTGATGATATCAGAAACTCTTTCTCCCATCATCCCACTAAGAAACTGTTTAACTCACCTAATGCTTAACATAAATAAACCAAGCCTTATCATCATCATGTACAGTATATACTACTCCTCTTCAGTATTCCAGATCATTGCGCACATTCCACTCCCTTTCATTTCCAGCAGCACATCTGTAACCACAGGCTGCATCCCATCTGCTTCCAAGTTAAAGTATCATTCATTTCCTCTCCGTCCAAAATTCTGACCGCGACATCAGTGTGATCGCATTCAAATGCACCAAATGCTTTTCTCTAGACTCCATTTACCCAGTTGTTTGTCGTCCATGGTGCATGCCACTTATTCTCGTTTTGCACTTAACATTGCTCTAGATAAGACTCTGCTTAAAGCGCCTGAAGTGTAAAACCACGTCTTACCATGTTTGGGTAGCTTTCCATCATGCTGACGACGCGGATGTTGACTCCTTCCTCCTCGTCCACATCCTTCAACAGAGCCATCACATCTCCAACAGCCATCCACTTACAGTCTGTGTCGCCCACCGAAACTATGTAGTCACCTTCCTTCAGCCCGTTGGCCTAGCAACCCAGAGTAAAACAATAATGTAAACACACAATACTAGCTTTCATATTATGCTTAGTGCATACAGTAGTGTTTTATACCAGCGAATGGATGTTTTAGCTCATAATTTTAATGTTATGTGCTACTGTGTGTGCTAAAGTCTCACTAAATAAAATGCTCAGGGAGGACTCCTTGCCCTAGTGTTCCTAACTCCATATTCAGGGATGAGATTTGGTGTACTATATACAGTATTTAGAAACACTATGTACACTGTGTAATGTAGATATAGTGTTTCTAAAAATGTAGTTCGAAATAAACTGTATAATAAACTCGCATATATGGATACACTTCTTTGTGCAGTGGTATGTGTACAAATGTAATGCATCTTTTAACTGCTAACACTTGGGCCACAAATGTGTGCCATGCAGTCAGTGCACTGCAAATATTGACAGCCCAGCCATTCCTGTGCAGGACTCTCATGTCTTTCACACTCTGTGCGATGACTGGCCCAAATGCCACATGTCAAAGTCTGGCCAGAATGTACTGTATTTAGTTAAACAAACACTGTGGTGCACTCTGGACCCAGTCTTAAAACAACACTATTTTTACTGACACTTGAACCATGGCAAAAACAAATGGATGCTCCAGTGTCGGTGTGTGTGTGTGTGTGTGTGCGCGTGTGTGTGTGTGTGTGTGTGTGTGTGTGTGTGTGTGTGTGTGCGTGTGTGTATGCATGCATGCGTCTTACAGCGGCAGGGCAGAGGGGGTCCAGTGAGACCACCTGAACGGGTGCTTCGCCCCTCAGAGTGAACCCTAGGTCTCGATCCTGTGGACGTAGTAGTACGGTACGAGGAGCGGTCCAGCGCTGCTTGGCTGAGAACACAGACAGAGGACCCTGCACAAAAAAATACAGGAGATATTCACTGATAGAACAAATAGCAATGCTCAAGGGGGTCTCTCTGTGTGGAGTTTGCATATTCTCCCTGTGTCCCCTAGGGCAGGGTACCCCCACAAACAACATACAGTAATCCTGATGTCTCTAATGCCTCTGCCTTGGTCAGCCAGACACCTTTCACCTGTTACGTATGGCCGGGGAAACCTCTCTCTGTCGAGTGAAAACAAGCAGCTTGGACTCATCATGCATTGAAAGAAACATCCATCTGTTCCTCTCCCAGGTTGGCAGAGGGAGTGTAGCGCCCAGGATTACACTAAACAATTGACACTGGGTGAGCAAAAATCGTGGGATCGTTTTTTGTTTTTTTCAGCACTGTTGGCATCAAGAGTTTCCCCAAATTACCCAGTTTCACGCTTTCAGACTAGTTGGAGAAAACAATGGCAGTCATTGTAGAAATGTCTCCCTTCAAGTACACAGTAAATCCTCAGTATTCATTTGTCCATTTATAACCCTGAGAATGTACAAATGTAAACGACCCGTGGGAGAGTATTGGTGTGGTATTTTACGTGGCGTAGCTTGGGCTCCCCTGATAGATATTGGGGAGTTGCTCACATAACAGAATGCCCAAAATTGGGCCATCAGTGTTAAAGAGGTTAAGAATTTATTGTATGGTTTTATCTCAGGCATCAGCGTTGTTGTTGTCCTTTGTGGTGTTTTAACTTGACTAACTAATAGTTTTGTGTTTATGCGTGAGCTATGGGATACCTCTTTCTTCTGGGAAAAAATATAGTACCGTCAAGTTAGTCTGGGGATGGATATAGTGTTTGTCTGTCTAATGCGCCTTCCCTAGTGTTCTGGGCATGGGTTTACAACAACACACACAATACTAAACCCAGGAAGATGCCAGTGGATATGGAGTAGAGCCCTGGTAGGGCTCTACTCCATATCCTGCATAAAACATGTTGCACGACATGTTGATCTCTTTGAAAAAAAATGCCAACAGTGAAGTACTGTATATTAAGTCCCAACAATGAAGTATATTAATCAATAGTACAATACTTTCAGGCAATCAAAAGTGTGTGTTTGCAACCAGATTCTCTTCTGCGTGGAAATAACCCTTTGGCAGCAGTCGCAGTGCTACAAGTACAAGTACAATGTGCACCAATCCAGCATTACACCCGATTTATACTCGGTACTGTGCCATTTTGCACAAAAATAGCCCTTGTAGGCGTAAATAGGAGTAAATATCAAAATCTTAGTCTTTTAAAGGTAGGGTAAGTGATTTGAAATTCATTGTGTAGTACCAGCCTGGTGCACTAGGGGCCCCCAAGAGTAGCTACACTATGTGAACCTGCTGCTCGATCCTGATTGGAGAAGAATTCACCCTCCACCTGGGGAACTTTTATTAGCTCCTCTGCTAACGTGGGGGAGGGGGAAACTCCATATATGGTCTGCACACCTTATAATAGAGCATTTTAACAGAATTTTTTTTTGGGTGATATCTGACAAAAGTGAAATCACTTCCCCTACCTTTAATGCAATGTTAAACAAGATTTAGTCTTAGACTTTTAATCCTAATAACACATGATTTAGTCTTGGTCTAGTTTTCTTAAATATCAAAAACCCCTGGCTATGGCCTGTGACTTTTAAAAACACATCAAACTACTGTAAGTGGTGCTGATATTTGTCTTTGGAGGACACACAGTGCTGTCTTTGTTCCTGGTAATGAGGGGACATTCTGTCTCCAGTCACAAAGTGAAGCCTGAATGAAGCCTCTGATAAAGAATTAGAAGGCTGATTGGGGGTTTTCCTCTTAATCCCAGCATATCAGATTAGGCTCCCATTCAGTCTCTCGCCTTTATCGTTTCATCACCCACCTTTGGAAAAAGCATTATTTACAACTAAGCTCTAACTCAGACATCCAGTGCACGCACTCGCCAAGGATAGCAGATAGTGCTGTGTAAGAGAGTGTACTGTATGTGTGTGTGGAATGCGCGCGCACACACGCGCACACACACACACACACACCACACACACACACACACACACACACACACACACACACACACACACACACACACACACACACACACACACACACACCACACACACACACACACACACACACACACACACACACACAACACACACACACACACACACACTCTCTTCCCTATTGAGATCGCAACTCTGTGTGTGGCTACACTGCTGCTTGCATACATTGCGTGTACAATATCACTATACCAGTATGTTCTCTTAACCACATGAACCCTAGCGTGAGCATTTAATTTCACAGGTCTTAAATATTTATACATTGTACTTCCAAACCATGACCATGTAGTATGATATACTCATACCACCAGGCTCGAAACACACAGCCAACAGCCAACACCCACGCCCATGAAACACACAGCCAACACCCACACACCCACACTCACACAATGAATAGAGGAGAGGAGGTACAAGATCTCACTGCCGCAAGATTCCGCCATCATAGAATATGCTGTATATGCATGACCCAAAAAACAAACAAAAAATATATATACTGTATATTGGCCATTTATATTTTTAAAAGCACAACAAAGCATACAGTATTTCCTGTGTTGTGAGAGAAGACAGAGCACCCATCGCTCTGTGTGTGGTTAGTGTTAGTCTTTGTCAGTCCAAGTGTGGCTTTCTGTGTAGAGTTTGGCTGGGGCTAGAAATGAGTACACAGTGAAAACAAACCTCTGTGCTGTGCTTAACTTAAGAGTGTACACAGATTTCCAGCCACAGCTTACTTAAGACTCATCCTTTGGTTAATTGTAAATCAAAAATAAGACACAGTGGAGACTCTGGGTGTAAAATATTACGCAATCATTAAAAGTTTAAATCTCAGACAACACAAATCCAGAGCATCTGCTGTGTCTTGTTCTGAATAAATCAAGCGAATAATAATAATGTATAGAATGAACCAAGCATTGTGGATATTCACACAGCGGTCATGTTAGCTCTTGTATCGTTTTTGGGGGTGTTCAGGTTGGTGGTGGTAAGATAATAACAAAATGGCTGCTGTGTGAATAAGGTGACTTGTGAATGGAAAGTTATTAGTAACCCACATACCAGCCGGTGGAAAAAGTCGTTGACTTTCACCTTGGTGGCCACAGGTACCTCCATCTCTGCCCTGTGCTCTGTTTTAGCTGTAGGTGGAGAGAGAGACACAAAGAATGATGTCATGATGTCATCTAGTTGCGTTTGTTGCCAAAACACACTTTAAATGACCTCTGGTCTGTTCAACAGAGTGTGGTTTTACAACACAACAGTTATTTCGTCATTATGACTCTGTGGTCAGCAAAAGAATACATAAACAAAGAAACAAATCAAATGCTTTTAAATTGCAGTCTCTGTATTAGGAATGTGTAGCAGGTAACTGTCCAACAGAGGTTGCTGAAACCACCGCTATACTATGCACGCCTCTAGCTGATTGCCATCAAGGTCCATTCTTTATTGAGCATTTGATCACGGACCAGCATACCCATACTGATACAAAACTCACAGATAATGTCTGGTGCATCCATGTGGTCGGTAAACTCATCCTCATAGTCGTGGCGGTTGAACTTGTCCAGGGAGCGCTCATGACTGGCCTTCAGGATGTCGTGAAGCACCTCCAGACGCCTGAGGTGACGACACAGACCGTGGATCCGCAGAGCCTCCTCGTGGCCCAGGATGGCGCGGCGCATGTGGGCCTTACCTGAAGGCCAGAGTACTTTAGTAAATACGGCTGTTTAGATAAATGAGCAAGATATTCTTCGCTTATGTTGGGTTATGGTTGAGATCTCAAACTGTACGTAACAAATTAATAAACCCGACAAAAGGTATTCAGGTATTCAAGTGGCCAAAAATACTGTTGTATTCTGTAAAAACTTGTAACTTTTAATTAGGAACATACGATGTTACATGAAAGTGATATAGATGTTATTTAAGGTTAACTAAAAGAATGCTAGTCCTTTGCATTGGTCGTACCGATGCGTCTCCTCTCTTCCCTCCTTTCAGAATGTCCAGAGGAGAGGATCCTTCAGGCAGACGATCATTACACCTGAGACAGGCTCTTCTCCTGGGTGTCCTCGTCATCACTGGGACCCACTGGGACGGCAGAGCAGAGATTCATTATTATTACTATTGTTATTATTATTATTCTTGGGACAGACCAGAGATTCATTATTATTACTATTCACTGGGACCCACTCGGGCTCAGGGCCTAGTTTTATAAATGTTATTGTCCTCATCATCACTTGGGACAGGGCAGGGTATAGGGAAATTATCACTAAACATTTTAATCTAGCCACAATTTAGGTTAGGGGTAGGTTATCGGTCTAATGGACCTTTGATGTGTCAGAACTAAAGCCTGTACCCAAAAATATAGGGACATGTGTTTTTTACTGTAGAGAGGACACCGGGTGTGTTCTGCTGAAGTGGTTGTTACATTATTTAGTACCAGTTGAATGGCCAACCACTTCAGTAGAACACCCATGTCATGTATCTGTTCTCCAGTAGAAAACATGTCCCTGCCCCCCGGCCTCCACTATTGTTGCAGTCTCTGGCAGAGGATCAGTATTGTGGGAGAGAGAGAGACAGTCACCGCACGTCTCATCATCCACAAGAATCTGTTTAACGGGACGCCAAACATAGAATGCTTTCGCTCCGCTGACCGCCTGGCCATTCCTCAGGGGTCAAACCTAACTAACACTCTCTCCATCTATGTGACCGCCACTGACCAACCCCCCCCCACACACACACACACACACCACCCTCATTTCCACTTCACCCACTCTCTCTTCCCAACAGTCTTTCTCTCCACCCAACACTCTCCCGCATAGATTCCACTTCTGTTTCTGTCTCTATCCCTCTCTACTGCCTCTCCTCAGATCTCTCCCTCCCTCAAGCCCATTAAGGACTTCTCTCTACTCACTTCTTGGCTTCTATCTCTGTTGTTTGTTGGTTCAACCGTTAAGCACTCCCCTGTCTCTCTGACTCTCTCCTTCCCCATTAGAAGTAAGTAGTGGTCTGTGAGTGTTAAAATAGCATCCTGATTAGTCGCTGTGATACCAGCTTACGGCCTGGCTTTGAGTCATATGGCACCATACCTTTAGTTTTGGATTCTCTGACGCGATAATTCATTGTTGGGTATGGTCCATCTTCCGGAATCGTTTCGTTTTGGTACCAATTTTTACTCGGCGTTGTTTTTACTGCATCTATGGGTTATATTGAATCGATATCAGCTTTAGTTCCGTTTTTGTTTTTGTGAGACCATGTAGGAAGGAAATACAAAAGGGGTGTTAATAGAATAGCTACTGGTGGTCCAGGCTAAATTCATCATGTTGGTTAACAATTAAAAGTGTCATCTTAGCTTTAAACCACTTAAAATATTTGCTATTGAAAGAAATATATTTTTAAGTGGCACTCTTGTATATCTGCTAACTTGACTCATTGCCTCTTGGTGTCAGTTGGAACAAAACAGTGAACAGTTTGAGATGGGGGTCTGTGGGCAAATACATATGGTTCTGGTGGTCCCTTGATATGAAATGGTTTGGGAACTGATATCGAAACATAGTTATTTGGTGGTTCAGGAGACATTTATACAAGGGTACAAATGTGAACCAAATGGACCCTAGCAGGTCCATTTGGTTCCATTTCTACCCTCTCAGGAAAAAGGGGTCTAAAAGAAAAATCATTAACATGGTGAAACACATCTTGATGATGTCATGAGATGTATTTCACCATGTTAATGATTTTTTCAGTCCTCCATTTTTAGGAAATACAGAATTGGGGGAGCTTTTCCATCATGTCCACACAACATCGCTAAGGTATATTAATGACATTAAAATGATGAAAATGGGTGGAGTTCCCCTTTAAATAAATAGGTCTTACATTGGTGGTCCAGCAGGGCTGTGGCTACGAAGTAGTGAGCCAGGGATCGGTAGTGGTTGGTCTTGACCTGGGACATGGTGGCCCAGAAGAACGGCACGTTGTCTTTGACCGGTGTCTGGATCATGGACTGGTGGACCTGGTCGTAGGTCTCTGAAACCTGACAGACAGAGGACGTTGGATTAGAGACGCCAACCTGTGCACCCAGACCATCTTTTCATTGTCTTTTCCTTCTGCAGTGCAGTGTACTCCTTGTGTTTTGTGCGTGCACACTACCGTTCATTTCTGTGTTTACGGCTCAATTAGAATGTCTCATTTGGATTTTTACCAAAAGGGCAATTCTCTGTCTACATTTCTGACTTCAGGAAGTGTCTCATTTGGAATATAAATTCTCAGATTATCCTATTTATTGCACTTCCAGCGAGATTTTAGGTGTACCAGCATGAGCTAAGAATGGAAGATTGTACTAATAATCAAAATCTACAAAGTAAAACTATAGTAACTGGAAATAAGTAAAGTAAAAGGGTAGGCTATTGAACTGCAGTACTATTAAGTAAATGTATGTAGTTATACGTTCTAAAAGAGCTCCATATAATTAGCTCTGTGCAATACCTTGGCAGCTTCCTGGGCCATCTTGAGCAGAGAGTAGAAGTGGTTTCTGATGCCAGGCAGGACCAGCTTCTCGAATCGACACTCCTGAGCCTGGGCCAGCATCATCTTGACCAGCATGCTCAGCATGGCGGGACTCATGTCGTAACTGGGTGTGTGAGTGAACGTCTCCTTCAGCTGGTTCAGGATGCCTGCAGACAGAGACGTCATAGTTTAAAGCACTGGTTCCCAAACACTCATTTGTGTGTTTTATATGTACTTTCAAAAATTAGGGTCCCAGGAAGACCTCTTTTAGGTCACAGGCTAAAAAATGTGAGATCACACAGAAGTGTGGTTTTATTCTATCCCATCAGATAGTTGGTTGCATACACCAGGTGTTTAATTCTACAATGACAAACAGATGCCACAGGTATAGTACATATGATTTTACTACCTGGTAGGTATGAGCCTGCAAATATAAACATGAATATGATTCCACTTAAACTGCAGCAAACAGGGGCTACAATAGAATAGAAACCCCGCAGTAATTGCAGTGAAACCATGCACAATACATTGACAAAGTATACATGCCTGATAGAAGACCATGAACCATTTGCACCCCTTTCACAGCAAGCTCAGGCTCTACACCCTGTCATCCAACAAACCTTCTATCTAACCCACACCAACTACTGCTAATGAGCTCATATCTGCACACAGACGGCAACCATCATCCGAGGTCACAGTGTCTTCATGCTGGGCTGGCAGTGCATGGTGGGGCTGAGCCAGACTCCCTCTTCTTTTTATGGCTTACAGTGATGTTGGCAGCAGAGCACAGAGCTGTAGACAGCTTAATAACAGAGTAGTGCCTCTGTAGTCTGTTCCCAGACTTGATCTGACTATACCAGCTCACCTCCTTTCTCTCCTCCTCCTCCCCCAATTCCCTGTATGTGACTCTACAGGACTGAGCGTGGTGTAAACTCCTGAGTGTTCATTAACACTCAGCAGTTTACTGTGCTTAATGGCACCTGTGTCAGAGGTGAAACTGAGAACAACAATGTCATGGTTTCTCTCCTTTCGTCTGACCAACCTAATGACTACACAAGTGGATACGATATCATGCACTACCTTTTAAGAAACATAATTGTTCATGATACAGTAGAAAATTAAAACTGTACCCGCCAACCTCACCACCTGTCACATTTGAAACATGTTAAAAGGTAATCCCAGAGTTTTTATTATACAGGTTTCTCATACACAGAGCCAACATTTTCCAATAACAAGCCAATCGTTTTATGTAATAGGAGACAAAATTATACAGAGCTGTGTGCTGGGCAGAGTATAGTATTGTGGTGAAATCACTCCCTTTAAAACAGAGCCTCGACTCTAGGATTAGCTCTGTACCTTCTCAACAACACCTCTCTGTCAACCGCATAAGAAATCTAACCGGTTCCTGTCAATTTCAGTTTCTCGATCTGTGTGTAACCGACACCCAGAGCACACACACACACACACACACACACACACACACACACACACACACACACACACACACACACACACACACACACACACACACACACACACACACACACACACACACACACACACACACACACACACACACACACACACACACACACACACACACACACACACACACACACACACACACACACACACACACACACTAGTGTTAAGGCTGTTTAACTAGTATTATATGGTTTAGGCAGTTTAGAGTGAGGTATTGTAGGTTGTAATCAAGTAGACATGTGGTACAGTACAGTGGTGGGTAAAGTGACTTTGGGTGGAGTCAAGTGGTGTTAGAATAGGCCTTGTGCCATAAAGGAGGGTCTATGTGGGATTGGGGGGCAATGTAGGGTCACTAGGGTGATGTTGTACAGTTCTAGTGAGCCATTATCCATCTCTGAAGACTGTGTGCATGCTGTAAAGTGCTGCACATTGAGCAAGGGTCCTTGTTAAAGAAGGAACGTGTGTTTTGTTCTTCATGATTTCTCATGCTCTCTCTATACCCCCAAACGTCCTTCTTTCTTTCTTTCTTTCTCCTCCTCTCCTTTCTCATATTCTCCCCCTCTCTCTCTCTCTGTTCCCAGGACTGACAGCCAGTTCTTTCTCACGGTCTCTGTGTAAACAATCCGTCAGTGACAGCAGCAGAGAAACTCACACCATCACACTGCTCATTAGAGTAGAGCTTTACAGAAGCTGCCTTAGGGCTGGTCAATAATAATAATCAATATTCTTTCAATATCGTCATATGAGACATTTCTGAGATTTACGACATTGAAATACTCCACGTGCATTGCCTTTTCCTAGTTTATTTCCTGTTTTTGGGAATACAAAATAGCCCATCTTCAAGCTCACAATGAACATGATGCAACTTGGTGTGAGTCTGTAAGTCAGATATACAGTAATTATTTTATAGTTATTCTTACCATTACCAACACCACTACCACTACACTGCTACTCCTGTCATAAAAAATGCACAGGTTTCTTTAATGAACAAGTTCCATGTTTCTCATTTAGAATATTCTGAAAAGATGTTTTGATTTGTATTATCCATTCTCTGGTGTCCCTGCTACTCTGACATAGTTGTGTGAACATCATGTTACTGTACCTGCAGCTTTCTGGAAGCTGGAGATGGCCTCCTGCAGTCCACTGAGAGTCTGTCTGTCACTGCGGGTTCCGATCTGTGTGTACAGCGCTCCCATGTTGAACAGCATGCTGGCCTTCTCTAGAGACAGGTTCTGTTGGCAGACCGGAACACCTGTGAATGAGTCATACCTGCACACCGCACGCACGCACGCACGCACGCACGCACGCACACGCACACACGCACACACGCACACACGCACACACGCACACACACACACACACACCATTATTAATTTATTAATGATAAGAAGCTTTTTTGTACAACATCATACAACATATATTTTCTTTTAATAAGTACTATAAAATATGAGTACCTATTTGGCAATTATGTATTACTGTAAGATTATGGATTACTATAATATAGTTAATGAGATAATTCAATTGTTCATTTTAAATAATGTAAAGCCATTGCCCCACAATCTATTATTGTTATTAATATTATTGTTATTATTATTATAGTAAGTAGGTAATACAAGTAGTATCTAATGAATGCACTAGTAAAGAAAATGAAGACAAGGATCATTGTTGGTCAGTGTCGCACACAAAAAGAACAATTTCCCCTCGTAGAAAAATGTTCCATTAATTGCTGTAGTGTCAGTGACATTGTGTTGGAACGTACCATGTGAAGAAGATTCCAGTCTGGTGGGTGGGGGAGAAGAATCGGCTCTCCAGCAGAGGGAGGTGGTTGTAGTATTTGGCCAGCAGCTCCACCCCTGCCTCACTACGGACAGGTGTTCTGCATGCCTGAGGAGGAGAGGAGAGAGAGGAGATTAGAACTCCTGTTTACTGATGTCACAAAAATACCAATTGTAATAGTCCTTCCCCTTTAACTTTGCCTCCACCATTTAAGTCATTGGTATGCATAGTACCCCCAGCAAACCAGGTACTGTAGATCATGCATTCTAATGAGACAGGGAACAACAAGAGGTGGGCGGGGGGGAGCAGCAAGGAGGGCGGGGGGCTGTTTTCAACATTTCTGTTGAAAACATGAAAACTAATTATCTGAGTGGTTTGTCCTGAATATAAGACGACTTTTGTTAAAAAAAACAAACAAAAAAAAACACTGTCTTATATTCAGGCCTAGGGGCTAACTAATTAAAGACTCCACTTTGATGTTCAGTCCAAGAGATGCATACACAGTTTTAAAAACACTTAAAAAAACAGTGTGTTGTCTTCTACAGAATCCACCTTGGTGTCATATACTGCATGGCTTTTTATTATTTCAATCCAAGACTCCATAGGCTTAAAGTTCTTACCTGTCTGAGGTCCATCAAATCAGCAATCTCATCCTCAAAGCTGCTTCCATCTTCGCTGTAGTGCTCAAGGATGAAGTCCTGCCACAACAAACAATGAATATTATCACCTCACAAGTAAAAACAACGCAAAGGATTGCCTCCAAATACATTGTATATGAAGAACTAAGGACTTAAGTGAAAACTGTTGTCAACAAGCAACTTGGTCATATTGTTGAAGACTCAATTATGGACAGTCAGAATGCATTTGAGATTGAGTTATAGGCAAAACGGCCCTTTAAAACTTTTAAAACTGTTCTATTTTCTTGTACTATGTATACTGTAGTATTTGTATTTTTCTTGGCAGCACTGGCTATGGAGAAAGTGTGGTTGCCTGGAAATCAGAAGGTTCCTGGTTTGACCCCAGCCCTTCCCAGCATTGTGACTACCGTTAACTGCTCCCTGGGTAGGGTTCAATAGCTGCCCATCTCGGATGAGTTAAATTTAGACGTCTAACTATCTGAAAAATGTACTTAGACCACCAGGAAAGGGGAAAGTGACATTATTAGCCATGTTGTGCTGTCAAGTAACCACTTCCATTTCCTTGCAGTTCGTGTGAATACTACAGCAGCACATGATCTGGTAAATAAAGCTGTAATGTGAAGCGGAGGAGGTGTGTTGGGCTGAGAGCCAGACACAGGTAGCAGTACACCCAGTCATTAAGACTGTGAAGTGATTACAGATGCAAAGCAGGGTGAACCTAAAGCCTCGCAGACATGAGGATGGAGGTGAGCACAGGCTCCCATGCAACCTACAGTACATGCACTGTGACTGGTGTGTCTGTACGTCATGATTTATCACCATGCTAGGCCAGTTCCAGTCTGTAATAAAATCTGACCCACATTCCGTCACACATTATTACACAGTCGTAAATTCCCAAATCTGACCTACACGCACCGCCTACTGTTTCTGGAGGAACAGAGTTTTAGAAACTATAAATGTTATGTTAAGGGGAGGCGTTTGCCCTGATGACACATCAAGTGGAATGGCCAGCGTCAACACACACAGACCTCAGTATGACGTCATCAGACCCTACCTTGAATGGAACTGAGAAGTCCACGTCTTTCGTCTCCTTCAGCCCCAAAGGAATGAGGGGAATATTGGCCGTTTCCCTGGAAAAACATCAAACAAAACTTAGAAGAGCCAATGAGTTGGGCTGCCATACAGAGGCAGCACTAACAGTCTCTCCTACAGAGGCACACATAACACTGTCCATGTCCAACAGAGACAATTAATAGCTTAAAGTTTGTAAGTGTTGTGGAAAAAGAGAATGTCGACTTCAAATGTTTGACTTCGGTTCCACTGAATGTATTAGTAGTAGTACAGATGTGCAGAGTCCTGATATTAAACCTTAGTTATGACCATATGCAAGTAGAACTGTAAAGAGTCTGGTTGGCTATCTCTATCGGAATATCTCTCCGTTAGAAGAGTTGCATTGGGTATATGTCACCAAGTATACTGTCCAATCAGATGATGGCAAAGCACATAAATGTCTTGAGAGGAGTTGTGAATTGGTGATCAATCAGAAGGGAGAATAGAGAGCTATTGCACAATGATTTAAATGCTGAACTGCAATAACAATAGTCTTGCTTGCCTCTAGGCAACCACAATAACGACAAGAGCTGTTTGTATGGCAGTGTTGTAAAACTGATATATTGCAAACTGAAATAAATAGCACAGAGATGTGATAAGAGTGTTGAGCAAGGGAGGGAACTCCTTTTGACAACACCACAAGGCTCCACACGTCTTTTATTATACATATTACGTACATGAAAGTTGACAACACAGTCATAAGGGAAATCTACAGTAAATACCACGTCAGGTAAACACCTTGGTCAAACAAACACTAGACTAGAGGAAGTTTACAATTAAAGTGAGTGGAGTTTCTGAATTAATCACATAATGTCATGTTAACAATAGCAAATCAATAAGCTCAATGCATCGTGGGCTAGGCAAATTAGTTATTATCTGCATTTTGTGTAGAGGAAAAAAGGTGACCAAGTAAATACCCCCTGGGGGTCAAAATAATATATGGGGTTTAAGGGTGTAAGAACGCCTTTGCAGAATTGTAACACTGTAAGGTTTAGTGTGCAATTTCCAGAGGGTGAATCAAAGTGTATAGCAAGGCACTAACACCATTAGAAGAACTTTTCCCCCAAGACCAGCCATAGTGTCCCAACCTCCCTCATTAGCTTCTGTCATTAGACGGACGGCCTCTGCTCCTTCTACCTGTTTCTGTGAACATCAAACAGGGCTCTGGCACTATAAAACCTCTGCCACTGTGACTCTCCACATGAATGGCCTTTCTAGAACCACATGTCTGACCGATGCCAGTGGCAGGTCTGCTTAGTACTTTCTTTTGCGACAAAGTGTGGTGGAGCGGAATGGTTCTCTACAAAATGGTTCTCTTTTCGTTGAAAATACAATTTTGTAAGAGGACACATAGAATACTTTATTTAGCCGAAAGGGCAGTTGATTTTGAAGCATGCAGAGTCCACAGACACAACATAAAAGACAGAAAACTTGCATGCAAGGGAGTACCGAAATAATGCTGAATGAGAGTGCTGTATCAAGCTAATAAAATATCTTCTAAGGATCAAAGAAATTTAAGAGCATACAAATTTAAAATAGCATACAAGTAACATCCCCACACAGACACAAACACACATGTGATAGAATACGTCAAAACTAAGTCAATGTTTTTGTTAAATAAAGTTCAAAGAATATGCCTATACAATACTGTCAGTGTTTAATAACAGCCTGATAATGGAAGGAATGTAGGACTTAGTGCGGCACTTTATTCTCCCAAGAGGCACATTAATATTAAAATGCCAGCCTGAGGGCAGCGCTGTCACTGGACACATCCATCTATGAATGCACCAAGTCTCTGTAGTGTACATGCGTGTGTATGTGTACGTCTGCAATCCATGTAACTCCAAATCCATTCACCCCACCGACCTCAAATTCAACACATGTTCCACACCTCTGCAGGGAGTGCATTGCCCAGTGGAGAGTCTGATAGATAGCCAGTTGTCCAGAATCAGCACAAAACCACTGCCTGGGCTCTCGACCTGATTCACAACTATATCTCCTATGTACAGTATGTATGGAGCTTTTCTGTTCTGACACAATTGCAATCACAATTGCTCTGACATCTGCATACACTCCATATAAGGGCATAAATGAGAAAATAATAACTGGGTGGGGACTGCATTTTGAACTTCCATCATTTCAGTATGCCTGTGCTGTAGTTATTATAATGCCAGCCTGAGAAAACCAAAGTCAATTCACGATGAACTCTGGCGATTGTACTGCAGTTGCATGAGCACTATTGTGATTGTAAGTAGCTCTTGTGTGCTCTAAGTGTGCTCATTTACTGATTAACACATTGACTTGATTAAAATTGGTCAGTATGTAGGATGGGTACCATTTGCTAAAGAAGGTGTTCTACAGCAACGTTGCTAGGAGAGAATCTCACGTTCAGAATTTTTTTTGTTTGTTTGTTTTGTTTCTTTCAAGACAAGCTAGATTATTGTACAAAGCCCATAAGATGATCACATTTACAAATTGTCTTTTATATGGGTGAAAGAAAAATATATTCTACCACGCTTTCGGTGTCCGTGTGTGTGTGTGTGTGTGTGTGTGTGTGTGTGTGTGTGTGTGTGTGTGTGTGTGTGTGTGTGTGTGTATGCGTGTGTATGCGTGTGTGTGTGTGTGTGTGTGTGTGTGTGTGTGTGTGTGTGTGTGTGTGTGTGTGTGTGTGTGTGTGTGTGTGTGTGTGTGTGTGTGTGTGTGTGTGTGTGTGTGTGAGTGAGTGAGAGAGAGAGAGACATAAAGCAGGTCCGGTTTCTTATCACAGGCTCAGCAGAGGAATTACCACCTGACCTGTCCTACAGGCTTCTGGTTCTAGACATGCTCCACCCGCCTCCTCCCACTTCCACTTCCACCTCCATCTCCTCCTCCTCTTACACCTCCTCCTCCTGCCTAAAAGAGAATGGACTGCACCATCCTAATGGCCTTTACAGCCGGGCGATAAGATGTCCTCTTGGCTTTCACTAGGAGTGACCAACGCATAATGCCCCAGAACAATGATTGATAACAAAGTCCTGGTTCATACTTTTGTCATGATGATGACAGCATCTTGTGCAGACAAAAGCAAAAATGTGCTATTTTTCAGGAGTGGAGGCCAACGTCCAATAGTGGTGACTGATGGATGTTATTCTTTTATCACTGGAGAAGAAAAGCAAGCGCACACACATACACACTGTTCAGTCACACAGACTGTTCCTCCTCCATGAAATAATGCTGCAGAGATATCCCAGCATTCCTCTGTGACCTACAGCACTGAGTCATTCATTAGAAAGACGCTGGGAGAGAGACAGAGAGAAAGAGACAGAATGGGACTACAGCAAATCATAAGGAAATAAAAAGAAAGCTATCTTACACACTGGAAAAGATCGACTCAAAACCAGAGCAAAATACAAGTAAACAAAGATGAATGTTGTAAACAAAAAGTAGCAGTATACTTGAGCACTGTAACTCAGTCAATTTTCAACTGATTGTGAACCAAGAACCATGCACCACTCTGACTAATAGTCAACCTGAGGACCACCACAGTTGTCCTCTTCCATTTTCTTACTTCATCCATCCATTAAACACAGATTAAAGGGATATTCCACTTTCAAAAAAAAACTTTTGGTCATTTTCTGGTCTACTCAGTCTCATGTAAACACCCCAGACAGTTTATAAGTTACTCTATTCAGTATTTAGATATTTGATGTTCATTATGGCTGCCCGCACCTCCTTCCTATACAAACCCATTATAACTTAATTTACTCCATTTTAACCATGACACATTATTCAAAAACAACCCACTTTTTCTGGTGACTGATATTGTCCTCCTAATACATGAGAGGACCGTGGAATTTCATTTACTGTTTTCATTTATTTGTAAAATATTGGTTTGGAAAATGTAGCCGGCTCCATATTTGGGTACGCCCACCCAAATGAATAAAACAATATTTTAAAAATAAATGAAAACAGTAACTGAAATTCCACGGCCCTCGCACATATTAGGAGGACAATATCAGTCACCAGAAAAAAGATGGGCAGCAAATAATCTGTCAATTATCTGTCAAGTATCTAAATAGTGAATGGAGTAACTTATAAACTGTCTAAATAGTGAATGGAGTAACTTATAAACTGTCTGGTGTGTTCACATGAGACTGAGTAGACCATAAAATGACCAAACGTTTTTTTTTTTTTTTTTAGTGGAATATCCCTTGAACTCTAATAATACTGACAGAGCATCCACATGATGGCATGACTATGTGGGCACATTTCCTAAGAATGATGACTTGATAAGGCAAACTTGAGATTCTAACTTCCTTTTCCGTTGAATTCTTTATCAAGTAACTGACAACATTGGCGTGCTTCCAGTTCCATAGAACAGTTCACAAAACTTCTGTTCTTCTGTTGAAAACTCCTGCTGTAACTGATCCAAAACATAAACTCCATATAGACTCAGTGAACCCAGTCTCTCGATTGAGACCTGGC
Source organism: Benthosema pterotum (assembly GCA_039105355.1). Classification (NCBI taxonomy): domain Eukaryota; kingdom Metazoa; phylum Chordata; class Actinopteri; order Myctophiformes; family Myctophidae; genus Benthosema; species Benthosema pterotum. The sequence goes on along the minus strand of CM076966.1, from coordinate 19,989,003 downwards.
TCCCAACTTGCGTAGACAGACTGTCCACTGCACTCGAAATGAGGTAGAGACTGAGCTACACTTCCTGTCTGCCCACTGTACTAAAACATATACTTTGCACGGATTACAATCACCCAAGGAGAGTTCAAAAAGAGATTTCATGACTGATGAGTGAAACTTGTGAGCTGCTGTGACAGGAGAAGCATAGCAGATGGAACACAACCACCCTAACGAATATTCACTGTGTGTATTCTCATGCCAATAAAGCCTTTTGAATTGAATTGAGTTGAGAGATATTAGAACGTGAGAGACTAAATAGAAAGAAGCTTGCATGAGACACGGAGGGGCGAAACAATATAGTACATTGTAAATGCTTTAAGTGTTCATTTGACTCAAGAGATTTGTACATTCCAAATATGTGCATTTGGTCACATTTTAACACTCTGTTACAAATATATATATATTTTTTTAAGATTTACCCTGGGTATTTTACTGTGTACACACAGGTGAGTGTGTTTTGTCCTTTTCTCCAGGAGCAGAGGGAATGTGAGGTCACATGCACAGCACACTTGCACGTCACACGCACACACACCTACTGCAGGAATGTTAAACCATCATCACCCCCCCCCCCACTCCAAGCACGCACGCACGCACACACACACACGCACACGCACACACGCGCACACACGCACACACGCACACACACACACACACACACACACACACACACACACACACACACACACACACACACACACACACACACACACACACACACACACACACGAAGGTCAAAGTGTGTGTTGAGTCACCAGGGCTATAACCCTGCAAATAAGCATGTGGCACTATAAACAAGAAAAACTCTCAGTGGGCAAATATCACCTGTGTGAAGACTTAACCTGAAATGATAAACATAATGAATGCTTAAGGTTAGTTATGTTTTGGTCTTTTGGACGTAAATTGTCTAACACCATCCAAATTGAAAATGCCAAGAATTTCTAATAATCACATTCTTTGGCTAAAATACGCTTCAGCAGAATTCAAAATATTTTGGCAAAGCAGGTGATATAAGAAAAGATGATCAATGCTATTCAGTAGTTACACTGATGAATTTTACTACAGTTTGCTGACTATAAATGCAAAACCTTTTTAATAAAACACACACACACACACACACACACACACACACACACACACACACACACACACACACACACACACACACACACACACACACACACACACACACACACACACACACACACACACACCCCTATCAGTATCTGATGACATCTTCACCACTGCACATCATGTACCTCACTGCTGTGTCATATAAAAGACACCAGTTTCTGGTACGCATTACCTCACTGCTCAACCAGCTGGTTCTAGTTTGGGCGAGGAATACCATAAGAAACGCAATCTATTGTGAGCAGGGTGAAGAAGCGGGACAGGAGATAGGAGAGAAGGGAGGGAAGACGCGCAAGAGAGAATAGTGAGGGGGGGAATCTTTTGTTCCCTAGCGGACTTTGTGTCCTGCTAGAGTTTCCAACAGGGACAGAGGGCCTGTTGGAAAAGAAGTGGTTTTGTTGAGGAGGAGGAGGAAGTGTTGTGGGTGGCACTGTAAAATCCTGACTGTTGTTGTCCTCTAGGAGATACAAATGTACGAAAAAAACGAAACCTTGAGCCACGAGACAATACTACAATAACACCGATACCAGTGTTGCGTTTATAGCCCGACCCATACAGGTATGTGCCCCTGCAGTTAGGCCAACTCAAAAGCAAACTCCACATGACCCAACATTTTATTTACCTGCCATAGTTTCAAATCCTTACTCCTGTGTCGGATGGGTGGTTAGACTGCCGTATTTGCTGATAGCGATATGACAAATAACAGCTGATACTGATACTTTTCTGATACTTCTTCTAATTACGATATGCAAAAGTCAGCAGCCAAGAGGGACATGGTGGAGGTGTAGAGAGGGACAGAAGCTGCAGAAGCATACCAAACACATTTTCTGGACCTGATCCAGACCAGCCTGAGCCTAGAGACATAGGCATACAGTTCACTACTACACCCCCATGGCCTCAATGTCACAGGATGGGACAAAAGCGACTTGAGGGCTGGGAACAGATTCTCTTCCCAGTAATTATCCAAATTCAGCCTCTCTCTCAGAAATACACCTGGTCTCACATGCACACGCACACCACTGGCTCTGAGGTCAGATAATGACCTACAGTATAACCTGCATATGACCACTTATCGTTCATCTGGTAATCTCAGAAGGGAAAACCATTGGACTCTCTGATGATTTGCCGTTGAGCAAGGCAGCCATCCAACCCACTTTGGCCAACAGTAGAAGGCTGTGGTTGTATGGGCAACCCCCTTACTTAATGTGTGTGCAACTGTCTCACCTATAAGGCAGGGCGTTACTTTATAAGAGCATTTTTTTTTTTCAGCCAACTTTCCCTTGAAGAAAAACAAGTTAAAAAAGAAAAGAAAAAAAGCTTACGCTAATCTATAGGCTTTTCCCCTGGTACCAATGTGATCTTGCTGTTTGATGTTGTGAATTTTATGTCACTTAGTTGTAAGCCTCTTTTCATCTCATTTTAAAGGATTAACAAGGATTAATAACAAAAAAGAAACTGCTGTGCTGGGGGAGGCCAAACAAAAACCTACCTGCACACTTATTTACACTCCCTCTTGGCTTCAATTCAATCTGCACACAGACCATAATGTTGCATGCACACGGGCATACGGAAAGACACAGTATGACGCATGTAGCTCCTCCGAAAGAGACAACGGCACAAATTATGCTGTGTACTTTAGGTCGGCCTGTGTGAACACAGCATTAGTCTCTCTGGAGAAGAGTGTGAGATGAAAGACTACATGGCTGAAGCTTGTTGGGTTAGGAAGCAAATTGGCTTTCCCAGAATGACCCTCTGTGAGAGGCTTCCATAGCAACCAGCTACCCAGCCTGTTGTTGTCACATGTTGTCATGGATATAACATGCTCTCAAGTGTGTGTTTCTTTTAACACGTGTGTGCCACGTGTCTCTGTCTGTGCATCTCTGGGTGTAGTATGGATACCCTTACTGTCCTAAATGTGTACTACTTTGGTGTCAGTGACACTAGATGTATATAATTTTGTAATTCATAAAACATATACTGTATATGATATCAAAAACAGATAGAAGATCCATAGTATTTTTTGTAAAGTGGCTTGTATGAAAGGTGCCACTTTCAAGAGTTTGCAATAAATGACATATACAGTATATAAAAGTTTCCATATAGGCTATGTGCATATGGAACATTTATTTGTGTTCAATGGCCACTGTGTGCTTGTATGCACACTCTATGTGTGAGGGTGCATGTGCACATGTGTCTAGTGTTTAGTTTAGTGCTCTCCAGTGAGAGAAGCTTAGGCTCCATTATCATCAGCACTAGACAGTCTCTTGTTCCTACATCACCTGAAAGGTGAGATGAATACCGCCATTGTTTATTTTAGATTATATAGAGTATGATTCACACTTGGTGGTTTCTTCACGCGGAAGGTATTGTTTGAAAACCGGACGTTCCAGTTCTCAGCTAACTACATACCTCTCTGCTTCTGTCCATCTCTCTCTGTCTCCATCTCCCTCCACCCCTTTTATGTCTCTTCATTATCATCACCTTGTCTGTCACTCTAATCGCACACACAGACTCAAAGGCCTCGGCCCTGCCATACCTGCCTGACACTGTATCCATGTTATGTGTATGTTATGTGTGTATTCTCTGTAATGTATCTGAGCATATTTGTGCACATGCGTGTCCTCTGTGAGCATATCCCTGTGGTATCAATTTCCTTTGTGCAACCTGTGTGTGTGTGTGTGTGTGTGTGTGTGTGTGTGTGTGTGTGTGTGTGTGTGTGTGTGTGTGTGTGTGTGCGCGCGCGCACACACGTGCAAATATACAGAGAGACTATTGTGTGAAACAGAACCAAGTGTGGTAGTCTCATAGAGCAATGTATTACTTGGTGTACTACTGTAATATGTAGTAGCAGTAGCAATAGTAATAGACAATACTACTGTACTACTACTACTAGAGGAATTGTTATTTTGATCAATGTTATCCAACAACAAAATATTCTTTAGTTTTGAGTCTGAAAAGCTAGATCTCATTAAACAGTGGTCTGTGGCTTAAATGCAAAAACAAATAATGGTCCTTGATTTGAAAAGGGTTGAAAGTCTCAAGCAGCACACAGTACAGTACAGTATGTGGTTGTCTTACTGTGCGTTCTGGTACACCTCCACAGAGCTGTTGAGTCCCTCCAGCTGCTCCATTAGGAGCTGCAGGTTGGAGTTGACGTAGCTCAGCTCCAGTCCCACCATCTCACGCACCTTGTTGTTGTGCGTAGCCCTGCGAGGAGACGGGAGAAAGGAAAAGATGTTACGCACTGTACGTCAAAACCTCATGATTTGGCGAGAAGAGTGTCAAGGTTTTATCATCATGACAAACACTGAAATGCAAACTTTAAGACGGAGCGGGAGGGAGAAAACACTAAGAAAACTAGAAAGGTAGACATATTGAAAAAGCCGTTGAAAAGAATACTGTATATGCAATAAGCGTACAGATGATAGCAGGTGGACAGGCTCAAAAACAGTGCGTATGCGTATGTTTGAGTGTGCGTGTGTGTATCCGTCCGTCTGTCCGTCCATAAAACAATGCTGTTGCCCTGCAAAGGCGATAAGCATTCTCAAAGGTGTATGTGTGTGGCCTAATAACAATGTTGTTGCACTGCAAAGCAGAGATAAGAACATTCAAAAGGTGTGTGCGTGGGCATGCTTTTGTGTGTGAGATATACAGTAAGTAATGGGTGGTTCCCTCCGGTGCACACACACACACACACACACACACACAACTACCAATCTGTCTGTCAGATCTTATTGTCTGCAAACACACCGTCTATCAGCGCGCTGTGTCATCACCAGCACAGACTCACACTACAGGTCTGTAACTGAGGTGCTGATACTATAAATAAAGGGAAGCTCTGCTTGAAGAAGGCGAGTAATTGACTGTGCACAGATCTGAATGTTCTGGAGCTTCCCTTTAGAACAGGTGTTTTCAACCTTTTTGATACCAGGGCCCACCATTTATTCAGCATTTGAGCCATGGACCACCATTTGAGGACATTTTAGCCCCGCAGACCCCAAAACTAAAGATTTATTTTGCTTTTATCCATCTTCTAGTTGTGTAGACTCAGGGCTAATTGAGATGATGAATATTTTAACTCTTGAGAGTGTAAAAATGAAACCAAATGGACCCGCATGGGTCCATTTGGTTTCATTTTTACGTTCTCAAGAGTTACATCTAGTTAACCAGCTTAGCTGGGGAACACCAGGAACCCTCTCAAGTACCACTGGTGGTCCCCGGACCACCTGTTGAAAACAGTGGAAAAAGAACATTGTCAGATTTCAATACGACCACATTTTTCTTAGCTATTTCCTTTTGGGGAAAACATTACATTTAGGACATGAACATGTTATTTTGCCCTTCTGGTGAAATGCCTTAGACGTCTGAAAATTCCAAGATGTATGTATTCCTGTATGCAGGCCTGACATTTATTGCGTTTATTGTTATGGCTACAGCTTGGCTCCATGGCACAGGCCTCTCTTCTTAACTATGTAAATACATATTTTCTTATCGCTGCTGTTAGACAGGGAACTACTACCACCTGTGCTTAAAACCTCTAGCACCCATATTCAATCAAGGGGGTAACATTTTGTGAAGACAGCTGATCTTCAGGCTCACAATGTGTCTCAACTTGAGGCATTGACAGTTTGTAGATCATCCATTTTCAGACAAATTCTTTTGTTTTTTGATCAACATTTACAGTCCAATTCAAGCACAACTCAATAATACAAGACTGATGAATGGAGTTAAGAACTGTGAATGGAGTTAAGAATACTCTTGTTAACAATGGTAGCCCCCCAGTTAATTTCATTGAACATATAGAGACCTGAACAGTAAACACTTAAAGTCAGAAGCAGCAGATCATAGCAGCGGTAAAGAGAGGTAAAGAGAAATATATAGAGAAGAGAAAAGGGGGTCAGGTGGGCAAATCAGTTTCTAATTGCTGCCGTCCGTAGCCATTTGAGAGTGGTTTTGAGGGAATCAAGGCATTTGTATGTCTTATCTTAGTAGGCTATTCCACATTTTGGTGGCATAGGAGTGAAAAGTTCCTTGTTTGTACCAAATCTGGGTACAGATATGGTCTGTTGAACTCCCTCTGGTGTTGTTTGCCCCAAACAATTCATTGACATCTCCAAATAAATATGGTAAATAATTGTTTTTACAGGAGGTTTCACTCGCTCACCCTCCCCCATGCAGCTGGAAACATGTGTCGTACGGTATCTTGTTGTTAACACAAACAATCACATCACAATGGAGCCATTTACTTGGCAGCAGGAGACATCTGTGTGTGCATGCGCATATGCATGTGTGTGTTTTTCTGTGTGCTAGGGTGATTATTAAGTGTCATCATATAAAGGAGTGTACACCCTGGGACTGGGAGGTTGAGGTTTGATCCCTGGCCGGATCAAACCAAAGACAATCAATCAATCAATCAATCAATCATTACAATCCCTGCTTGGCACTGACTCAGCATCAAGGTTTGGACTGGGGTAAGTCCCCATGACATATATTCATGCATACATCATCAAGCTGTCTCTACTGGATACTGGCAAATGCATTTCGAAATAATTTTCAGACCGACGATCACACATATACAATGTCTACCCCATCTAAAGCATTTTAAGAAGAAAGGGCAGGTGGTTTGCCTTTAAAAGGACATTAACAAATACACCTGACAGTTCCTCAAACACATGGATTGTGGTCTGGAAGAGAAATACACACACACTCCATCTACTCCTGCCTTCATCCAAGGAGTGCAAGGTGCATGTGTGCATACGTGCGAGAGAGAGGGCTGACACAAGAATGTAGGAGTCTGATTGATGGCTCTTGGTTGAGCTCCTCAGATAGCCATAACAGAAAACAGACATACCCACTGCTGTTCAGGTGAAGAGAAGAGAGAGGCGAACTCTCTGAATATCTATGGTGGAGCCATGCAGTCAGAGAGACACACACATTCCCTCTCTCTCCTTCTTCATTCACACCTCATTGCCATGTACTGTAACTAGTTGAACCTGTTAGGATGTACTGGTACCATTACACGGTTATACAGTATACAATATATACCCAAGGATAAATGTGTAACTAAAGTTGAACCAGAGACAGAAGGAGGACACAGCCTGTGTGCGGGGGTGTATCAGTGAGTCTGTGTCTGTCACAGGTCTTCTGTTGTTGCACTTGTAGCTGCCCAGCCAGTTTACCCACATACTGACTGTTCTCTCTCTCTTACAGTCTGACAAAACCTCCTCTCATATGATAATATGTCATTATTAAAGACGTGCAAGATTCCACATATGAATGACATTGACATAAACATCTATTATTCTTTATAATAACTAATAGAGTATAGGCCACTGTACACATGCTCCATGGTGAAGGAAGTGTAGTGTAGATACTTTCCTGTATCTCTGCATTTCCTTGTCAGACTGTGTGTGCGTGTATGAATGCACGCACAGGTGCGTGCAAACATTTATGAGTGTGTGAGTGATTTTTCCTGTGTAGATGTAATGTAACCGATTAAATATATGATCTTTCCATACAGTCTTCTATCCCCGTCTTCTGTACATAAAGCTGTCAGCTCACGCCTCACACACAACCATAAAATACAATTAAATCGTTAAAATGACATCCTGTGATGAGTGACCTAAAAACCTAATTCACGAATGTGTGTCTTGAAATTCACTAGCGTTCTTTTTTGTCTTTTCAGATTTTTCAGGTTTTAATTTAGAGCAGGGGTTTTCAACAGGTGGTCCGGGGACCACCAGTGGTCCCTGAGAGGGTTCCAGGTGGTCCCCAGCTGTTGTTTAACCAGATGTAACTCTTGAGAGTGTAAAAATGAAACGAAATGGACCCGCCAGGGTCCATTTGGTTTAATTTTTACACTCTCAAGAGTTAAAATATTCATCATGTGAATCAGTCCTAATCTACACAACTAGAAGATTAATGGTAATGGACAAAAGCAAAGGAAATCTTTAGTGTGCGGGGTCTGTGGGGCTAAAATGTCCTCAAATGGTGGTCTGTGGCTCAAATGCTAAATAAATGGTGGGCCCTGGGATGAAAAAGGTTAAAAACCCCTGATTTAGAGGAACGTGTTTCCAATATCTCTGAAAATAAACAAACATGAACTTCTATAAATCAGGTGCGTGCTGCAGCCTCTGCCTCAGCATTAAGCTTCACATTTGAGTTCAGAGTATGGGGTCAATGCTGCTCCGACTATGGGATTTAAGGGTAGGTCTCCAAATGGCTTAGAAGCAGTCGGAGACGAGACAGCCAGTCATGACAACGGTTTCCACATTTCCACAACCCTTCGCTAGTATACTATAAGTATTAGAACTTTTTAAATCACCTGGCAAAAACATAGTATGTAAAAACTAAGTAAGAGAGGAGGAGGAGCAGACAGGCCAGGGACAGACAGGGGCTGATTAAAGTTGACCCATGGCTCATAGTGGGCCACTTCCCCTCTGTCTGCACAGTGAGACACAGACACAGGCCAGACTGCCCCAGGGACCACAGGAGGAAGTCATCATGGTCTCCTACCAGGACTTTCAACCTGCCGTCTGGCCTTCTACTGGGCAAACTCACACAACTAATCATCGTGAGCTTGTAGGTCGACTAATCTCACTGTGCACTAAGTATAATGCAATACAGAAAAGCTGGTGGTGAAAATGACAAATACTGACAGCCCAACAGCTAAGTTCCAAGATCTTTTAGGCCCAGGGCATGGGTTCAAAACTTCAAATCCCCCCCCCCCCCCCACACACACACACACACACACTCCACCAGCCTCTATTAAGTGGACACATGCACACACCCGTGCCAAGGACTTGATGCTTCTGCTGGCATGACAACTAATAACACAGTAACCATGGGAGCAGCAGAGAGAGAGGCCTGGAGGTGTTGTGTTTATCACAAGCCTGCACGGCACATACCACATGCACACACACGTGCCATGTGTGCGATCTGTGCACCGTCTTTAGTTACCATCAGTGAAATGTGTTTACTATTAGTAGTATGAATGAGATTCATACTACTAATAGTAAAGGCGATTCAACCCATTCCTCCCCCGTCTGCTTCTCTAAAATGTGAAGTAGATCAGACCGGCCATTCTACAGAGAGAAGAAAATAGTCATTTGGCTTCCTCAGAACAGGCCTGCTTTTTAACAGTAACAAAACCCTTTATTGGCAGCCTGACACTAGTGGGTGCAGCCACTCACACACACCACTAATGGAAAGTACTGAGACCACTAATCCTGAAGTTAGAAAAAGGAGACAGGAAAGGAGAAAGAGAGAGACCGGGGAGAGAGAAAGGTGGATGAGACATCATTCCAACACCCAATAAACAAAATGCATACAAAACAACTAAACACACAGCAAAGTTTAAAGCAAAGTAACCTTATATATATTATCTGCCTTAATTGGCTTTCTCTGCATTCATCATTATGTTGCCATAAAAAAGTCAGATTTGGTTTCAGGTAAGGGACAGATATACTTCACACTCCAGGGCCTGCTGAGAGGCCGGCAGGGATCTTACATCTCTGCCCTACAAACAAAGTAGCTGCAACCTTTTTGCAATTTTGAAGGTCATGCATTATACAGGACTTGTTACTGTAGGTGCGTATCTAAAATAATCGCAGGAGGGTTATGTAATAATCATGACAGGCCTACATCATCATCACAAGGAGCAAAATGACATAATCAGCATTACATCCTCACAAAAGAGCATGCTCGATGAAAATGAGTGTCTGTCATCATCAATCACCTCAGACGCGCGACATTTTGGCTTAAAAGTTCACACTGCACATTCCCAGGTGCGTGTGTGTGTGTGTGTGTGTGTGTGTGTGTGTGTGTGTGTGTGTGTGTGTGTGTGTGTGTGTTGCAGAATGTTGTTCCCCACGCTGCTCTGATCCTAATCTTCCATGTTGTTTTGCATTCAGCGAGTCCTTCCTGATGAGGCCTGGAGGCATCTCATGATCTGTGACAGATGACAGGACCTGAACTAAGGTGACATACAGTATGTGAATGGTGAGGCACAGCCATATATACTGTCTATGAAAGGAGGGAGGGGTGATGAGAAGGACACTACATGTAGATTTAGTAGCCGCCTCAGGCTATGGTGTTATGAAACAAACTATAACGTCAGAGTGAAACTTGTGAACTTGTGTGCATGTGATACTGAGCACACGCATGTGTCTACAACTAAGCCAGTTTGTGCACTGAAATAAAAATGTTTTCATGGGAGAAAACTTCAAACATCAGTTAAAGAATGATATTTGAACCAACAACCTCCCACACTTGGTACAGTAGGAGTTGAAGCATTGTGAAAATAGCCCCTTGCCTCTTTCCTAATTGCTTTTGACTATTTGGCCAATGACTGACCAATTTTTATAGTTTAGTTTTGCGTTTACTTTTGATGCAGTAATGGTCTTTACAAAAATGTCTTAAAAGTCCTTAACTGGCCTATTGTCGATAATATATTGTTATGCGACTGTATTTTGAACCACCTCTGTAATCTGCATACTCATCTCCGCAGCTAACGACACAGTTAGTTTCTCACTGTGTGTAATAAACATCTTATCAGTAGCACTAGCACTCTTTGTGAACTAACATAAAAGACTTTTGTTAGTGTATCATAATCATAAAAGGCTTCCGGTTTACAGTATAATCACATTCTAGAATGACTTGTTGTATCGTCATGCAGAATACCTTTTGATAGAAGTCCCTGGCATGCCTGTTAGTTTAAATTATTAAAAGGTTGTCATGTAAAGTACTCTGCTACTACTGTTACTACTGCTAGTTTGCTATTCTGCTAATTAAGTGGCCCTGGTCGACTCTGAAGGCTGCTTGTTACAGTAGTGCACTATTCTACCAGCCATGCCGGGTCTAATGATTAGAATGTTTAAAATGTTTCCATATTACAAGGAAATATCTGTATTTACAAAAATATGACCCTTATTGTACAGTTGTATGTTAAAATAAACTATAGTTTCACATGAGCTGTGTTCCCAAAATAAATAATAAGCTAGTGATGTCAGGTGTTCTGTACTCCACTAAATGACAGGAATAACAACACCATTTAGTTACTTCAGTAACAGTACTTCAACTTAACATGCATCACATTAGCAATGCATAGTTGAGAGTACGAACAGGAAAGAAAAGATCCACTTCTGATGCTGTTCTCATGCCTTGTGTGTAGAGGAAACGGATAACACAGCATACAGTAAGTCATCCATTTGTAGCCAATACCTATGCAACCAAATGGGCCCATATAAGTGTCCCTCATGTCCAGTAGTTTCCATTTAGTTTTCATCAGTAAAAGTGTTCAGACTTACTTGAGGAGGTTCTCGGCTCCTGCCCTCATCCTCATCTGTTTGATGATCTGCTGGTTGAGGCTGGCTCTCTTGTTCTGTAGCTTACTGCGACCCGTCTGTGCCAGCGGATTACAGCCCTGCAAGACATAATACAAACAATGATAAATACATATAGCTTTAAGGCAAGGTCAAGCCCAATGTATTTATAAAAACAATAATAATCACACTTGTGACTCCATTTGTAATGAAAATAGGTACACTACATCAGTCAGTAACTGAAGAACACATTTTAATAAGCTCACAGTTAATAAGTTCTCATGAAAATGTGGAATAAGTGCTTATGTTTAAGGGCATTTCAACAGGCACAACAGTGATCTCAGCAAGTGTATCTTATTCACAATTCAGAGCTAACAGAAGCGTGTTTTACAAGTTATCTACTGACTCTTTGAACCTGTTTGTCATCGTGTAACTAACAATATAAAGCTCAAACTGGCTATTCATGATTCTACCTACAGTACATCCACACATGGACCTTTCCCTTTATCAACCCATTTCATGTCCTTGTGTTATCACAAAAACAGTAGCCCAGCCTCCCTGTGTCAATACATACAGTACATACAGTAGTCATACAGATACTAATGCAGCACACATGCACAGGCATATGCATGCACACACACAGTTCAGCAGAACACAAATTCAGGTTTATTTGTACTACAGTTCTGCATGCTTTAAACAACTGTAGTTCATGTTCCTGAACCACATTTCCCTGTTTATGATTGTGTTATCTGCTTAAAGAAATCTTCAAGCTGTCTCCCATATGTAACAACTCTGTTAAGGTGTATATGACCTGACATGGAACGGTTTACTGTCCCACTGATCTAACACACATGTTCGTCATTTAAATGACGCCAGTCTAAGCCAAGCGTCCTCATGACTCTCTCTCTCCTGTCAGTGTCCTTGAACAACGCACTGAACTCTTTCCTGCTCACTCACTGTGTCTTTGACTCCACTAATGGTCATTTCGCTCCCCGGCTAGCCGTATCTTTTCCACTGCATGTTTACCTCAGTTATCCACTAGAAGTGCTATAGTTAATTAATAGTTATTACTATTATTATTATCAACATTACTGCTGTTGGTGTTATATATAGATTTAGCTAAATAAGACATCTCAAATTTGTAAAAGAAAATAACAGTCACTGGTAGCCCTACTGGCTTCATTCAGTGTCTTGTGCAAGTGGAGGAATCGTGGCCCTTCCAAAGTGTTCATAAACCATTGGAGCAGCAACAAGTTAAATGTGATGCTACCAAACACACATTAGTATGCAGGTTCAAATCCATTTCTTATTGAGTCATCCTCTGGGTTAGCAGTGACATCTATGCGACGTTTTTCCTGTCCATTTCAGTGCATTAGGTAGTACACGCACCCATTTATCTCACACAGAGACACTTTGATGATCAATACAATGGTCATTCAATGTCTTTCTCAAGGGAACATGGCCGGATTGGCCACTGTAGTAGGCAGGTATTAAACCTGTGACTGCCCACCACCTTAGGACAGACCAGGAGTCCAGGAACCTTAGGGGTTCCCCAGAGGTACTGCAGGGGGGTGATTGTGTCTTTATTTTTGCTATTTTTACATGAGCAATTGAACCCTCAGGTGGCCTTTATGAGGGTGCAAGCATAAAGCAAATGACAAATCGAGTCAAAGTGAGTGTAAAAGTGAGTCTCATGTCATTTAATGCAATTAGATATTACCTTTCTGTTTGGATGTACAGGTTGTCATGGCTAGATTTTTTTTTGCCACTCAGTCAGAAGTAGGCATTCCTACATATCTTCCACATGATGATGTCATGCATATACTATTCTGGAGGAACATTACCCAAAAATAGCAGGTCTAAGTGACCTGTTGTGGGCTTGTAGTAGATTAGACTATTTTCAGCAAAAGGTTTGGTATACAAGTAGGGAAAAAGCATCGTAACATTCATAGAGCCAAACCCACTCAAAGTGACTACTGGGTTGGGCCTATGGATGCAAGGGATGATCCCTACCCTTGTACATGTTTTTCACCCTGTCCGTCTGTCTGTTATCAGCTACTTTCTGGCACATTTGGCATGATTGTAGAGAAACTGTGCACACAAACTCTCTAGATGCCAGAGAACATCAAGTGATCAAGATGGATCAGTCCATTCTTTTCATATTATACCATGATTGGTGCATTCCAAACATTGCTGGCCCACAATGATCTACCTGACCTAGTGGAGACCTGTATTCACAGGAGTGCTTTTTCTAATGAATAGCTGTCGTATCCTCAACCCACACTCAGGTAGACTTGCTCTCTTCTTGTCCTCATCTGATGGTATTTGTGCCGGAACACTTTGATGTTTTTTATCGTCAACCACCATAACCTTATGAGTTTGTACAGTGGGAAGAAGGCCTGGCATCGGGCCATTATGCAAGCCGTGTCCTGCTCTACCCAATGGACTATAACAAACTAGTCATGCTGAACCAGTCCAGTCTTTGACCAGGCTTCATTAGAGCAGAGCACAAAGGCAGTACAGTCCTCACCTCATCATCACCATCACCAACAGGAAACAACACAACAATGCTGGCCTGAGGCTCATATTATTTCAAATAATTCTGTCCAAACTCCAAACAGTCATTTTCCTTCTCCAGACCGTATGTCCCCTCCCCTCCTTCCCCTAGATAGGGATTCCATGCAAAGCAACAACAACAGAATCACTTATTTATTAAGAAAAATAATAATTATTTGGACCTTGTCGCCTACAAGATTTACACTTGACAGTGACAGTGTGTACACTGAAGAGGATTTAACAGGTTTTTGTTAAAATTGAATTGAGGGACTCTAGTCTCCTGAATGAAATTGGTCCTCTCCTCCTCTGTCCAGGATGTCTGTTCTAGCATGACCAAAAACACCTCATAAAGAACATGTATGCCAATGATTCATGGGGTCGGTCAGTTACATAACTGGCGATTAGGGGAATGGCAGTGAGCCAGATAGAGGCTAACCTCACCCTGCTTCAACCACAGACCAGTTATGGCAGCACAATACCCACTCGCCACTCCCTGCTCTCTCAAAAAGACAGTATTTATAAGTGAACAAAGGCAAAAGAGAGATTGTGCCCACTGATGTTGTGGTGACTCAGGAGCTGCATATTCAGACCCACAATGTGTGTACATTGCTAAGTGTAGGACTGTGAGGCAATACCTTTGGGGTCTATTTTCACCACATCTCCTACTTTTCAGCTTTCCCATGGTCAGTCTTCCTCTCAGCTTTTCCACTTCTTCCTCTCACTCAGCTAACCTACTACGATCTGTCTGCCAGTCCTCTGAGCTTTTCTACTTTCCCTCTCCCAGCCAGTAAGGATTCCCACTAGTTTCTTTGCTTCACTAATCTATGTATCCCTCTCAACTCAACAGAACTGTCTATAGAAAGACACACTCAAGGTGAAGAGGACTGCTTCAGTTTGTTGGTGACCCCTGTTACTATAGCAGCATTGAGAGAAGAGAGAGAGAGAGTGCACTGTTGTCAGTAGTCCAGGGCACATGCTGTTCATTTGTCTGTGTGGTTTGGTTTGGGTGAAGGACAGGCTTTGGGGCTGATTTCTACTACGTCAATGGGCTCCCTGAGACCAACGGCTGGAGCACGAGAAGAAGAGAAACATGCCGATTCGGCTGTTTTCCTCCTGTGGTTTTTCCGTGTGGTAGCGAGCCAGGGGCTGGCAGAGACCAGTTTGGGAAGGGGGGCTGTCAGGGGGCCGATCCCTGCTTCATCTGGACACCAGGTCGCTGGCTTTAACCCATACCAGAAATAAATATGGGGCATACATTTCACAAATAATCATCTAGAATATACTGTACATGCAATATACATGCAGGGTTCAAACATAATTTCAAATATACATTCTGGACATTTTCTTTACTTGAAATATGTTGTGCAGGCTTACAGCACAATGCAGACAATGAGACATAAAGTGAAAGAGAAACAGAGAGAAAGAGACAAGGATACAGAGATGCAATCTTGCTTCAATCAACCCACACAACAACTTGTTAAGACTAGAGGGATGTGCATGTGGTGATTTTAGGATAAAACCTAATTTCCAAATATTATGATATCACTTTGGACTAGTCGGAGTCATGCTGCAAAGCTCATGTGAGCCAGTTACATTTAAACGTTTTGGCAATTGGCTGACCCTTACATAAACAATTGACCTTCATTTTAACAGAGAGAGCAGGTAGGGCGGTCGCTCAATAAAGTACAGGAAGGATGACTGTAGAAAGAGAATCAAACGTATGACTCAGTTACAGCTCAGCCTCTCTAAGTTAATTATTCACAGACTCTGCTTAAAGCCTGAATCCATCATTTGTACTGTATGTCCCTCTCAACAAAGACACGTGATACCATCTATAACACTTTGGATTCTTCCTGGGTGTGGGGATCCTGCCTTGGCCATGACTGGAGATATTCGCCTTATGAGCTTCAGGTGAGGCTAATAGTGGGTTGGAACACTGCAGATGCTAGTTACATTTTATATTAACTACCATGCATGTCGGTTAAAAATTAAATGTTAATAGTTATTCCCGTACTGCAGCTTTATAAGCATGCCAAACCACTGCAATTCTTTTTTCACTGGCAGGCAGACAGAGAGAGAAAGGGGGAAAAGGTCCTTGGTTTTATTTGGCTTAAAAATTGACAAAACAGTTTCCAGATCACAAATCTGTTTAACATTTAGAAAATCAGGAGAGCGTACTCATTGACCCTGTGGCTTTTATATTAAAAAAAGGAATGGAGGAGGAGGGATGGCAAGCAGACAGAAAGAAAGCAGAACGAAAGAATAGATGGGTGAATAGCGACTTTTCATCCATCTGTAGATGGATAAAATATTAGAGAAAGTGTGCGAAGTGTGTGTGTGTGTGTGTGTGTGTGTGTGTGTGTGTGTGTGTGTGTGTGTGTGTGTGTGTGTGATAGATAGAGAGAGAGAGAGTAAGAGAGAGAGAGAGAGAGAGAGAGAGATAGGAAGATAGAAAAGTGATGGAGGTAGTGAACATGAACTTTGGCCTCACTCTCTCGTTCACGCTCTGTAGATTTGTGAGTCTGGCATGCTGCAGTGTTTATACAGACAGGAAATGGAGACAAAAGCATGGATCCAGACAGGGTTTCAGAATGGTAAACCTGTCCTGGGGGGCTTGGCCTAACAAAAGAGAGACCCTTTAAAGTCCAGACTCATCTACAACACACACACACACACACACACACACACACACACACACACACACACACACACACACACACACACACACACACACACACACACACACACACACACAAAGTTGTGAATGAACACCATACACACATGCACGCAAGCACGCTCACACACAGACACGTCAAAATATTAGATAAGAGTTATTTCCCATTCATCACCAGGCTTAGGTCAAGAAGGTTGATCAGTTGGGGAAACCCTCCACCACATCGGTTTCTTCTTCACAGAACTACTGCACAGTCAGTGTGAGCCCTTGAGCAAGACAAATGCTACCAATACAAGGCAGATCCCAGGCACGAGAAGCAGGAGGTTGTGGCTATGATGAAAGAGCATTTGTTTCAGCACCTGTAGCATTCAACAGATGCATGGTTACAGTCAACAAAACCAAACAATATAGCCAAGTCTGCCAAGTCAAACATGAACTCTTTTTGGTTTGAATTGATAACAGCTTAAGAATGTTCTTTCTTTGTTATTATGTCAAGGAAAATGACATCAGTATGATTTGCATCCACACTAACAGTACGTTCAGCATGACAGGGAATGTTCAAGTCACCAGTAGCTGTCATAATACTGGTTTGGCTTTCTCGGTTCAGGCTGAGCCATGAGGGGAATACGCAAATTGGCCACTGTGCCGCACAATTTACATAATGAATGGGCCTATGGTCATCATATTCCAAGGAAAGATAAAAGCACCATATATTAACCCTGTCTTCTCCTAAAGGAAGGTGTATTCAGATGAACTTTCCTCTGAACAAACCCAAGCTTCTCTGTGGAAATGAACATCAACCACATTCTCGGTTAACCATTAAAGTTCAGAGTCATCTAAAGATTTCTGCTAATGTAAGGTTTGTGGGTTAAAAAAACAAAGATGTGAACTGTGTGGTGTGTGCAGTTTTAATATTCTCCCTGTGTCCCCTAAGGTATAGGTACCCTCACAAAAACATGCACTAATGCTGGCCTCTAAACTACTTCTCCCCCTGTCCAGTCAAGGAACGGAGGGGCAAGGAACTGGTCATAACAATGGGTTGATTCCACGACACGTACTGTGTCCGGCCGTGAACACTCTCCTCTGTCTGTCAGGTGAAAAGAAGCAGCTTGGGCCTTGGGACTCCTCATGCATAGAAAGACACATGAGGTCAGCGCCCAGGAATACATTTAGATAATTGACAGGGTGAAAAAATGTTTTGCAAATCGTGGGGTTGTGGTTTTAAAAAAGGTGACATGAAAACACTACCAACTAGGAATTCGCCGAATGGGGTCATTCTTGGCCGAGCTAGTCAAGTCTGTCAAGTCGAGCTTGTTCCAATCCAAGCAAGTGCTTGGATTGGAAAAAAAACTCACACAAACTCACACTCCACCCACCCAAACATTGAGGAGATTGAGGGTTAATTACACTGTCAGACATACAATGTCATGTTCGGTGGTCAGACAACAGCATTCTGTAAATAGCTTCTCTGATACACTTGTCCACTGACACTGAATGACATGATGATGCTATTAATGGCCACACACACACACACACACACACACACACACACACACACACACACACACACACACACACACACACACACACACACACACACACACACACACACACACACACACACACACACACACACACACACACACATCTGGTACAGACAGCCCTGCCTTCTCCTTAATGAATTCCTCTTTCCCGGTCATTGAAATTACACATTAACAGAGAAAGAGAGAGAGAGAGAGGGGGGGGGGGGCTTGATCGTTTAGCTCCACTATTGCCTTGCCCATGTAAACGCATGCTTTCTCCTGCCAATAAGGCTTGTTTGAATTGAACAGAAAAATTGAATTGAAAAGCATTGGTGTACCCCAAGACAAGTCTACCAATCAAGCTCTGCTCACTGCTCAACATATTGTAATGACTGTATATTGCCTTTAGAAAAGATTCAAATGTTTTAATTCTTCCTTGAGGTTTCAGGGGGTCCCCAGCTATAGTTTAGAACCAAATGCCCTTAACCATGGGCCCTTATGGAACTGTAACTCGCATAAGTGCTCATGTCAAAATGGGACCAAAGGGATCCATTTGTACACAGTGAGTTAAATCAACAGTATTTTACTATACAAATGGGGGTCCCAGAGATAGAAATGCTATTAAATAGGGAGCCTTAGCATAATAATTCAGGTCAAATTGGGGGACAAGAATCTTACAGGGTCCTTGTTTGGGTTCCTCAGATGAAAATGTTTAAGAACCATAGATGTAGACCAAAATTGAACTGAAAACAAAACAGAAACAACAAACTACAAATCTCAATCTTGTTGGCAGCTGATCACCAAAACAATTTGAAAGTGGAAGAACAGGTTTCTTCCCATAGAAAGAAAAGGATTCTTTCACACGCTGAATATCAACACCCTGATAACAAGGTATCGAAGACACTCTATGACTGTCAATGTAATAAATAACACGTTTGAGGAGAACGGTGAGTGAAGCGATCGAGACATGCTGTCAATAATATCACTGATTCACTGATATGGATCTATCAGTGATGTGACGTAGTATACGTCAAATCACATAGGCCACACACACACACACACACACACACAGGGGTGGACTGACAGTCTGGCATACAGGGCATTTTCCCGGTGGGCCGACCCCCCGGGGGCCGTTAATGTCGTGTTTTAATTAAAAAAAAAAAAAATCTGGCCGGCCCACGAATCAGTGCTGGCGGCCCTCTGTCCTCTTCAAATGAGACTGCCTATTGCAGGGTTTTTATAGTTAACTAAAACTAACTAACTAATTTTAGTTAGCCCGAGCCCCAGAGCCCCTTATGTCTTTTCTCATGGGGGCTCAGGCCCCGGAGCCCCCACAAAGATTCAGAGGGCCGCTCTGAGGGCCGCTCTGAGACAAAATTGCCCGGTACGTTTTGAGCTCCCAGTCCACCCCTGCACACACACACACACACACACACACACACACACACACACACACACACACACACACACACACACACACACACACACACACACACACACACACACACACACACACACACACACGAAAATGGCATATTCAACACGTATTTGTCGCATTTAGTAAAGTACATGAAACTGAATAAAGCAGTCAACCTTTTTGGTACCTCCAGGGCCCAGCATTTATTCAGCTTTGAGCCACGGACCACAAAATCAAATATTTATTTTGCTTTTGTAAACAATTCCAGGCTGGATTTCGGAAACAAAACAGCCAAACAGACAGATCAAAATGACCATTAATCTTCCAATTCTCTAGTTGTGTAGACATGGGCTAATTCAGATGATTCGGATGAATAATTTAACTCTTTTAAGAGTGGAACAAACAACGTTCCATCATTTAGCCTGGGGACCGCCTGGAACACACTCAAGGACCAGTGGTGGTCCCCGGAACACTGGTTGAAAACCACTGGCATGAAGTAAAACAAGAGACGTTGAGTAGGTCTACCATTACTAGGCTTATAGTAGACACGCTTTCATTGTAATTATATGAAGATGTCTTCGCATGTTAGGTACAGTAAAATACTAAAACTGAATAGTATAATTAACAGATTTATATTTAGGCTACAAACGCCTTTCTTTAAATGAATAGATACACACAGACACAGCATGGATATTGCCATCGTTGAACACTGATTATAAAAGTAGGAGAACCGTGTACCACACACTCACCTTTTTAAAGTACTTCTCTCCTCCTCTCTCTTTGACACCGTTTGGTAAAAGGGTGTCCGTCATTGCTGCTGCTCTAAAAACTCCAAAAGAGTATATAGCTTTTTAGTTTTAGTGAATCTCAGAGGGAAAAAACGGAACGAATTCCTTCCTATTCCGAAGTTTTATATTGGTCCTGGTTGTTCTTCAACAGGTGTGTGTTGTGGTTTAGTGTGTTGCTCCTCTCCTCTCTGTGATCTGCACCTCTCTGAGAGAACTGGAGAGGGAGGTTCAGCTGGGAGAGAACTAAGCCCCTCCCAGTTTCACTGACTGACAGGATCTCTCTCTCTCTCTCTCTCTCTCTCTCTCTCTCTCTCTCTCTCTCTCTCTCTCTCTCTCTCTCTCTCTCTCTCTCTCTCTCTCTCTCTCTCTCTCTCTCTCTCTCTCTCTCTCTCTCTCTCTCTCTCTCTCTCTCTCTCTCTCTCTCTCTCTCTCTCTCTCTCTCGGTATGTATTTGGATCTATATTTTACCCCAATCAATTACACCCATTTTTAACATTTTACTATGCCATTAAATATAGGCTACCTTAGGGAATGATGTTGTGTGGCAGGGCCGGATCTAGGCATGGGCATTGGGGGGGGGGGGGGGGGGGCATGCAAAATTCAAATATATTTCTTAAATATTTTATCCCACAATTTTGTAACCCATTTTTTCACCTAGTGCCAATTCCTAATGTGATCCTGGGCTCTACACATCCTCCGCCAACCTGGGGAGGCAGCGGACTGGTCTCATGCTTCCTTCAATGCATGAGGAGTCCAAGCTGCCTTCTTTTCACCCGACAGGGGGGAGTTTTCCTGGTTGGACGTAGCGCGTGGATGGAACACGTTATTCCAACCAGTTCCAGTCCCCTCCATCAGGCGCCCCGGCTGGCCAGGGGGAGGTGGTTCAGTGCCCAGGATTACTGCATGTTTTTTGTGAGGGTATCTACCCTAGGGGACACGGGGAGAACATGCAAACTCCACAGAGAAAGGCCCTTTCGTCAACCCCGCCTCGGGTATGAGCACTGATGACGCGGAGGAGCAGACACAGCACCCACAGCAGTGCCCCTAGCGGGAATCGAATCCAGGACCTTCTAGCTCTGAAAATGCTAAAATGAAACTCTCTGAATCAGACCTTTAGCTTTATGCCTGGTGTGTGTCTGTTGGAACTTCAACAACAACTGATGTTGTTATTGATGTTTACTTGCGTAATAAAAGTCCTGTAACAGAACATTGTATAAACAGGCGATGAAGCCGCACCCATACCATTTTCGCCTGCCCCTCCAACTGAGGAATGTTACATCCGGGACTGTTGTGTGGACATAATTAAAACTCCCCCATACTCTCTCAGGGGTGACCATAATATATAATGGAGCTATGACGTGACACACTTAAATGTGATGCGGCTAGTTACTTTATTACAGTACATTATTATTATTACAAAACATACATTAACCACTTCAGCCCACTGTACATTTCGGCCATCTAAAAAAAAGCAGATCTACAAGCTCGCAATGCATTCTGTTTTCTAAAGATGATGATACATTTGTACTTGAAACTCAACATACTGCACAATGACTACTTTTACTTATACTTTTGTATAAGTACTTTTACTTGTACTTTTACTCAAATATCATTTAAAATTAAAGGCATTTACTTGCAGCAGTATTTCTATGTTGCAGAATTGATACTTTTCCCGCCTATTTTTTTCACCCACTACCAATTATCTAATGTGATCTTGGGCTCTACTTTTATGTACTGTATAAAAAGCACCAATATGTTTACCACCACTGGGTGGGAACCACACAGTTCAACAATACATAGTAAAACATAAAAAAGGTGGGGTTGTTATGTAATGGTGCATGCAGGACATTGTAGCCTATATTAGGTACATTTGAAACCACACAGGTGTCATATGAGTATAAGAAAAAACATGCCTTTCATTCCCACGTGACTTAATTATTCTTATTCAGTATACTCACCTATTCATCTGCCGGTGGACCATATCCCATTTCCTACACAGTCCATGCTGGGTTATATTATACAGTTAAGTACTATCAAAGTATTGCAATCTTTATACTATAAATGCAATAAATCTCAAATATGTAAACTCAATGCATTATGATTAATTTAATATTTTTGCTGCTCTTTCATCAAATCAAGTTAATATTTAATAGACTTTCCCAGGCACACACCCTCAGAGGCAAATCCACATACATACCGATACTGTATGCACAGTACCACACGCAATCGTATGTTGCAGTCATTTGCACACTCACAGATAAAACCCATTGCCTTAGTCCAGCAGCCAACAGGCGTCTTTTGTTTAAAGTGCAAAATCTGGTATAGTCATTTTTATTGGCCTAAAATAAATATATTCAAGATGCCACTTGCTGACTAGGTGTCAGCTTTGAAACATTTATTATAGGACACTACCATTAATATCCTGGCTATGGGTAGTTTTTAAAGTGTTTTTTTGTGGAAAACTAATGTTTGGAATTCAGAATCACGAAAACAAAAGTTTTACATGTCACATGCTATATAAAGCATTATGAAAATGTTTAGGATGTTTTATCCCCTATAAAACCAATTCCCCTATAAAACCAATATTGACTACTGGTCAGGCACTGTGGATTTAACAATACTGTGTACTGTATGTACAATATAGACATTATTTTTTAGCCAAGTTGACAAAACCCTCAAACCCATTATATGTCTGAAGCTTTTATCCAGAAAGACTGTAGTGATACTGTTCCTTATCATGACCATAACAAGGATCACTGGAATGGACTGTCTTGTCCACTGTGGCTCTGATGCTGGTTGCAAAGTTGCTGAAGTCATCATAGTACTAAAACTTTTCCCACTGTTGGACTTGAAAGTCATTCTACATATGAGCTTCAGCTGCATCATCATGTGTAAATTAAAGATAGATTAGTATAGCGGTCTTGTTGGTCTATGGCTATTGCTTTCTAATTAAAGGATACTCCTGGCCACCAAGTGTCTCTGGTTGCCTGGCAACGTGCGTGTAATGTCGCAGGGCTGAGAGGCTGTTTCAGGATTGCAGCAGCTTTGTTGTGTTTTTATTGCTGTGAGATTGTGATGCCTGCTCTGTGATTGTGTTAATTGTAGGGTGAGTCCTGGCTGGCAATGTGGGTTATTTCTCAACCAACATGTCAGTCAAAGAGTTATGTGGTTAGATTGTGTTACTGGAACCAGATGAGGCAGAATTATTAAATGTTGATAAACACACATGATGGGTGGACCATGTAGAAGGCCCACAACAATATATTAAAGGTGTGTAAACTGTAAATGCTTCTTGTTGTATTATTACTCTTTGACTGTTTATGGTTCCAGTACTTGTCTGGCAGTCCTGAGCCTGTTTATGGGAAAGGGACCACAGTTGGGTCACAGAGAGCTGGCCAACACCACCGCAGCACATCTCCTCTGGAACTAATTAGGATTAAGTCCTGTATTAAAAAGGCACATTCATGGCACTTGTTGCTGGTGGAGGTGAGGAAAAAAGCCATAAATTCCGGTAGCACTTCAATTCAACCAAACTAAACTTCAAATCCATCATAAATTATTGGCACAAGCATTTGCTTCCTTGGTGACTTTCTGCATTCTGCCTTACAGTATACAGTATTAAGCTGTTTTGATGAGTGTGCTCTGTGTTCTATATCTTTTCTGCATAGCCAAATCGTTCATATTTGGTATAAACAGAGCACTGACCTTATCATGTGAAAGTCTCTACAGCTGCCAGTGCCAACTAACATACCCAGTCTAGATTAGAATAGCTAGCTAATCAAACAGGGTTGGACAACTGGTCAACATTCTGTTTCTCTGTCATGTCTTTCAATGTGCCATCAGACTGTTGAACAAATGTTAAACCCGCCTGTCGCCGGCTGTCCTGACGACATAGGCTGCCACACAGGATTAGCTTGCTGTATACCACACACACACACACACACACACACACACACACACACACACACACACACACACACACACACACACACACACACACACACACACACACAATGTTACTTTCCAATACTGAGTGCAGCCAGCAGTCATACTGTATGTGTGTGTGTGTGTGTGTGTGTGTGTGTGTGTGTGTGTGTGTGTGTGTGTGTGTGTGTGTGTGTGTGTGTGTGTGTGTGTGTGTGTGCGCACGTGTGCGCACGTTTGCACACGTGCACGCACCTGTAGAAGGCGACACTGGGTAGCCTAGGCTTACACTGTGAGTGGATTAAGGTATAATTTAGATAGATCTAATGAAGTAAATTTAAAAGCATGCTGTGTCCAAGTGTGTGCAGACAACAGTCCTTTACTTTGTTTTGCCGTGTCAAGGACAACCTAACCTTGGTAACCAGGACTGATACACACTTTCTCTTTTATCCTCTTCTGTTGCATTCATGTAAACTCTCTTATAGTTATAAAGTATATAACTTTTAGTTTTATTTTCTTATCTTGCATTGTGTCCAATAGCAGAAGGAGCTCAATTCTATTAATGTTAACAAATAGCCAATGGTATTTCAGAGCAGATCTCTTCCCATTCAGTCACACTGTTTGTTTTGGCTTAGACTACATGCCAGCTGGGTGTAGTCACTAGTCAGTTTGCTCTAGTTGGGCAATCCAATTCTTTTTGCTGTTGGAATTGGGAATGAAGTTCATGAAGCTCGCACACACACACACACACACACACACACACACACACACACACACACACACACACACACACACACACACACACACACACACACACACACACACACACACACACACACACACACACACACACACACACACACACACACACACACACACACTCTCTACAGTACAGTTGTACAGGGCTGTATTAACCACTGGATGGAGCTAAAGACTCGACTTTCAGTCTGCTGTGTATTTTAAGTACTTAATACTGTATTTACCTTTCACAGAAAGGTCTCAAAGTGCTTTCTTTACCCACTTTGAAAATACTAAGATAACTAATACAATATTAAGATAAGATTAAATGTTAAAATATACAAAAATATGACTTAGATTTAGATTTGTTAGTGCTGTGACACCTTGTGACATTGTGAGCTTGAAAGATCAGTTATTTTCAGGAATGGAATTTGGTGGCTGGTGTTCTCGAATAGATAATGGTGGACATATTGGTATATTGTAATTAAAAGTACAAAAAGTAGAAATACTCATTATGTAGAATGTGTCATTTCAGCTTTCAAATCAGTGAAGATAGCAGATCGATTTCACGATTTTAAAAGGCTGAAATGATTTGAAATTTGCATCTGATATGTAGTTGAGTGGAGAACTAAAAGTATTCAGAATTAAGAATCAGAATTAAAAGTAAATACAAATGCCTCAAAATTGTACTTACAGTAAGTAGAACAGCTGGCCATTGCACATGGCTGGCTTAAGCACTAGATGGGGCAGTGGTTCAGTCTGTTGAGTCCACACTAAATGAGGGACATACTGTAGATGTGTAATTTGTAAAAGCCACTGTGCAAGGGAGACCTACTGAGACAAACATGTATCTGTCTACCCTGGGCCCAGAGTCTTCCTTGCGCCCCCTACTGGCGTAATGGCGTGGGCGCGGAAGACTCTGGCTTCACCGAATCGGAGGTGGATCTGGCTCGCCACGAACCCTGGCGAGCCAATCAGAGTGCGTTTCTGCATAAAAACAAATGACGCAAATCAGCAGAGACCCAGTTTGTAGTTTTTCGAAGCTAGGCTAGCTAACAGGGCAATGGTACTGGGGACTACAGACAGTGTGTACTACCGGTGCCTGTGTTCTATGTGGCAATCAGCGCTGCTCTGATTGGTTACATTCTAACTAATAGGAGTTGAAAATCCATCCCTGGAAAGTTCAAATCCCATCGCTAGCGAATCAGAACCCTGCCCGCAACTCCAGACTCATATACAAGCTTGTAATGCTTTTAATGATGGTTGGGAAGCCAGGTTAGTATCTGTCTATATCTGTATAACTAGTGCGGTCTGTCCCATGGATGCTACCAGGACGTTGTTCTGTAATGAGAGTAACCAACGTCTTAGTGAAGGTTCAGATGAAATGATTTCTTACAGAAAAGTTAACCAACAAAGTTTACAAATGTAAACATTTAGGTGTATTTAATTGTGTATACCTCTAACCATGGCCTTTGACATTTGAAGCAGTCAAAAAGCAGGCCCTGCTCTTTGACTTGGGTCCAGTGACTGCCATCACACTGCTCTCCACTCTGTGTGTGTGTGTGTGTGTGTGTGTGTGTGTGTGTGTGTGTGTGTGTGTGTGTGTGTGTGTGTGTGTGTGTGTGTGTGTGTGTGTGTGTGTGTGTGTGTGTGTGTGTGTGTGTGTGTGTGTGTGTGTGTGTGTGTGTGTGTGTGTGACACAGCGACAGCCAGCACTCTCTGCTCTCCTCGGTGACACAAATGGGTCTGAAAAACAGAAAGCTTCCGCTCATTTCTCTTCTTTTTTTCACATCCAGTCACAAAGCTCATTGTCAAAATGTGCTTCAACCTCCTCCTTTCAAAGGCCCAAGTGTTTAAGTGTCAGCCTCTCTGTTTATGTATGTGCATGTGGAAGTGTTTGGTGTGTGTGTGTGTGTGTGTGTGTGTGTGTGTGTGTGTGTGTGTGTGTGTGTGTGTGTGTGTGTGTGTGTGTGTGTGTGTGTGTGTGTGTGTGTGTGTGTGTGTGTGTGCATGCATGTGCATATGTGTGTTTATATACGTGCATGTGTGCGTACTTGCGTGCGCGTATGAGGAAGTACCTAAAAGCTTGTCTACTGTTTCACTGTGGCCGTGGTTGCTATGCAGTGGCTGTGGTTGCCATGCAGCTCTGCCGCTCCACACAAGAACTTCACTGGTCTGCGATCTGTGGATGAGAGAGAGAGAGAGAGAGAGAGAGAGAGAGAGAGAGAGAGAGAGAGAGAGAGAGAGAGAGAGAGGGAGGAGATGGAGACACAGAGAGAGAGAGGAGCAGGAGGTGGTCTTGAGGAGGTGAAATAGAAAACACTCCAGAGTGTAGAGTGTAGTACTGTAGGTCGGAGATGGAAGGATGGAATAAGTGGAATAATTAAAGGTGTAAACAGAGCTGTGTTACATTTCAACCTTGAATGGAAGACTATCTTATGAAATTACTACTGTATACTACTACAAAACAGGAGGTATTTCTGTCTATATAGGAATAGTTATACCCCCACCCCCCTTGGCAACATAATTATGTAAACGTACACAATCCACTCCCAGGACCATGTTTGTTCACCTCAGCGCAGCGACATCACTCCTTCTGTTAGGAGGTGCTGACTTGTGGAGGCATGCATGTAGAACAAGTTAGACCACCTTTCAACACAACAACACATTATGGCAGTCCCCAATAGTACCCCCTTCACATTCAGTAGGTCCTGTGATATTTTGGGTCAAGAATAAGATGTAGTTTCCTGGGGATTAATAGGGCTATAGTAAATACCCTATTGGCCTGAATGTAAGACAGTGTTTTTTCCATTGTAAATATCCCAAAAAAATATATTATATTATATTATATTTGGGGACTATATTATTGTACAGTCAATGTTCTATTTACACAAATGATTCTTGAAAAATGGGGGTCGTCTTATAACCAGGGTCGTCTTATATTCGGGGCAATACGGTAATAATACAAAAAAAAGTTCAAGTTCAAAAGTATAACAAAGTTCAAGTTCAAAAGTATAACAAATTCTCACTGACAGTGATCAACCTTTCACCTGTTTTCCAGCCGCCACAACTCCCCCCAGGGTTGAGTTCAGCTCACGTGACAGAGCCCTCCATCACATACTGAAGAACAGAGAGATTTGCATTTGTGTGTGTGTGAACTAATTCAGAGTAAAAGGAAACCTGTTCTTAGTACTGCTTGCTTCCATCATGCATGGCTACACCACCCTAAAATCATTGTATTAATGCAGTTCATACTAGAACTGATTCCGGGAAAGTGTGTGCACACGCACACACTTTTCTCTCTCTCCCCTTCATCAGTTAAGGAACGAGGCCTGAAACTGAGCTTACTGTATGTCAGATTAATGCCTCCATCTCCTATTTTCCTTCCACTCTCCCCCTCTCCTTCCTTCCCCACCTCTCATCCCTCCATCACTTCTATTCTCTCCTCCCTCACTAAAGCCATTACGTGTGATGTCTTAAGCCTGCTGTGTCTAGAGGACTTAATTCTTGCCCTGTATCTGTACTGTACCTTACATTTGCTGCATTTGGTGACTGAATTTCAGTTGCGTGTGTGATAAATGTGTGATAAATGCAGGTCTTATCTTTTGTTTTATCAGTGAATGCCACATACTGTAGGGTGATAGAACAGTAAAATGTTCAGATACGGGGTTTATGAATGATGAATATATTGTGATAAATATTATTTGATTGACCTGGCTAGCATCCCATAGGGATGATTTGATTGGCTGACCAATGCACTGTGGGGGGTGCCACAAGTGATTAGCTGGATTGGATTTGAGGATAGAAAGGTTATATCTCATTTCACACAGGTGTGATTATATTCATTCATTTGGCTGTGCGATATTCTGTCAGGTAATTGATATTGGCAAACTATGAAACCGGGTTTCATAGTTTGCAGCACAGGGTTTCAGAAACCCTGTGCTGCCCTATAGGCTGTAGCATCCACGTTGGGTCCAAGTTCGTTTTCAGTCGTGCATTGATATTGGCAAACATTCCAACAGGAACTAAACGCGATAGGCTGCTAATTGGGCAGTAGTAACAGCGGTTCCAGCTCTTGTGGTTTGTAAGACACATGAAAGAGGCAATTTGTTTTCATGCTCAGCCAGTCTCTCTGCTTGTTCTACAGTCAACAGGAAAACCTGCTGCTTCTCCTTTGTTTTAACAGGGTAATGTAGGTAATTTTTACGAAAGGTCAACTACTTGCTGGCAGCAGCCAGTCTTCACCTCTGCCACGACTATTATTCATCAATAATGGGACACCTGATGGCATTATGCTCCCCATACATAGTAAAACTCTGTTAATTTGACTGGAACAATACACCCACACAGGGTACCCTTGCAGCTTCATGTTTTACATGTATTATAATAGAGAAACTGGGGCCCTGAGAGGCTTCCCAGCTTGGAGAATATACTTTCACCAACACAAAACGTGGTTTAGTTTATTTGAGGTAGTAGAACAGCAGTAGACCTTGTACCCATAGTAGCATCCTGGCAGGGCATTAGTGAGAACTCTCTTATGCAATGGAGACCTGAGCTACACACACCGCTATGCTGAATCCTCCATCCACCCTCACTCTGTACTCCTGCCTCCTCTTCTACATCCTACCTCCTACCCTTTGCCATCAACTTCTGGCTTGTCCTTATACCTCCTCTCAGGCCTCCTATCCTAGTGCCCTCCACCACCTCCTCTTCTCCTGTGTCCACCCTTCCTTCCTCCTCTCCTGTGCCCTCTTCTCCCCCACAACTGCCCCTTCACACTGTGGGCTGTGTTTCAGTCAGCCCGCCATCCTGCCCACCCCCCATCTCCTCCCACAACAAACAATAACAACAACCACCACCAAGCATCCCGTGTCTTTGTTGGGGGTCCTTTTTAAGTTGGGGGAAACAGGGAATTGGGGTTGGGATGGAGGGTTTTGGGGTGTAGGTGGGGGTCTGTGGAGACTTCCAAGTTGGGGGCCCATGCTTGCCACTCGGTTTTTGTTAATTGTCGGTTGGCTGGCCAGAGAAAAAGCATTGCCAGCCTGCCACGACTTAACGACCTGACTCCAACGCAGAGGAAGTGGTAGGAGAGAGTATGTGTGTGCACGAGCGAGAGTTGAGGCCCCTTAACTCTTGTGCTGCCTTTTGTGCTCCTCTGCTCTCTCTCTTGCTGTCTCAGTCTCTACTTCTCCATCTACTTTTCTCCCTTCCGCTCTCTTCTGTCCTTGATGCTCAGATGCCTCGGCTCAATTCTACCCGTGTTAACTCTTAATTGCCCAATCTAATCGACTACTCCAAGTGGGCTGCCAGAAACGCATTAATACCATTAGTACGGTCATACCTATTGCCATCTTAGAACCACAATATGATTTAAAATCTCCAACATGTCTGTCTTATCCGTACCTGACATGTGGCAGGTTATGTAATTTTGACCATGTCACCATTTCACTGCAAAGGTTCACCATCTCTTCAGGGCATCTTACTGATTATTCTTCACTCATCTGTACAAAGTTCTGCCATTCATCTGACAATGTGGCAGAAACAATGGCAATGGCAAAGACAGACAAAAGTTTGATATTACACTCAAGGCTCAATGTCTGATTTAATACAGTATAGTGCCACAAGCCAAACGTACCACGAAGGCTAAAGCTTTCCTCACATGTTATTTCCATGATGTGAGAGGCATCCAACAGAGGGGTGGAGCCAGCAGGTTACACCTGAGACCTCACAGACTTATAATTAGTAGAGGTGGAGGGACGATGAAAGGAGAGAATAGGTGTACCCACGTTTGTTCCCTCTTGGGACGAGTGACATAACTTCTTCTCCTAGAGGGGAGCAGCAGTGTGGTCACACAGTGTCGTCACACTGTTGCTCGCAGTGGCCACAAACTGTGCCGTTGTTTGGCTGCTCACTGCATGAGTGCGAAGCAACCAAGGTCAACTTAGACCACACACATAAGATATACACTCAAAGGTAATATTTGGGTAATCAAATAAATGCAAAAATATGCAAATGAGAGAAAGAGAGAGAGAGAGAGAGAGAGAGAGAGAGAGAGAGAGAGAGAGAGAGAGAGAGAGGGAGAGAGATAAAGAATGTCCAGATAATCATCAATGACCCCATTCACCTGTGAAAAGGAATGTTCACTCCATTGGTATCCGCGGCGAGTCATCCGGTCGCCATTGGGTCGCCATTGGATTGGTTCAGGGACAGCTGCTACCTGTCCTCATAAAACCTACAAACTCATATCACCCAACTTGTCATGTTTCAAATACAGTAGTTCTACATCCCACAATTGACAGCTCAATCAGAGACAACAATGAGAAGGACAGAGCTGTGGTGAAGGGTTTTTTGGGACTATACGTCAGGCTGCTGATCAGCTGACCATGAACTGTACTGCATTGCACTGTACTTTTCACTTTATTTTGGTTTGTGTTCTTTGAGAATGCTCTGAGCAAAATAACCTTTAAACTCGTCATACATGTGACTCCCCAGGGAGCTTTGTAGCTAAATAGCTTCTTCCGTGGACAACCAGGCATATTAGGAACAAACAGGCAATCCCAAAAAAGAAGAAACTGCCTGGACTGACGGGCAGCATCAAGGAACTTTACAAGAGTGTCTTCTGGGGTAAGTAATATAAACAAACAAGCTGGTGAGGAGCGTTAGTCCTACAAAGCCAGAGACACAATATGTGTTTCAAGACCAGAGTGGTAATGCCACACCAGTAACTTGATCTCAGCATATTCTCATCTTATGAGGAGAAAAGCCTGTTAGGACCTTACACAGAAAGTGTAAGGAAGCATTTTTTCGACACGTTTCTTAGTACTGGTTTTTCATTACCAGAGGAATGCAAGGCATCAAGTTTTCAACGTAACTTTCTTGGATGGTACAATGGTACAATCTCAACCAGAGTACCACAGTAACAAAACCGGTGGGTGACTAGTACACAAACCTTTATTCCCTACCAGAACTATACAGGCCTCTTGTATGTCGGGCGGGCCCACCACATGTACGTTGTAATAGGTGTTTGCCCACTAGCCAGTGTAATTGATTAAAGAGGGTTCCAAAATTACATGATCTCTGTCCGTGGTGCTGAACTAGCATCACACGCATGTGTGCACTGTCGTGCACGAATTGTGCCCTGCGGGCATGCATGCATTTTTGAAATATTATTTTGTTTAGCTTTGTTGGTATTAATTTACTTATTATTAAAATAATCTAATAAGGCATGTGCATGCCCTACTTATGTGAGTTTGCCTTAAACATGAAAGGGTTACAGCACCACACCATGACTCACTGTATAATACTACCCTGGGTTTCGGAATATTTTGTTCCATTTCCACAAAAGCTACAGATCTGTAAGGGTCTGTTTGGTTTCTAGAATTCCTACTCATCAATAATTTAATGTAGTTGGATAATTACTGTAATATCTTACTGCTATCTTGCTGCTTTTGCAATGGTCTGACTGGCCTTGGGTTTTAAACTGTTTTGTGTCTTAGACATTTTTTGTCAAATGTGTTTTTATTGAAGACATTTTTTTATATTTTTGCAAACCTGTTACGAAATGACTTATAGAAAAAAATACATACACCGCACTCTGCTCAGTGATCACCGCCACAATATTATGGTGATGAAATGTTCATGGAAAACACCTTACAATAAATACAATACAATAGACCACATCAGTGCCAAGTTCTTAAGTTGGTTCTGCTAAAGAAAATGGACAAGGTCTCCCTGTTTTTCAAGAAATACCTAACCTCATTCTCTCTAGATAATGTGTTCATCTCATTCAGCCAATGTTTAAATGTAGTCTGACTAGTCTGATATTTTTAAGAAACTTCTTGTCTTTACTGTTCTGCTTTTGAGGGTCAGGGTATTAAAACGTTTAAAACCCTGATACTGAACAATGCACAATACAAGTCTAATAATTAGTTGACATCACCAGCTGATTGAAATTGACCATTAAGTATTCTTGCATATTCCCGTTCCATGCGTAAATGTAAATGTGTTTAGTGACAATCCCAATGATTCAAAGCACTGTAGTGGAGGGGGTATAGTTTGTATCATATTTTGTCTTATTTAGTTGAATATGTATTGGCCTGTACAGTATACTATACCTCAGTTTGTAAATTCCTGATTAAGAGTAATTGTGTAAGATAACTAATGGGCCTTAATAGGCCATAGTTAAGTTAAGATCGTGATTAACCAATATTGGTAATCATCATGCTATGGTTTGCCCACCTGTTTAAAAAGGAGTCTGGTACTTCAAGTGAGGGGGATTCAGACAGTTCCTAGGGGCAAGGCGAAGGTGTCAAGTGTCAACAATCAACAGTCAACAGTGGATAACTAAATAGGCCCTTAGGGTGTGTTACTATAGAATTCACAACAGCCAACACTAGTTACAGGAAAACATACATACAGTATTTGCAGCAGCAGGTTAGAGATGAAGAGTTGTAAAAGCCACTGGAAAACAAGTGGAAACCATGTGACTGTGGAGCGTGAGACTAATCAATGGCAGCTGGGCATCATTGGCAGTTTTGGGGAATTCCCCAAATCCTGCCTATAGGCTCAGCCAGTTGCCAAGGCACTTCTTGCAATGTTGTGATCATGAACAATTTGAATGTATTCCACTATTCCAGGGTTTTTCAACCAGTGGTCCGAGGACCACCTATGCTCCTTGAGAGGCTTCCAGGTGGTCCCCAGCTAAGTTGCTTAACCGGATGAAAAGTTGGTTAACCAGATGTAACTCTTGAGGGTGTAAACATGAGAACCAAAAGGACACGCAAGGGTCTATTTGGTTTCATTTTTACAATATATTAATCATCTGAATTAATTAGCCCAAGTTTACACAAATAGAAGATTAATGGTCATTTTGATCTGTATGTTTGCCTGTCTTGTTTCCCAAATCCAGCCTGGTATTGTGGACAAAAGCAAAAGAAATATTTAGTTTTGGGGGGTCTCTGAGTGAGTCGTCTCTCTCTCTCTCTCTCTCTCTCTCTCTCTCTCTCTCTCTCTCTCTCTCTCTCTCTCTCTCTCTCTCTCTCTCTCTCTCTCTCTCTCTCTATATATATATATATATATATATATATATATATATATATATATATATATATATATATATATATATATATATATATATATATATATATATATATATATATATATATATATAGTGAGTTATTAAGTCAGTGAGTCAGTGAGAGAGAGAGAGAGAGAGAGAGAGAGAGAGAGAGAGAGAGAGAGAGAGAGAGAGAGAGAGAGAGAGAGAGTGACTGTGAGAGAAAGAGAAGGAAAGAGAGGAAGAGAGAGAAAAGCGGGGGGAAACAGTCAGAGTGAGTGCGTGTGGGAAGAGAGGGAGAGAGAGAGAGAGAGAAAGAGTGAGTGGGGCGAAAAGTCACTCAGAGAGAGATCCACTCCAGTCGTCTGTCAGATGGACTAACAGCAACAAGAGGAGAAGCAGAGCAGAGGAGAGCCACCAACAGAGCAACCCTAAACAACCATGACGGCCAGCACGGAAGGCGAGCAGAAGAAGTCCTCCTCTTCAACGGGGAACGACAGAGTCGCATTAAAAAAGGAAATAGGGCTGATGAGTGCCTGCGCTATCATCATCGGTGAGCTTTATCTCTGTCCACAACCAGTGACGATACAGTCATGCAGGAATAGTTTGATCAGAACTTTGATCACAATGCAGTTGCAACATTACCTACCTCGTATATGAAGATCATCAAAGGTGTTTGTAGAAGCAGTCAACATGCTGTAGTACTGTATAGGAAACAGCGTGCATGTGACATATTGTAGCGCACATGCTATTTCTTTCTTCAACACAGTTCAGTGAAAACAACTCTTGTACTTTATCATGGAATGGCAAAATAGTGCACAGCCCCGTCGATCAGGGTCTCGCCTGTACAAGCATAGGCTACACGGCGAGTGCAGTATAGTTTTTATAAGTTTATATAGTAAGGTTATGAATGTCGGTATAGTGTACTGCCCTTGCGTGGATGTCGGTGATCGCGCGTGATAAAGGGCATGTACCATGCTTCTATTGTAGCCTATATTACTTAAATAACCCTGACTTTGTAATTTGATTTTTATATGAGAAGGAATCCATAGGACTATCCGCTTATTGTTTAAAGTTAGGTTTGAAGTTCATCTTCTGTTCATGTGGTATATATTTTTTATTGCCATCTGCCATAGCTCTGCTCATGATGACGTAGCAGACTAAATCTAACAGTATGTAGCCTACATGTGGATGAAAATGAAAACCGCTGTCTGAGTTGCATCATTTTCAAGCAAGGGGGGAGTTCTACTTACAGTACAGCAGGCAATGCCGTTGACGTGGCTGCACATTTTGGTGCCTGGAGTGGAGATCCATGGCTACAAAATAAAATGTTATCATTATCTCACACACACACACACACACACACACACACACACACACACACAAACACACACACAACACACACACAACAACACACCACACACCACACAACACACACACTTCACAAAACTGGTCTATGTAACGCCTCCTCCCTTTTCCCCCTCGTGTACACTAAATACTGTTTACATTATTTTACACATATTTATAAGTAAAAATATTTGCCATTTATTTCAAACTTGTAGGAAAGTGTTCATGGTTGCTGACGTTCTGTACTGT
>CM076966.1:19763063-19952743 GCA_039105355.1 Benthosema pterotum | reverse complement strand
TCATAGAATGGTATTTCAGCAGAGTGATGGTGATTCATCATGGGATGAAAATGCAATATAATATACAGCTTAGAATTAGAATAAAATGGCATTAAACTACCAACTTGGCTCATTCATTGTATGCTTTTTGTCCATATAGAGAACATTTCCCGTTCTTCCAGACAGCTCCTGACGGCTGGAAGAACACCATCCGTCACAACTTGTGTTTTAGCAACAGCTTCCGCAAGACTCCACACCACCAGCAGAGCCGAGATGGCAAGAGAAAGTCCTGCCTGTGGCAGCTGACCCTGGATGGGCGCCAGAGACTAAGAGACGAAATCCAAACGATGACAAGCGACGTATACAAGGAGCTGAAGAAGAGTATGTCCCACCCTGGTGAGATCTTACAACAAATGTCACTAAATTGAGCGGTGCTCTTGTCACAGATATATGCATCAGAGTAAGTTCAGTCAGGAAACGGCCTGCTTCCAGCAGACGCTTGGCCTTGTGCAAAAAAGCAAGTTGCGTACGACATCTGTTTCCATCCAGCGCCTGTATAAAACATGTCACGTGACATCAAGACGCTGCATCTTTTGTATGCAGTGCAAAGTGTAGTGTATGTGCAGCTTATCTGGGCCGCCTCAGCATCATGTTAACATGATTCACTGCATCCAATCACACGCATTCCTTCTTCCTACCGGCTGTTTACACGGGAAGTTTGCATTGCTCAATCTGCTCGCTTGTTTGCTGCTGCACTGCTGTCTGTTTAAACATTTGCTGCTTATCCTCTCCAGTCTACACCCCAATGTCTGTCGGTTTGGATCTACTGTTTAGGTACAGGGGATTCCCTATGATCAAGACTTTTGCACTTGATCAGAGTACCTAAAACAGCAGATCCAATTCATCACATTGCCAAACCATAATAACATTGCAGTAAAGACAATTAACAAATTAAACAAAAAGTAATGGATGTATTTTCTTCTTTCACAGGAATTATTCCAAGTTTGAGCTGTGACCTGCATTCATGAAGATATCAAAATGGTCTTCATTAAAAGAATGTAAAAGAAGAGTGAAGAATATGCTTGTTTATAACTGAATATATTTGAGTTTTGTTTGGAATGGGATACCTATTTTTGTACTCATTTAGATTTATATTGACTATATACAAAAGATTGTATTAACAAAATTTTACGTTAGCCGTCACTCGGCTCAGTACCGGTGTAGATGATGACCGGGAGAGGGCCATTTATACCCATCCTGTCCATTTTGTTGCTATTGAAATGGAAGTAATTAAAACTGCCAGTAAAGAGTTTTTGAGTTGATTTGTAGTTGCATTTAACCATCATTCTTGTTCAACCTGACGGAAATGCAGAGTGTGTGTGTGTGTGTGTGTGTGTGTGTGTGTGTGTGTGTGTGTGTGTGTGTGTGTGTGTGTGTTGTGTGTGTGTGTGTGTGTGTGTGTGTGTGTGTTGTGTGGTGTGTGTGTGTGTGTGTGTGTGTGTGTGTGTGTGTTGTGTGTGTGTGTGTGTGTTGTGTGTGTGTGTGTGTGTGTGTGTGTGTGTGTTGTGTGTGTGTGTGTGTGTGTGTGTGTGTGTGTGTGTGTGTGTGTGTGTTGTGTGTGTGTGTGTGTGTGTGTGTGTGTGTGTGTGTGTGTGTGGAGAAATCCAGTATCCAATCTCTTCCTATCTATTTGCAAATGCATTCATTATAGTATGAGTAATCTGAAGCTTGTCATTTAGTTTGTGATGCTTGCTTTCCTGAATTTATCCCACAGGGGTGCAGTATAATCCTACAACATGTTTCTGAAAATATGTAATGGTAATCTTCAAATCATCTTAACAATGAAATAGACCTTTCTAGACATGTTAACTTGAGGATATTATTGGTGTACTAATATACCACGCAACCAAATCATTGTCAGGCCAGGTGTTTTGTCCTAACAAGTGACAACAATTTATAAATGACATTTATGGACTATTATTGTTTAGGCCTTTGGCCCTCACATTATATAATTACAATAAGCCTACTTATTATTTTTTCCTGTGTGTGCACGTGTGTGTCTGTCTCTCACTCTCTCTCTCTCTCTCACACACACACACATACACACTGTTTATAGTGTGACATCATTGTTGGCTGAGCATTTTCTCAGACCACAAGCATGTAAACTCCATTAGACTCCACAGACCCTCAACCAGACTCTCGCTCATATTCTCAAATGCAGCAAAAAACACAAATTTCCACATGCGTGGACAATGTTTCTCTGGCCTCCACTTCTGCTTTCAGCCATAATAGCACACTGGTTGCACCAGAGGGGATTAAGTCATGCTCTCATCAACAGATCCTGATCCTCTGTATGCTAAACAGTTAACTCCTGCGTTAATTTAACTCTTGATGAATTAGTAAAAATGGAATTTGAATGTAAAATTACAACATTCAACATATGTAGAAAATATAAGGCAATCAGCTTGTCATTTGATATTGAATGGTTCTCATCCCTTAAAACTAATGCATACAAAAAGAAACAGCCAAGTTTGACTTTTATCCCCACTTTTATTGAGATTTAAAAGAATATACATACAACTCAATGGAAACAATTATCATCAGTAAAGCTTCTGTCACCACACCAGTAAGAACTGTGCGGAAAGCAGGGATTGTTTGCCCTGACGATCATTAACACAACCTGTACAAACATGACCTACAGCATTCAGGATCAAGTCAAACCATAAGCAAATAATCATAACAATGAGACAGCACATTATGTTTGGGAGAGAGATATACATGTACAGTATGAGTGTTTGTGTGAGAGAAAGAGATTTCACTTAATACTTTATCATAGCATATTACCTTAACACCCATATATACTAGTGCCCTTAAATTATCCTTCATTACAAAATGTATTCTTCATTATAAAACAAATTTAAAGATTAAATGGCACCGAGGAACCATGCTAAGTAAACAACATTCAACCAATATTTTAAACTCTACAGAAAAATCAATGTATTGAAAAGCATAATTTTTCTCTTTAAAATAGGTAAAGGGATAATTAAGTGTCCTAGGGCAAGAACACATGACTTTTGTAAAACTGGATTTTTATGAATACTATTAGCAGTACACTACACCATTTCAGAAACAGACTTAAGAACACTAGAGAACAATGTAAAAGCATTATAAAGATAAATACAAGGACAGTCTAACATCAACATACATCACAAGTTTACCTTTACGTTTTGCACAGTCTAACAAGTTTTTTTTTCTTCTTCTTTTTAACTTTTGTCCATTTTCCTTCATCACATAAATAATTTGACTATCAAACATGTATAAATAATCTACTTTGTAGATAAAAAGATAAAGACCAACATAGCAAGGTGTCAGTCTGTTTAACCCAGGTAGAGACCACAGCATCAAACTTTAACAATGCAGTGATTGGCTGTTACTCTCCTAAGATGGTATGAATCCCAGCGCGTCTTCCTTTCTGTAGACATGACCTTCTTTATGAACACACACAGACAGCATCCTGTCATGGCCTGCACACTGTTTTCTTCGGATCGTCTTTGAGGGAGGGACGTAGTGGACAAGGGGCTTCTGAACCCCACATACGGGTATGTCCTTTAGCGGCAAGGTGCAAAGAAACAGATGTGAATATGTGAAGGAACACCACCCCACTTCCCACATGTTAATCTTGGCCCATGGACAGTTCCATAGCTACCACTGGAGTTTGAAGCCTCCATAGTTACTCGCAGTGGGCAGGTAGGGTAGGGGCTTGTCTTGCTCATCAACACCAGTTGTTGACTGGAACACACTGGCCTATAGCACAATTGGTGGTATAGGACGCTTAACAAATATGAATCTCTTCATAATGTGTCCCAAACCATCAACAAATCCTTCAAATTGAAAGGTGACAAAAACAAAATAAAGATATGATACTGTAGAGCACACTGCATTTCATTATGTTTCTCACACAAACTCCAGATTCAAACAATGGTTCTAATCAATCTCTTGTTTACATTACCAGAAGAACTGAAAACAAGGTACTTCTTCCCACTTCTGGCAAAGGCTGCTAAAGCCATAACCATAAACCTGGTCGATATTCACAAAGATAATTTAAACTGTTTACTATATTGAACCAGACTTAAGAGTACACTGTACTGTTATGGTGGTGCAATTATACAGTTCAGATGTGTGGGAGAAATGTCCAAAAAATTGGACAACAGAGTGAAACAGAAACCAGCGTTGAAGTTTCTGTATCTACAGTATCTACTATCTACTTGTCCGTTCCTTCAGTACTCAAAGGAGATATGTGACATCAGTTTCAAAATACACTCAAAGCCTGGCCAATGAAAATGTATGAAATCAATTATGTATCAATATATATATGGCCACCTTTACCCAATTTGAAATAATTCTCAAATATACAATGTAGAATCTCCACAGTATTTTGTCCAAACCAGAGTACAGAAACAGAAAGCGGTAAAATAGAAAAAGTGTCGCTCAAGAGTTAGAGTGTGCTGTGTGGGTACATTGTACAGTCTAGCGTGGGAACTAGAAGGGTTTTCCACTGAACAAGCATACCATGTTGTAAGCTTATTGGCAGAGGACGATCTGTTTTCCAATCATCATCACCATAGTTACAGTTTACTTGTGGTACACAGGAAACAGAACAGCAGTTATCATATTAACACTTCTGACTGCATAACCTCACTTTCCCAACCTTTTTACAATGGTTTTCACCACCAAAA
The DNA here is from genome assembly GCA_039105355.1 of Benthosema pterotum. Classification (NCBI taxonomy): domain Eukaryota; kingdom Metazoa; phylum Chordata; class Actinopteri; order Myctophiformes; family Myctophidae; genus Benthosema; species Benthosema pterotum. Next base: position 19,948,028 of record CM076966.1, on the reverse strand, counting down.
CCATATTTCCCGACTTTTTGTGACCACTAGGGGGTCCAAACTTTTTTGAAACCCAAAATGCTAGAAAGACAATGAAAGGCAGTGAAAGACATTTTGACCCTAGAATAAAGCAGTTAAAGTGTTAATGGATTTTGATTAGACAGCTGGAGTAATAATAATTTTCATCTTGAATCACTGAGAATTTGAAGCAATGGAGTGTTGCAAACTCCCAGAGACTGTACCATACCCACAGCAGACCAGTGTATAGAGACCAGTTCTCGTGCTGTACTGTACCCATAACAGACAACAGGTTAGCTGTGCAGTGGAGTCCCCCCTCATATTAAGTCTCCCCCTCAGTAAAGACTGCTGTCATTATAGGAGCTGTTGCTGGGGAAGGTGGGGCAGGGTTTGTTCCAGGGTAGAGCCCCTGAAGCGCTGTGGCCGGCCGTGGGCAGGCTCAGTGTGCTGGCACTCTTCAGCTTGTTCTTCAAGCCCCAGCTGAGGAACGAAGACTTCTTGGTCACTTTACGGGACTTGGTGCCATTGTCGTCTTCGTCAATGGCCAAGCAGATCATAGAGTAGGTTTTGGGAAGGTTTCCGCAGAATGTGGCACTCTTGGTAGGCTGGGTGGGGAGACGTTTAGAAGGGTTAAATAACAAGAAGCAGAAGGTTTGTAAAGAAGTACTTGAGGTAATTAACAGCACAGCCAGAATATGACCAACTACCCCTGTGCCTTGCTGTAGAGCACAGTTGTGCATACTGGTTGGCCCACCGGCAATGCAATACCCATTGCACCCGTGTCAGTATCTTTTCCATCATATATGGAGATTTCTGTTTGTGTGCCTTTATTTCTATATACGTCAGGCATGCCTAAATTTCAAAGTGTTGTGATGTTAGAATAGGTACACTGAGTAGGTTAAACAGAACCGGCATATTGATCCCTGGTTTAATGTTTTGGAATGTGGAGGATGTTGCAAAAGAAAGAAATTAACATGAATAAAACTAAAACCCTGGGAATGGGTTCTATACAAGAGTGGAACCAGGCAGGAATTACCTCTCATGGGAAATCACTCAGGCTTATTTACCATGCTAATAGAGAAACACAAGACACCGGATAGGCGGATACGTAGTCCGTGGCTACCCAAAACCAGACCAATCTACCCGACACTGTTGTCCCTCGCTGACAGAAGCAGGAAATACTTTCCCTTGAGTCAGCCATTATCATGTCCTAACCACAAGAACCAAGCTACAATATAACAAACAGAAGGATCTTAGAAAAAGTGATGTTTAAGTTAATCAAAACATGTCCCATCAAAAGCATTCATAGTGCAGCAGTGGACAGAAACACAAAACAATAGTTCACATGATTAAAAGCTAAACCATGACCAGCAATGACCAGCAATTTACAAAATAAATGAAGCAAAACAAAAGATTAATCGTTTGGATTGTCTTGAGGAAGGAAGGACAAGGGGCTTCTGAACCCCACATACTGTATGTCCTTTAGTGGCAGAGTGCAAAGAAAGGTGTGAATGTGTGAAGAACACCACCCCACCTTCCACATGTTAATCTTGGCCCATGAACAGTTCCACAGCTACCACTGGTTTACAGGAAATGTCCATGTTCCTAACATTTCTAAAATTTCACATTTAAATGTTATGCATTCTCAATTACACAGTCTTCCTCCAACCTCTCTGTTAGCCTCCTTCATATCTGACCACCTCCTTCTCACCCTCTCAACTAACCATAGCCAACCTCAAGTTTTCACCACTTGGCTAATGCTTTTCGCTTTCTCCTCTTTCTTGTCTTCTCTCATCTCTTCCCTCACCAGATTCCTTCTCCTCCCTCTAAACGTACTCTACATCCTCGTCCTTCCTCTCCACTGTTTCATCGGTCTGTGATCGTCATTACCCTATTTCTCCCAAGGCAGCAACGTGGTTATCTGAAACCACTATAGCTGAGCGAACAGGTCTTTGGGCAGCAGAAAGGAAGTGGCACACAATCAGATGACCTTTACAGCTTTATTTTCCTATCTCTGTCTCTCTCTCTGTGTCTCATTCAAGATTTTTAGAACAACCTGTTATAGCAACTATTCACATGTTTACCAATAGATGCACCAATCTGCATGAAACATTGCATGTACCCTCTGAAGAGAACAAGGTTCAAACAAAGTTTGACATCTGCTTTTTATAGCGCCACCAGGAGATTGTAAAACACATTCTTTCATATTACTCCTCCAGATTCTGTCCCAAAATGCTGCCAATCACTACACAGCATCTCTAGAATCATGTGCTCAAGACAGATCTGTAGATATTTCATATTCCATTCCATGGCACACTTTTTCACACTCCTCCTATTGCCTGAGTAGCGCGTTTGTTGAGAAGGTTGATGATATCAGAAACTCTTTCTCCCATCATCCCACTAAGAAACTGTTTAACTCACCTAATGCTTAAAAAAATAAACCAAGCCTTATCATCATCATGTACAGTATATACTACCCCTCTTCAGTATTCCAGATCATTGCGCACATTCCACTCCCTTTCATTTCCAGCAGCACATCTGTAACCACAGGCTGCATCCCATCTGCTTCCAAGTTAAAGTATCACTCATTTCCTCTCCGTCCAAAATTCTGACCGTGACATCAGTGTGATCGCATTCAAATGCACCAAATGCTTTTCTCTAGACTCCATTTACCCAGTTGTTTGTCGTCCATGGTGCATGCCACTTATTCTCGTTTTGCACTTAACATTGCTCTAGATAAGACTCTGCTTAAAGCGCCTGAAGTGTAAACCACGTCTTACCATGTTTGGGTAGCTTTCCATCATGCTGACGACGCGGATGTTGACTCCTTCCTCCTCGTCCACATCCTTCAACAGAGCCATCACATCTCCAACAGCCATCCACTTACAGTCTGTGTCGCCCACCGAAACTATGTAGTCACCTTCCTTCAGCCCGTTGGCCTAGCAACCCAGAGTAAAACAATAATGTAAACACACAATACTAGCTTTCATATTATGCTTAGTGCATACAGTAGTGTCTTATACCAGCGAATGGAAGTTTTAGCTCATAATTTTAATGTTATGTGCTACTGTGTGTGCTAAAGTCTCACTAAATAAAATGCTCAGGGAGGACTCCTTGCCCTAGTGTTCCTAACTCCATATTCAGGGATGAGATTTGGTGTACTATATACAGTATTTAGAAACACTATGTACACTGTGTAATGTAGATATAGTGTTTCTAAAAATGTAGTTGGAAATAAACTGTATAATAAACTCGCATATATGGATACACTTCTTTGTGCAGTGGTATGTGTACAAATGTAATGCATCTTTTAACTGCTAACACTTGGGCCACAAATGTGTGCCATGCAGTCAGTGCACTGCAAATATTGACAGCCCAGCCATTCCTGTGCAGGACTCTCATGTCTTTCACACTCTGTGCGATGACTGGCCCAAATGCCACATGTCAAAGTCTGGCCAGAATGTACTGTATTTAGTTAAACAAACACTGTGGTGCACTCTGGACCCAGTCTTAAAACAACACTATTTTTAGTGACACTTGAACCATGGCAAAAACAAATGGATGCTCTAGTGTCGGTGTGTGTGTGTGTGTGTGTGTGTGTGTGTGTGTGTGTGTGTGTGTGTGTGTGTGTGTGCGTGTGTGTGTGCGTGTGTGTATGCATGCATGCGTCTTACAGCGGCAGGGCAGAGGGGGTCCAGTGAGACCACCTGAACGGGTGCTTCGCCCCTCAGAGTGAACCCTAGGTCTCGATCCTGTGGACGTAGTAGTACGGTACGAGGAGCGGTCCAGCGCTGCTTGGCTGAGAACACAGACAGAGGACCCTGCACAAAAAAATACAGGAGATATTCACTGATAGAACAAATAGCAATGCTCAAGGGGGTCTCTCTGTGTGGAGTTTGCATATTCTCCCTGAGTCCCCTAGGGCAGGGTACCCCCACAAACAACATACAGTAATCCTGATGTCTCTAATGCCTCTGCCTTGGTCAGCCAGACACCTTTCACCTGTTACGTATGGCCGGGAAAACCTCTCTCTGTCGAGTGAAAACAAGCAGCTTGGACTCATCATGCATTGAAAGAAACATCCATCTGTTCCTCTCCCAGGTTGGCAGAGGGAGTGTAGCGCCCAGGATTACACTAAACAATTGACACTGGGTGAGCAAAAATCGTGGGATCGTTTTTTGTGTTGGCATCAAGAGTTTCCCCAAATTACCCAGTTTCACGCTTTCAGACTAGTTGGAGAAAACAATGGCAGTCATTGTAGAAATGTCTCCCTTCAGGTACACAGTAAATCCTCAGTATTCATTTGTCCATTTATAACCCTGAGAATGTACAAATGTAAACGACCCGTGGGAGAGTATTGGTGTGGTATTTTACGTGGCGTAGCTTGGGCTCCCCTGATAGATATTGGGGAGTTGCTCACATAACAGAATGCCCAAAATTGGGCCATCAGTGTTAAAGAGGTTAAGAATTTATTGTATGTTTTTTTCTCAGGCATCAGTGTTGTTGTTGTCCTTTGTGGTGTTTTAACTTGACTAACTAATAGTTTTGTTTTATGCGTGAGCTATGGGATACCTCTTTCTTCTGGGAAAAAATATAGTACCGTCAAGTTAGTCTGGGGATGGATATAGTGTTTGTCTGTCTAATGCGCCTTCCCTAGTGTTCTGGGCATGGGTTTACAACAACACACACAATACTAAACCCAGGAAGATGCCAGTGGATATGGAGTAGAGCCCTGGTAGGGCTCTACTCCATATCCTGCATAAAACATGTTGCACGACATGTTGATCTCTTTGAAAAAAAATGCCAACAGTGAAGTACTGTATATTAAGTCCCAACAATGAAGTATATTAATCAATAGTACAATACTTCAGGCAATCAAAAGTGTGTGTTTGCAACCAGATTCTCTTCTGCGTGGAAATAACCCATTGGCAGCAGTCGCAGTGCTACAATGTGCACCATCCAGCATTACACCCGATTTATACTCGGTACTGTGCCATTTTGCACAAAAATAGCCCTTGTAGGCGTAAATAGGAGTAAATATCAAAATCTTAGTCTTTTAAAGGTAGGGTAAGTGATTTGAAATTCATTGTGTAGTACCAGCCTGGTGCACTAGGGGCCCCCAAGAGTAGCTACACTATGTGAACCTGCTGCTCGATCCTGATTGGAGAAGAATTCACCCTCCACCTGGGGAACTTTTATTAGCTCCTCTGCTAACGTGGGGGAGGGGGAAACTCCATATATGGTCTGCACACCTTATAATAGAGCATTTTAACAGATTTTTTTTGGGGGGTGATATCTGACAAAAGCGAAATCACTTCCCCTACCTTTAATGCAATGTTAAACAAGATTTAGTCTTAGACTTTTAATCCTAATAGCACATGATTTTTAGTCTTGGTCTAGTTTTCTTAAATATCAAAAACCCCTGGCTATGGCCTGTGACTTTTAAAAACACATCAAACTACTGTAAGTGGTGCTGATATTTGTCTTTGGAGGACACACAGTGCTGTCTTTGTTCCTGGTAATGAGGGGACATTCTGTCTCCAGTCACAAAGTGAAGCCTGAATGAAGCCTCTGATAAAGAATTAGAAGGCTGATTGGGGGTTTTCCTCTTAATCCCAGCATATCAGATTAGGCTCCCATTCAGTCTCTCGCCTTTATCGTTTCATCACCCACCTTTGGAAAAAGCATTATTTACAACTAAGCTCTAACTCAGACATCCAGTGCACGCACTCGCCAAGGATAGCAGATAGTGCTGTGTAAGAGAGTGTACTGTATGTGTGTGTGGAACGCGCACGCACGCACGCACGCACGCACACACACACACACACACACACACACACACACACACACAACACACACACACACACACACACACACACACACACACACACACACACACACACACACACACACACACACACACACACACGCACGCACACACACACACACGCACACACACACTCTCTTCCCTATTGAGATCGCAACTCTGTGTGTGGCTACACTGCTGCTTGCATACATTGCGTGTACAATATCACTATACCAGTATGTTCTCTTAACCACATGAACCCTAGCGTGAGCATTTAATTTCACAGGTCTTTGATAAATATTTATACATTGTACTTCCAAACCATGACCATGTAGTATGATATACTCATACCACCAGGCTCGAAACACACAGCCAACAGCCAACACCCACGCCCATGAAACACACAGCCAACACCCACACACCCACACTCACACAATGAATAGAGGAGAGGAGGTACAAGATCTCACCGCCGCAAGATTCCGCCATCATAGGATATACTGTATATGCATGACCCAAAAAACAAACAAAAATATATACTGTATATTGGCCATTTATATTTTTAAAAGCACAACAAAGCATACAGTATTTCCTGTGTTGTGAGAGAAGACAGAGCACCCATCGCTCTGTGTGTGGTTAGTGTTAGTCTTTGTCAGTCCAAGTGTGGCTTTCTGTGTAGAGTTTGGCTGGGGCTAGAAATGAGTACACAGTAAAAACAAACCTCTGTGCTGTGCTTAACTTAAGAGTGTACACAGATTTCCAGCCACAGCTTACTTAAGACTCATCCTTTGGTTAATTGTAAATCAAAAATAAGACACAGTGGAGACTCTGGGTGTAAAATATTACGCAATCATTAAAAGTTTAAATCTCAGACAACACAAATCCAGAGCATCTGCTGTGTCTTGTTCTGAATAAATCAAGCGAATAATAATAATGTATAGAATGAACCAAGCATTGTGGATATTCACACAGCGGTCATGTTAGGTCTTTTATCGTTTTTGGGGGTGTTCAGGTTGGTGGTGGTAAGATAATAACAAAATGGCTGCTGTGTGAATAAGGTGAATTGTGAATGGAAAGTTATTAGTAACCCACATACCAGCCGGTGGAAAAAGTCGTTGACTTTCACCTTGGTGGCCACAGGTACCTCCATCTCTGCCCTGTGCTCTGTTTTAGCTGTAGGTGGAGAGAGAGACACAAAGAATGATGTCATGATGTCATCTAGTTGCGTTTGTTGCCAAAACACCACTTTAAAATGACCTCTGGTCTGTTCAACAGAGTGTGTTTTACAACACAACAGTTATTTCGTCATTATGACTCTGTGGTCAGCAAAAGAATACATAAACAAAGAAACAGATCAAATGCTTTTAAATTGCCGTCTCTGTATTAGGAATGTGTAGCAGGTAACTGTCCAACAGAGGTTGCTGAAACCACTGCTATACTATGCACGCCTCTAGCTGATTGCCATCAAGGTCCATTCTTTATTGGGCATTTGATCACGGACCAACATACCGATACTGATACAAAACTCACAGATAATGTCTGGTGCATCCATGTGGTCGGTAAACTCATCCTCATAGTCGTGGCGGTTGAACTTGTCCAGGGAGCGCTCATGACTGGCCTTCAGGATGTCGTGAAGCACCTCCAGACGCCTGAGGTGACGACACAGACCGTGGATCCGCAGAGCCTCCTCGTGGCCCAGGATGGCGCGGCGCATGTGGGCCTTACCTGAAGGCCAAGAGTTACTTTAGTAAATACGGCTGTTTAGATAAATGAGCAAGATATTCTTCGCTTATGGTTGGGTTATGGTTGAGAATCTCAAACTGTACGTAACAGAACATACGAATTAATAAACGAGTTCACAAGTATACGATTCTGTAAAACTGGTAACAGTACATACGATTTACATGAAAGTGATATAGATGTTATTATAAGGTTAACTAAAAGAATGCTAGTCCTTTGCATTGGTCGTACCGATGCGTCTCCTCTCTTCCCTCCTCTTCAGAATGTCCAGAGGAGAGGATCCTTCAGGCAGACGATCATACACCTGAGACAGGCTCTTCTCCTGGGTGTCCTCGTCATCACTGGGACCCACTAGGACAGGCCAGAGATTCATTATTAATACTATTGTTATTATTATTATTATTCACTGGGACCCACTGGGACAGGCCAGAGATTCATTATTATTACTATTCACTGGGACCCACTGGGGCTCAGGGCCTAGTTTTATAAATAGTTTTATATATTATCCTCATCATCACTCGGGACAGGGCAGGGTATAGGAAGTTATCACATTAACATTTTAATCTAGCCACAGTTTAGGTTAGGGGTAGGTTATCGGTCTAATGGACCTTTGTGTCGGAACTAAAGCCTGTACCCGACACATAGGGACACATGTGTTTTCTACTGTAGAGAGGACACCGGGTGTGTTCTGCTGAAGTGGTTGTTACATATTTAGTACCAGTTGAATGGCCAACCACTTCAGTAGAACACCCATGTCACTGTATCTGTTCTCCCCAGTAGAAAACATGTCCCTGCCCCCCCGGCCTCCACTATTGTTGCAGTCTCTGGCAGAGGATCAGTATTGTGGGAGAGAGAGAGCAGCTCACCGCACGTCTCATCATTCACAAGAATCTGATAACGGGACGCCAAACATAGAATGCTTTCGCTCCGCTGACCGCCTGGCCATTCATCAGGGTCTTACATAACTAACACTCTCTCCATCTATGTGACCACCACTGACCAACCCCCCCCCCCCCCCCCCCCCCCCACACACACACACACACCACCCTCATTTCCACTTCACCCACTCTCTCTACCCAACAGTCTTTCTCTCCATCCAACACTCTCCCGCATAGATTCCACTTCTGTTTCTGTCTCTATCCCTCTCCACTGCCTCTCTCCCTCCCTCAAGCCCATTAAGGACTTCTCTCTACTCACTTCTTGGCTTCTATCTCTGTTGTTTGTTGGTTCAACCGTTAAGCACTCCCCTGTCTCTCTGACTCTCTCCTTCCCCATTAGAAGTAAGTAGAGTTCTGTGAGTGTTAAAATAGCATCCTGATTAGTCGCTGTGATACCAGCTTACGGCCTGGCTTCTGAGTCATATGGCACCATACCTTTAGTTTTGGATTCTCTGGCGCGATAATTCATTGTTGGGTATGGTCCATCTTCCGGAATCGTTTCGTTTTGGTACCAATTTTTACTCGGCGTTGTTTTTACTGCATCTATGGGTTATATTGAACCGATATATTATCAGCTTTAGTTCCGTTTTTGTTTTTGTGAGACCATGTAGGAAGGAAATACAAAAGGGGTGTTAATAGAATAGCTACTGGTGGTCAAGGCTAAATTCATCATGTTGTGTCATCTTAGCTTTAAACCACTTAAAATATTTGCTATTGAAAGAAATATATTTTTAAGTGGCACTCTTGTATATCTGCTAACTTGACTCATTGCCTCTTGGTGTCAGTTGGAACAAAACAGTGAACAGTTTGAGATGGGGGTCTATGGGCAAATACATATGGTTCTGGTGGTCCCTTGATATGAAATGGTTTGGGAACTGATATCGAAACAGGTATTTGGTGGTTCAGGAGACATTTATACAAGGGTACAAATGTGAACCAAATGGACCCTAGCAGGTCCATTTGGTTCCATTTGTACCCTCTCAGGAAAAAGGGGTCTGAAAGAAAAATCATTAACATGGTGAAATACATCTTGATGATGTCATCAGATGTATTTCACCATGTTAATGATTTTTTCAGTCCTCCATTTTTAGGAAATACAGAATTGGGGGAACTTTTTTATCATGTCCACATAACATCTCTAAGCTATATTAATGACATATTAAAATGTTGAAAATGGGTGGAGTTCCCCTTTAAATAAATAGGTCTTACATTGGTGGTCCAGCAGGGCTGTGGCTACGAAGTAGTGGGCCAGGGATCGGTAGTGGTTGGTCTTGACCTGGGACATGGTGGCCCAGAAGAACGGCACGTTGTCTTTGACCGGTGTCTGGATCATGGACTGGTGGACCTGGTCGTAGGTCTCTGAAACCTGACAGACAGAGGACGTTGGATTAGAGACGCCAACCTCTGCACCCAGACCATCTTTTCATTGTCTTTTCCTTCTGCAGTGCAGTGTACTCCTTGTGTTTTGTGCGTGCACACTACTGTTCATTTCTGTGTTTACGGCTCAATTAGAATGTCTCATTTGGATTTTTACCAAAAGGGCAATTCTCTGTCTACATTTCTGACTTCAGGAAGCGTCTCATTTGGAATATAAATTCTCAGATTATCCTATTTATTGCACTTCCAGCGAGATTTTAGGTGTACCAGCATGAGCTAAGAATGGAAGATTGTACTAATAATCAAAATCTACAAAGTAAAACTATAGTAACTGGAAATAAGTAAAGTAAAAAGGTAGGCTATTGAACTGCAGTACTATTAAGTAAATGTATGTAGTTATACGTTCTAAAAGAGCTCCATATAATTAGCTCTGTGCAATACCTTGGCAGCTTCCTGGGCCATCTTGAGCAGAGAGTAGAAGTGGTTTCTGATGCCAGGCAGGACCAGCTTCTCGAATCGACACTCCTGAGCCTGGGCCAGCATCATCTTGACCAGCATGCTCAGCATGGCGGGACTCATGTCGTAACTGGGTGTGTGAGTGAACGTCTCCTTCAGCTGGTTCAGGATGCCTGCAGACAGAGACGTCATAGTTTAAAGCACTGGTTCCCAAACACCCATTTGTGTGTTTTATATGTACTTTCAAAAATTAGGGTCCCAGGAAGACCTCTTTTAGGTCACAGGCTAAAAAATGTGAGATCACACAGAAGTGTGGTTTTATTCTATCCCATCAGATAGTTGGTTGCATACACCAGGTGTTTAATTCTACAATGACAAACAGATGCCACAGGTATAGTACATATGATTTTACTACCTGGTAGGATATGATTCCACTTAAACTGCAGCAAACAGGGGCTACAATAGAATTTGCAGTGAAACCATGCACAATACATTGACAAAGTATACATGCCTGATAGAAGACCATGAACCATTTGCACCCCTTTCACAACCTTTCACAGCAAGCTCAGACTCTTGCCTCTACACCCTGTCATCCAACCTTCTATCTAACCCACACCAACTACTGCTAATGAGCTCATATCTGCACACAGACGGCAACCATCATCCGAGGTCACAGTGTCTTCATGCTGGGCTGGCAGTGCATGGTGGGGCTGAGCCAGACTCCCTCTTCTTTTTATGGCTTACAGTGATGTTGGCAGCAGAGCACAGAGCTGTAGACAGCTTAATAACAGAGTAGTGCCTCTGTAGTCTCTTCCCAGACTTGATCTGACTATACCAGCTCACCTCCTTTCTCTCCTCCTCCTCCTCCCCCAATTCCCTGGCAGGCCTGTATGTGACTCTACAGGACTGAGCGTGGTGTAAACTCCTGAGTGTTCATTAACACTCAGCAGTTTACTGTGCTTAATGGCACCTGTGTCAGAGGTGAAACTGAGAACAACAATGTCAAGGTTTCTCTCCTGATCCGTCTGACCAACCTAAAGACTACACAAGTGGATACGATATCATGCACTACCTTTTAAGAAACATAATTGTTCATGATACAGTAGAAAATTAAAACTGTACCTGCCAACCTCACCACCTGTGACATTTGAAACATGTTAAAAGGTAATCCCAGAGTTTTTATTATATAGGTTTCTCATACACAGAGCCAACATTTTCCAATAACAAGCCAATCGTTTTATGTAATAGGAGACAAAATTATACAGAGCTGTGTGCTGGGCAGAGTATAGTATTGTGGTTATATAGCTTCCTCTAAAACAGAGCCTCGACTCTAGGATTAGCTCTGTACCTTCTCAACAACACCTCTCTGTCAACCGCATAAGAAATCTAACCGGTTCCTGTCAATTTCAGTTTCTCGATCTGTGTGTAACCGAAGAATGAGAGCGGACACACACACACACACACACACACACACACACACACACACACACACACACACACACACACACACACACACACACACACACACACACACACACACACACACACACACACACACACACACACACACACACACACACACACACACACACACACACACATAGTGTTAAGGCTGTTTAACTAGTATTATATGGTTTAGGCAGTTTAGAGTGAGGTATTGTAGGTTGTAATCAAGTAGACATGTGGTACAGTACAGTGGTGGGTAAAGTGACTTTGGGTGGAGTCAAGTGGTGTTAGAATAGGCCTTGTGCCATAAAGGAGGGTCTATGTGGGATTGGGGGGCAATGTAGGGTCACTAGGGTGATGTTGTATAGTTCTAGTGAGCCATTATCCATCTCTGAAGACTGTGTGCATGCTGTAAAGTGCTGCACATTGAGCAAGGGTCCTTGTTAAAGAAGGAACGTGTGTTTTGTTCTTCATGAAATCTCATGCTCTCTCTATACCCCCAAACGTCCTTCTTTCTTTCTCCTCCTCTCCTTTCTCATATTCTCCCCCCCTCTCTCTCTCTGTTCCCAGGACTGACAGCCAGTTCTTTCTCACGGTCTCTGTGTAAACAATCCGTCAGTGACAGCAGCAGAGAAACTCACACCATCACACTGCTCATTAGAGTAGAGCTTTACAGAAGCTGCCTTAGGGCTGGTCAATAATAATAATCAATATTCTTTCAATATCGTCATATGAGACATTTCTGAGATTTACGACATTGAAATACTCCACGTGCATTGCCTTTTCCTAGTTTATTTCCTGTTTTTGGGAATACAAAATAGCCCATCTTCAAGCTCACAATGAACATGATGCAACTTGGTGTGAGTCTGTAAGTCAGATATACAGTAATTATTTTATAGTTATTCTTACCATTACCAACACCACTACCACTACACTGCTACTCCTGTCATAAAAAATGCACAGGTTTCTTTAATGAACAAGTTCCATGTTTCTCATTTAGAATATTCTGAAAAGATGTTTTGATTTGTATTATCCATTCTCTGGTGTCCCTGCTACTCTGACATAGTTCTGTGAACATCATGTTACTGTACCTGCAGCTTTCTGGAAGCTGGAGATGGCCTCCTGCAGTCCGCTGAGAGTCTGTCTGTCACTGCGGGTTCCGATCTGCGTGTACAGCGCTCCCATGTTGAACAGCATGCTGGCCTTCTCTAGAGACAGGTTCTGTTGGCAGACTGGAACACCTGTGAACGAGTCATACCTGCACACCGCACGCACACACACACACACACACACACACACACACACACACACACACACACACACACACACACACACACACACACACACACACACACACACACACACACACACACACACACACACACCATTATTAATTTATTAATGATAAGAAGCTTTTTTGTACAACATCATACAACATATATTTTCTTTTAATAAGTACTATAAAATATGAGTACCTATTTGGCAATTATGTATTAGTGTAAGATTATGGATTACTATAATATAGTTAATGAGATAATTCAATTGTTCATTTTAAATAATGTAAAGCCATTGCCCCACAATCTATTATTGTTATTATTATTATAGTAAGTAGGTAATACAAGTAGTATCTAATGAATGCACTAGTAAAGAAAATGAAGACAAGGATCATTGTTGGTCAGTGTCGCACACAAAAAGAACAATTTCCCCTCGTAGAAAAATGTTCCATTAATTGCTGTAGTGTCAGTGACATTGTGTTGGAACGTACCATGTGAAGAAGATTCCAGTCTGGTGGGTGGGGGAGAAGAATCGGCTCTCCAGCAGAGGGAGGTGGTTGTAGTATTTGGCCAGCAGCTCCACCCCTGCCTCACTACGGACAGGTGTTCTGCATGCCTGAGGAGGAGAGGAGAGAGACACTCAGATTAGAACTCCTGTTTACTGATGTCACAAAAATACCAATTGTAATAGTCCTTCCCCTTTAACTTTGCCTCCACCATTTAAGTCATTGGTATGCATAGTACCCCCAGCAAACCAGGTACTGTAGATCATGCATTCTAATGAGACAGGGAACAACAAGAGGTGGGCGGGGGGGAGCAGCAAGGAGGGCGGGGGGCTGTTTTCAACATTTCTGTTGAAAACATGAAAACTAATTATCTGAGTGGTTTGTCCTGAATATAAGACGACTTTTGTTTAAAAAAACAAACAAAAAAAAACACTGTCTTATATTCAGGCCTAGGGGCTAACTAATTAAAGACTCCACTTTGATGTTCAGTCCAAGAGATGCATACACAGTTTTAAAAACACTTAAAAAAACAGTGTGTTGTCTTCTACAGAATCCACCTTGGTGTCATATACTGCATGGCTTTTTATTATTTCAATCCAAGACTCCATAGGCTTAAAGTTCTTACCTGTCTGAGGTCCATCAAATCAGCAATCTCATCCTCAAAGCTGCTTCCATCTTCGCTGTAGTGCTCAAGGATGAAGTCCTGCCACAACAAACAATGAATATTATCACCTCACAAGTAAAAACAACGCAAAGGATTGCCTCCAAATACATTGTATATGAAGAACTAAGGACTTAAGTGAAAACTGTTGTCAACAAGCAACTTGGTCATATTGTTGAAGACTCAATTATGGACAGTCAGAATGCATTTGAGATTGAGTTATAGGCAAAACGGCCCTTTAAAACTTTTAAAACTGTTCTATTTTCTTGTACTATGTATACTGTAGTATTTGTATTTTTCTTGGCAGCACTGGCTATGGAGAAAGTGTGGTTGCCTGGAAATCAGAAGGTTCCTGGTTTGACCCCAGCCCTTCCCAGCATTGTGACTACCGTTAACTGCTCCCTGGGTAGGGTTCAATAGCTGCCCATCTCGGATGAGTTAAATTTAGACGTCTAACTATCTGAAAAATGTACTTAGACCACCAGGAAAGGGGAAAGTGACATTATTAGCCATGTTGTGCTGTCAAGTAACCACTTCCATTTCCTTGCAGTTCGTGTGAATACTACAGCAGCACATGATCTGGTAAATAAAGCTGTAATGTGAAGCGGAGGAGGTGTGTTGGGCTGAGAGCCAGACACAGGTAGCAGTACACCCAGTCATTAAGACTGTGAAGTGATTACAGATGCAAAGCAGGGTGAACCTAAAGCCTCGCAGACATGAGGATGGAGGTGAGCACAGGCTCCCATGCAACCTACAGTACATGCACTGTGACTGGTGTGTCTGTACGTCATGATTTATCACCATGCTAGGCCAGTTCCAGTCTGTAATAAAATCTGACCCACATTCCGTCACACATTATTACACAGTCGTAAATTCCCAAATCTGACCTACACGCACCGCCTACTGTTTCTGGAGGAACAGAGTTTTAGAAACTATAAATGTTACGTTAAGGGGAGGCGTTTGCCCTGATGACACATCAAGTGGAATGGCCAGCGTCAACACACACAGACCTCAGTATGACGTTATCAGACCCTACCTTGAATGGAACTGAGAAGTCCACGTCTTTCGTCTCCTTCAGCCCCAAAGGAATGAGGGGAATATTGGCCGTTTCCCTGGAAAAACATCAAACAAAACTTAGAAGAGCCAATGAGTTGGGCTGCCATACAGAGGCAGCACTAACAGTCTCTCCTACAGAGGCACACATAACACTGTCCATGTCCAACAGAGACAATTAATAGCTTAAAGTTTGTAAGTGTTGTGGAAAAAGAGAATGTCGACTTCAAATGTTTGACTTCGGTTCCACTGAATGTATTAGTAGTAGTACAGATGTGCAGAGTCCTGATATTAAACCTTAGTTATGACCATATGCAAGTAGAACTGTAAAGAGTCTGGTTGGCTATCTCTATCGGAATATCTCTCCGTTAGAAGAGTTGCATTGGGTATATGTCACCAAGTATACTGTCCAATCAGATGATGGCAAAGCACATAAATGTCTTGAGGAGTTGTGAATTGGTGATCAATCAGAAGGGAGAATAGAGAGCTATTGCACAATGATTTAAATGCTGAACTGCAATAACAATAGTCTTGCTTGCCTCTAGGCAACCACAATAACGACAAGAGCTGTTTGTATGGCAGTGTTGTAAAACTGATATATTGCAAACTGAAATAAATAGCACAGAGATGTGATAAGAGTGTTGAGCAAGGGAGGGAACTCCTTTTGACAACACCACAAGGCTCCACACGTCTTTTATTATACATATTACGTACATGAAAGTTGACAACACAGTCATAAGGGAAATCTACAGTAAATACCACGTCAGGTAAACACCTTGGTCAAACAAACACTAGACTAGAGGAAGTTTACAATTAAAGTGAGTGGAGTTTCTGAATTAATCACATAATGTCATGTTAACAATAGCAAATCAATAAGCTCAATGCATCGTGGGCTAGGCAAATTAGTTATTATCTGCATTTTGTGTAGAGGAAAAAAGGTGACCAAGTAAATACCCCCTGGGGGTCAAAATAATATATGGGGTTTAAGGGTGTAAGAACGCCTTTGCAGAATTGTAACACTGTAAGGTTTAGTGTGCAATTTCCAGAGGGTGAATCAAAGTGTATAGCAAGGCACTAACACCATTAGAAGAACTTTTCCCCCAAGACCAGCCATAGTGTTAGAGAGACTGACAGACCCAATTATACGATCTAGATTATTATATTAAGAGTGATGGTAATAGCCTGCATCTTGCATCCTTACAGTACGTTTTAACAGCTGGCAATAGACAAACAAAAGGCTGTTCTGCTGCTATCGCCCGAATCGGCGGCTCTCATAGACAAATAATGGATGCCGGCCAAATGTCGTTCGTCCATCGCCCGCTGTTAAAGCGTACTGTTAGACTCACTGAATTGAGAAAGGAGTCAAAGGACACAATCATGGCACACTCCAGGGGTCCTATACTCTAGATTGAAGGAGGGCTCATAAAACGTCCCCTGGGAGCCATTTAAAAGACCACCCGGATCCTGGGACTGTATGTATTATTAACTGCTTATAAGCAGTGAACATACCGGTACTTATTGTACAACAACTAGCGATAAAAGCCAAGCACTTGTAGATCTGCTATTTTCACCTGTAAATGTGACATGTGAAAAATATGGACGCGAGCTTCAAAGTGGTTCATGCAACTTCCTGTCCTGTTAGTAGTCCCGATAGTGTCCCAACCTCCCTCATTAGCTTCTGTCATTAGACGGACGGCCTCTGCTCCTTCTACCTGTTTCTGTGAACATCAAACAGGGCTCTGGCACTATAAAACCTCTGCCACTGTGACTCTCCACATGAATGGCCTTTCTAGAACCACATGTCTGACCGATGCCAGTGGCAGGTCTGCTTAGTACTTTCTTTTGCGACAAAGTGTGGTGGAGCGGAATGGTTCTCTACAAAATGGTTCTCTTTTCGTTGAAAATACAATTTTGTAAGAGGACACATAGAATACTTTATTTAGCCGAAAGGGCAGTTGATTTTGAAGCATGCAGAGTCCACAGACACAACATAAAAGACAGAAAACTTGCATGCAAGGGAGTACCGAAATAATGCTGAATGAGAGTGCTGTATCAAGCTAATAAAATATCTTCTAAGGATCAAAGAAATTTAAGAGCATACAAATTTAAAATAGCATACAAGTAACATCCCCACACAGACACAAACACACATGTGATAGAATACGTCAAAACTAAGTCAATGTTTTTGTTAAATAAAGTTCAAAGAATATGCCTATACAATACTGTCAGTGTTTAATAACAGCCTGATAATGGAAGGAATGTAGGACTTAGTGCGGCACTTTATTCTCCCAAGAGGCACATTAATATTAAAATGCCAGCCTGAGGGCAGCGCTGTCACTGGACACATCCATCTATGAATGCACCAAGTCTCTGTAGTGTACATGCGTGTGTATGTGTACGTCTGCAATCCATGTAACTCCAAATCCATTCACCCCACCGACCTCAAATTCAACACATGTTCCACACCTCTGCAGGGAGTGCATTGCCCAGTGGAGAGTCTGATAGATAGCCAGTTGTCCAGAATCAGCACAAAACCACTGCCTGGGCTCTCGACCTGATTCACAACTATATCTCCTATGTACAGTATGTATGGAGCTTTTCTGTTCTGACACAATTGCAATCACAATTGCTCTGACATCTGCATACACTCCATATAAGGGCATAAATGAGAAAATAATAACTGGGTGGGGACTGCATTTTGAACTTCCATCATTTCAGTATGCCTGTGCTGTAGTTATTATAATGCCAGCCTGAGAAAACCAAAGTCAATTCACGATGAACTCTGGCGATTGTACTGCAGTTGCATGAGCACTATTGTGATTGTAAGTAGCTCTTGTGTGCTCTAAGTGTGCTCATTTACTGATTAACACATTGACTTGATTAAAATTGGTCAGTATGTAGGATGGGTACCATTTGCTAAAGAAGGTGCTCTACAGCAACGTTGCTAGGAGAGAATCTCACGTTCAGAATTTTTTTTTGTTTGTTTGTTTGTTTTGTTTCTTTCAAGACAAGCTAGAGCAGGGGTGGCCAACCGGTCACAGACTAAGAGCCACGTTTTTCATTGTGTTACTGCAAAGAGCCACATCAAAGAGGATTCCAAGCGGTCCCCAGGCTAAATGATGGAAAGTTTGTTAGCCAGATGTAACTCTTTGAGAGCGTAAACATGAAACCAAATGGACCCTTGCAGGTCCATTTGGTTTCATGTTTACACTCTCAAGAGTTAAAATATTCATCATGTGAATTAACCCAAGTCTACACAACTAGAGAATGTAGAAGATTAAAGGTCATTTTGATCTGTATGTTCGACTGTTTTGTTTTCTCTGAAATCCAGCCTGGAATTGTTGACAAAAGTAAACAAAATCTTTAGCTTTGGGGTCTGTGGAGCTAAAATGTCATAGAATGGTAGTCCATGGCTCGAATTCTGAATAAATGGTGGGCCCTGGTATAAAAAAAGGTTTTTGATGGTTTCATGTGGAAGCCCCTTAAGAGCCACATGTAACCAGCTGAAGAGCCGCATGCGGCTCGCGAGCCACAGGTTGGCCAGGCCTGAGCTAGAGTATATTATTGTACAAAGCCCATAAGATGATCATATTTACAAATTGTCTTTTATATGGGTGAAAGAAAAATATATTCTACCACGCTTTCGGTGTCCGTGTGTGTGTGTGTGTGTGTGTGTGTGTGTGTGTGTGTGTGTGTGTATGCGTGTGTATGCGTGTGTGTGTGTGTGTGTGTGTGTGTGTGTGTGTGTGAGTGAGTGAGAGAGAGAGAGAGACATAAAGCAGGTCCGGTTTCTTATCACAGGCTCAGCAGAGGAATTACCACCTGACCTGTCCTACAGGCTTCTGGTTCTAGACATGCTCCACCCGCCTCCTCCCACTTCCACTTCCACCTCCATCTCCTCCTCCTCTTACACCTCCTCCTCCTGCCTAAAAGAGAATGGACTGCACCATCCTAATGGCCTTTACAGCCGGGCGATAAGATGTCCTCTTGGCTTTCACTAGGAGTGACCAACGCATAATGCCCCAGAACAATGATTGATAACAAAGTCCTGGTTCATACTTTTGTCATGATGATGACAGCATCTTGTGCAGACAAAAGCAAAAATGTGCTATTTTTCAGGAGTGGAGGCCAACGTCCAATAGTGGTGACTGATGGATGTTATTCTTTTATCACTGGAGAAGAAAAGCAAGCGCACACACATACACACTGTTCAGTCACACAGACTGTTCCTCCTCCATGAAATAATGCTGCAGAGATATCCCAGCATTCCTCTGTGACCTACAGCACTGAGTCATGAAGACGCTGGGAGAGAGACAGAGAGAAAGAGACAGAATGGGACTACAGCAAATCATAAGGAAATAAAAAGAAAGCTATCTTACACACTGGAAAAGATCGACTCAAAACCAGAGCAAAATACAAGTAAACAAAGATGAATGTTGTAAACAAAAAGTAGCAGTATACTTGAGCACTGTAACTCAGTCAATTTTCAACTGATTGTGAACCAAGAACCATGCACCACTCTGACTAATATAGTCAACCTGAGGACCACCACAGTTGTCCTCTTCCATTTTCTTACTTCATCCATCCATTAAACACAGATTAAAGGGATATTCCACTTTCAAAAAAAAACTTTTGGTCATTTTCTACTCAGTCTCATGTAAACACCCCAGACAGTTTATAAGTTACTCTATTCAGTATTTAGATATTTGATGTTCATTATGGCTGCCCGCACCTCCTTCCTATACAAACCCATTATAACTTAATTTACTCCATTTTAACCATGACACATTATTCAAAAACAACCCACTTTTTCTGGTCACTGATATTGTCCTCCTAATACATGAGAGGACCGTGGAATTTCATTTACTGTTTTCATTTATTTGTAAAATATTGGTTTGGAAAATGTAGCCGGCTCCATATTTGGGTACGCCCACCCAAATGAATAAAACAATATTTTAAAAATAAATGAAAACAGTAACTGAAATTCCACGGCCCTCGCACATATTAGGAGGACAATATCAGTCACCAGAAAAAAGATGGGCAGCAAATAATCTGTCAAGTATCTAAATAGTGAATGGAGTAACTTATAAACTGTCTAAATAGTGAATGGAGTAACTTATAAACTGTCTGGTGTGTTCACATGAGACTGAGTAGACCATAAAATGACCAAACGTTTTTTTTTTTTTTTTTTTTAGTGGAATATCCCTTGAACTCTAATAATACTGACAGAGCATCCACATGATGGCATGACTATGTGGGCACATTTCCTAAGAATGATGACTTGATAAGGCAAACTTGAGATTCTAACTTCCTTTTCTGTTGAATTCTTTATCAAGTAACTGACAACATTGGCGTGCTTCCAGTTCCATAGAACAGTTCACAAAACTTCTGTTCTTCTGTTGAAAACTCCTGCTGTAACTGATCCAAAACATAAACTCCATATAGACTCAGTGAACCCAGTCTCTCGATTGAGACCTGGCTCCCAACTTGCGTAGACAGACTGTCCACTGCACTCGAAATGAGGTAGAGACTGAGCTACACTTCCTGTCTGCCCACTGTACTAAAACATATACTTTGCACGGATTACAATCACCCAAGGAGAGAATAAAGAATAAAGAATAAAGAGATATTAGAACGTGAGAGACTAAATAGAAAGAAGCTTGCATGAGACACGGAGGGGCGAAACAATATAGTACATTGTAAATGCTTTGTGAAAAGTGTTCATTTGACTCAAGAGATTTGTACATTCCAAATATGTGCATTTGGTCACATTTTAACACTCTGTTACAAATATATATATATTTTTTAAGATTTACCCTGGGTATTTTACTGTGTACACACAGGTGAGTGTGTTTTGTCCTTTTCTCCAGGAGCAGAGGGAATGTGAGGTCACATGCACAGCACACTTGCACGTCACACGCACACACACCTACTGCAGGAATGTTAAACCATCATCACCCCCCCCCCCTCCAAGCACGCACGCACACGCACGCACACACACGCACACACACACACACACACACACACACACACACACACACGCACGCGCACGCACGCACACACACACACACACACACACACACACACACACACACACACGAAGGTCAAAGTGTGTGTTGAGTCACCAGGGCTATAACCCTGCAAATAAGCATGTGGCACTATAAACAAGAAAAACTCTCAGTGGGCAAATATCACCTGTGTGAAGACTTAACCTGAAATGATAAACATAATGAATGCTTAAGGTTAGTTATGTTTTGGTCTTTTGGACGTAAATTGTCTAACACCATTCAAATTGAAAATGCCAAGAATTTCTAATAATCACATTCTTTGGCTAAAATACGCTTCAGCAGAATTCAAAATATTTTGGCAAAGCAGGTGATATAAGAAAAGATGATCAATGCTATTCAGTAGTTACACTGATGAATTTTACTACAGTTTGCTGACTATAAATGCAAAACCTTTTTAATAAAACACACACACACACACACACACACACACACACACACACACACACACACACACACACACACACACATATCAGTATCTGATGACATCTTCACCACTGCACGTCATGTACCTCACTGCTGTGTCATATAAAAGACACCAGTTTCTGGTACGCATTACCTCACTGCTCAACCAGCTGGTTCTAGTTTGGGCGAGGAATACCATAAGAAAGGCAATCTATTGTGAGCAGGGTGAAGAAGCGGGACAGGAGATAGGAGAGAAGGGAGGGAAGACGCGCAAGAGAGAATAGTGAGGGGGGGAATCTTTTGTTCCCTAGCGGACTTTGTGTCCTGCTAGAGTTTCCAACAGGGACAGAGGGCCTGTTGGAAAAGAAGTGGTTTTGTTGAGGAGGAGGAGGAAGTGTTGTGGGTGGCACTGTAAAATCCTGACTGTTGTTGTCCTCTAGGAGATACAAATGTACGAAAAAAACGAAACCTTGAGCGACGAGACAATACTACAATAACACCGATACCAGTGTTGTGATCTTATGTTGCGTTTATAGCCCGACCCATACAGGTATGTGCCACTGCAGTTAGGGCAACTCAAAAGCAAACTCCACATGACCCAACATTTTATTTACCTGCCATAGTTTCAAATCCTTACTCCTGTGTCGGATGGGTGGTTAGACTGCCATATTTGCTGATAGCGATATGACAAATAACAGCTGATACTGATACTTTTCTGATACTTCTTCTAATTACGATATGCAAAAGTCAGCAGCCAAGAGGGACATGGTGGAGGTGTAGAGAGGGACAGAAGCTGCAGAAGCATACCAAACACATTTTCTGGACCTGATCCAGACCAGCCTGAGCCTAGAGACATAGGCATACAGTTCACTACTACACCCCCATGGCCTCAATGTCACAGGATGGGACAAAAGCGACTTGAGGGCTGGGAACAGATTCTCTTCCCAGTAATTATCCAAATTCAGCCTCTCTCTCAGAAATACACCTGGTCTCACATGCACACGCACACCACTGGCTCTGAGGTCAGATAATGACCTACAGTATAACCTGCATATGACCACTTATCGTTCATCTGGTAATCTCAGAAGGGAAAACCATTGGACTCTCTGATGATTTGCCGTTGAGCAAGGCAGCCATCCAACCCACTTTGGCCAACAGTAGAAGGCTGTGGTTGTATGGGCAACCCCCTTACTTAATGTGTGTGCAACTGTCTCACCTATAAGGCAGGGCGTTACTTTATAAGAGCATTTTGTTCAGCCAACTTTCCCTTGAAGAAAAACAAGTTAAAAAAGAAAAGAAAAAAAGCTTACGCTAATCTATAGGCTTTTCCCCTGGTACCAATGTGATCTTGCTGTTTGATGTTGTGAATTTTATGTCACTTAGTTGTAAGCCTCTTTTCATCTCATTTTAAAGGATTAACAAGGATTAATAACAAAAAAGAAACTGCTGTGCTGGGGGAGGCCAAACAAAAACCTACCTGCACACTTATTTACACTCCCTCTTGGCTTCAATTCAATCTGCACACAGACCATAATGTTGCATGCACACGGGCATACGGAAAGACACAGTATGACGCATGTAGCTCCTCCGAAAGAGACAACGGCACAAATTATGCTGTGTACTTTAGGTCGGCCTGTGTGAACACAGCATTAGTCTCTCTGGAGAAGAGTGTGAGATGAAAGACTACATGGCTGAAGCTTGTTGGGTTAGGAAGCAAATTGGCTTCCCAGAATGACCCTCTGTGAGAGGCTTCCATAGCAACCAGCTACCCAGCCCGCCCCTCAAGTGTGATCCAGTGTTGTTGTCACATGTTGTCATGGATATAACATGCTCTCAAGTGTGTGTTTCTTTTAACACGTGTGTGCCACGTGTCTCTGTCTGTGCATCTCTGGGTGTATGGATACCCTTACTGTCCTAAATGTGTACTACTTTGGTGTCAGTGACACTAGATGTATATAATTTTGTAATTCATAAAACATATACTGTATATGATATCAAAAACAGATAGAAGATCCATAGTATTTTTTGTAAAGTGGCTTGTATGAAAGGTGCCACTTTCAAGAGTTTGCAATAAATGACATATACAGTATATAAAAGTTTCCATATAGGCTATGTGCATATGGAACATTTATTTGTGTTCAATGGCCACTGTGTGTACCATGTTTGTATGCACACTCTATGTGTGAGGGTGCATGTGCACATGTGTCTAGTGTTTAGTTTAGTGCTCTCCAGTGAGAGAAGCTTAGGCCCCATTATCATCAGCACTAGACAGTCTCTTGTTCCTACATCAGCAACCAAAGAAAATGTTGTCAAGATGCCAAGATACAGTTAAGTTTCACTTATAAATAAATATAAATAAAATTATAGCAGACTAATCACTCAACTATGCACTTGCAGGTTGGGCAACTCAAAAGCAAACTCCACTTGCTCCGATATTTTATTTACTTACTGCCACAGTGTCAACCCCATGTTTCAGAGTGGTGGATTTGACTGGTATATTCGCAGACATCGATTTGGCCTGATATGATAATGAATAGGAGCCGATAACAATAATGTTCTGATATTGAATACTGGGATATCTCTAGTACTACTACCGGTACCTCCCCTAGTGGATACAGGCAGAGCATGCCAACTGAACTCCACACACCCTCCAAACGGCCTTTTCGTATGGACATACTAGTGGTGGCCTCCAGTCAATTGAACCTAAGTAAGACGTGAGAAAGGCACATGTACTCCTGCTATACATCATGCTCTCACATAAACACACCTGAAAGGTGAGATGAATACCGCCATTGTTTATTTTAGATTATATAGAGTATGATTCACACTTGGTGGTTTCTTCACGCGCAAGGTATTGTTTGAAAACCGGACGTTCCAGTTCTCAGCTAACTACATACCTCTCTGCTTCTGTCCATCTCTCTCTGTCTCCATCTCCCTCCACCCCTTTTATGTCTCTTCATTATCATCACCTTGTCTGTCACTCTAATCGCACACACAGACTCAAAGGCCTCGGCCCTGCCATACCTGCCTGACACTGTATCCATGTTATGTGTATGTTATGTGTGTATTCTCTGTAATGTATCTGAGCATATTTGTGCACATGCGTGTCCTCTGTGAGCATATCCCTGTGGTATCAATTTCCTTTGTGCAACCTGTGTGTGTGTGTGTGTGTGTGTGTGTGTGTGTGTGTGTGTGTGTGTGTGTGTGTGTGTGTGTGTGTGTGTGTGTGCGCGCGCGCGCACGCACACGTGCAAATATACAGAGAGACTATTGTGTGAAACAGAACCAAGTGTGGTAGTCTCATAGAGCAATGTATTACTTGGTGTACTACTGTAATATGTAGTAGCAGTAGCAATAGTAATAGACAATACTACTGTACTACTACTACTAGAGGAATTGTTATTTTGATCAATGTTATCCAACAACAAAATATTCTTTAGTTTTGAGTCTGAAAAGCTAGATCTCATTAAACAGTGGTCTGTGGCTTAAATGCAAAAACAAATAATGGTCCTTGATTTGAAAAGGGTTGAAAGTCTCAAGCAGCACACAGTACAGTACAGTATGTGGTTGTCTTACTGTGCGTTCTGGTACACCTCCACAGAGCTGTTGAGTCCCTCCAGCTGCTCCATTAGGAGCTGCAGGTTGGAGTTGACGTAGCTCAGCTCCAGTCCCACCATCTCACGCACCTTGTTGTTGTGCGTAGCCCTGCGAGGAGACGGGAGAAAGGAAAAGATGTTACGCACTGTACGTCAAAACCTCATGATTTGGCGAGAAGAATGTCAAGGTTTTATCATCATGACAAACACTGAAATGCAAACTTTAAGACGGAGCGGGAGGGAGAAAACACTAAGAAAACTAGAAAGGTAGACATATTGAAAAAGCCGTTGAAAAGAATACTGTATATGCAATAAGCGTACAGATGATAGCAGGTGGACAGGCTCAAAAACAGTGCGTATGCGTATGTTTGAGTGTGCGTGTGTGTATCCGTCCGTCTGTCTGTGTATGTGTGTGGCCTAATAACAATGTTGTTGCACTGCAAAGCAGAGATAAGAACATTCAAAAGGTGTGTGCGTGGGCATGCTTTTGTGTGTGAGATATACAGTAAGTAATGGGTGGTTCCCTCCGGTGCACACACACACACACACACACACACAACTACCAATCTGTCTGTCAGATCTTATTGTCTGCAAACACACCGTCTATCAGCGCGCTGTGTCATCACCAGCACAGACTCACACTACAGGTCTGTAACTGAGGTGCTGATACTATAAATAAAGGGAAGCTCTGCTTGAAGAAGGCGAGTAATTGATTGTGCACAGATCTGAATGTTCTGGAGCTTCCCTTTAGAACAGGTGTTTTCAACCTTTTTGATACCAGGGCCCACCATTTATTCAGCATTTGAGCCATGGACCACCATTTGAGGACATTTTAGCCCCGCAGACCCCAAAACTAAAGATTTATTTTGCTTTTATCCATCTTCTAGTTGTGTAGACTCAGGGCTAATTGAGATGATGAATATTTTAACTCTTGAGAGTGTAAAAATGAAACCAAATGGACCCGCATGGGTCCATTTGGTTTCATTTTTACGTTCTCAAGAGTTACATCTAGTTAACCAGCTTAGCTGGGGAACACCTGGAACCCTCTCAAGTACCACTGGTGGTCCCCGGACCACCTGTTGAAAACCCCTGCTTTAGAATCATCTGTGGAAAAAGAACATTGTCAGATTTCAATACGACCACATTTTTCTTAGCTATTTCCTTTTGGGGAAAACATTACATTCAGGACATGAACATGTTATTTTGCCCTTCTGGTGAAATGCCTTAGAAGTCTGAAAATTCCAAGATGCTTCTGTATGCTGGCCTGACATTTATTGCGTTTATTGTTATGGCTACAGCTTGGCTCCATGGCACAGGCCTCTCTTCTTAACTATGTAAATACATATTTTCTTATCGCTGCTGTTAGACAGGGAACTACTACCACCTGTGCTTAAAACCTCTAGCACCCATATTCAATCAAGGGGGTAACATTTTGTGAAGACAGCTGATCTTCAGGCTCACAATGTGTCTCAACTTGAGGCATTGACAGTTTGTAGATCATCCATTTTCAGACAAATTCTTTTGTTTTTTGATCAACATTTACAGTCCAATTCAAGCACAACTCAATAATACAAGACTGATGAATGGAGTTAAGAACTGTGAATGGAGTTAAGAATACTCTTGTTAACAATGGTAGCCCCCCAGTTAATTTCATTGAACATATAGAGACCTGAACAGTAAACACTTAAAGTCAGAAGCAGCAGATCATAGCAGCGGTAAAGAGAGGTAAAGAGAAATATATAGAGAAGAGAAAAGGGGGTCAGGTGGGCAAATCAGTTTCTAATTGCTGCCGTCCGTAGCCTTTTGAGAGTGGTTTTGAGGGAATCAAGGCATTTGTATGTCTTATCTTAGTAGGCTATTCCACATTTTGG
The DNA here is from genome assembly GCA_039105355.1 of Benthosema pterotum. Lineage (NCBI taxonomy): Eukaryota > Metazoa > Chordata > Actinopteri > Myctophiformes > Myctophidae > Benthosema > Benthosema pterotum. Next base: position 19,920,840 of record CM076966.1, on the reverse strand, counting down.
TGGCATAGGAGTGAAAAGTTCCTTGTTTGTACCAAATCTGGGTACAGATATGGTCTGTTGAACTCCCTCTGGTGTTGTTTGCCCCAAACAATTCATTGACATCTCCAAATAAATATGGTAAATAATTGTTTTTACAGGAGGTTTCACTCGCTCACCCTCCCCCATGCAGCTGGAAACATGTGTCGTACGGTATTTTGTTGTTAACACAAACAATCACATCACAATGGAGCCATTATACTATCTGTTGGCAGCAGGAGACATCTGTGTGTGCATGCGCATATGCATGTGTGTGTTTTTCTGTGTGCTAGGGTGATTATTAAGTGTCATCTTATAAAGGAGTGTACACCCTGGGACTGGGAGGTTGAGGTTTGATGACTTTGATCCCTGGCCGGATCAAACCAAAGACAATCAATCAATCAATCATTACAATCCCTGCTTGGCACTGACTCAGCATCAAGGTTTGGACTGGGGTAAGTCCCCGTGACATACAGTATATTCATGCATACATCATCAAGCTGTCTCTACTGGAGTGGATACTGGCAAATGCATTTTGAAATAATTTTCAGACCGACGATCACACATACTGTATACAATGTCTACCCCATCTAAAGCATTTTAAGAAGAAAGGGCAGGTGGTTTGCCTTTAAAAGGACATTAACAAATACACCTGACAGTTCCTCAAACACATGGATTGTGGTCTGGAAGAGAAATACACACACACTCCATCTACTCCTGCCTTCGTCCAAGGAGTGCAAGGTGCATGTGTGCATACGTGCGAGAGAGAGGGCTGACACAGGAATGTAGGAGTCTGATTGATGGCTCTTGGTTGAGCTCCTCAGATAGCCATAACAGAAAACAGACATACCCACTGCTGTTCAGGTGAAGAGAAGAGAGAGGCGAAATCTCTGAATATCTATGGTGGAGCCATGCAGTCAGAGAGACACACACATTCTCTCTCTCCTTCTTCATTCACACCTCATTGCCATGTACTGTAACTAGTTGAACCTGTTAGGATGTACTGGTACCATTACACGGTTATACAGTATACAATATATACCCAAGGATAAATGTGTAACTAAAGTTGAACCGGAGACAGAAGGAGGACACAGCCTGTGTGCGGGGGTGTATCAGTGAGTCTGTGTCTGTCACAGGTCTTCTGTTGTTGCACTTGTAGCTGCCCAGCCAGTTTACCCACATACTGACTGTTCTCTCTCTCTGACAAAACCTCCTCTCATATGATAATATGTCATTATTAAAGACTTAAGGGACGTGCAAGATTCCACATATGAATGACATTGACATAAACATCTATTATTCTTTATAATAACTAATAGAGTATAGGCCACTGTACACATGCTCCATGGTGAAGGAAGTGTAGTGTAGATGGATACTTTCCTGTATCTCTGCATTTCCTTGTCAGACTGTGTGTGCGTGTATGAATGCACGCACAGGTGCGTGCAAACATTTATGAGTGTGTGAGTGAATTTTCCTGTGTAGATGTAATGTAACCGATTAAATATATGATCTCTCCATACAGTCTTCTATCCCCGTCTTCTGTACATAAAGCTGTCAGCTCACGCCTCACACACAACCATAAAACACAATTAAATCGTTAAAATGACATCCTGTGATGAGTGACCTAAAAACCTAATTCACGAATGTGTGTCTTGAAATTCACTAGCGTTCTTTTTTGTCTATTCAGATTTTTCAGGTTTTAATTTAGAGGAACGTGTTTCCAATATCTCTGAAAATAAACAAACATGAACTTCTATAAATCAGGTGCGTGCTGCAGCCTCTGCCTCAGCATTAAGCTTCACATTTGAGTTCAGAGTATGGGGTCAATGCTGCTCCGACTATGGGATTTAAGGGTAGGGGCGCGATTTTCGCTCCCGGCCTTATCCCTAGCGTTACCCGATCCCCGCAGCGAATTCCCTTATTGCTATTTTGGTTACCTTTTCTCTTCCCTTAGCCACTAATCTTTATGCCGACACCGTTATTTGTGGCTGGAGGTGTGGTCATGGGCGTGTTTGTTGCGCAGTCCCTTAAATTGCTAATTTCGTCAAATAGATTAGGGAACTAGATAAGGCCACCTTAGACCACCCGTTAACCGATATGCGAAGGCAGAGCCACGTGCGCGCAGTGCGGCGTCTGTGCGCCTTTGGAGATGTCCACGACTCCACGTGGAAAGGCGCCAGTTCAATTCATCTCCTTATTTATGGATTGTCCTATAAACAGCTGTAGATTGCCTGCTGTCGGTCACTTCCTTGTGTTTAGGTAATGTACAGTATATAATATAATTAAATACATTCATTAACTTGTGACGCAATGCTGTAAATTGCAAAAAAGTCGGCAATTTCGCGGCTAAAAAGCCGATTTTTTGATCATTCATTTCTCGGTCAATTCTGGACCATTTTTTACATTTCAAAATGCAGCATGATGGGAAAAAGCTCCTCTTTCAGATGCTGTATAGAATATGTGGGTAGTTCTTCTCTACGATGCGGGACCGAGCAAACTGCAACTGTCGGGGATTAGGCGGAAACGGTCCGCCTAATCCCCGACAGTTATAGTTTGCCGGATCCCGCATCGTAGAGAAGACCTACCCACATATTCTATACAGCATCTGAAAGAGGAGCTTTTTCCCATCATGCTGCATTTTGAAATGTAAAAAATGGTCCAGAATTGACCGAGAAATGAATGATCAAAAAATCGGCTTTTTAGCCGCGAAATTGCCGACTTTTTTTGAAATTTACTTTATAACATTTCGCAGACTTGGGATAAATGCACGCCACATACAGCAAAAACATGGAACATGTTTTTTCAACATAACATGTTGAATGGTAAGAAATGATTGGGAATTGACCGCTATAATTGTTTCAAAATGAGAGCATAATCTTTGAGAATAGGCTACTCATGCATGTGTGTGTGTCCTAAGCCCGCAGCCAGGCTGCGTGCTTCGGAGGGTCAAACATAGCAGTAGGGATAAGGGAACTAGATAAGGGATGAATTAAAGGGAATGGCAAGACCAACACGGATTGGATGAAAGCTAAAAACGCCCAAACCACACCTATGCATAATTTAACGGGCAAAGGAGGTATTTAAGGGAGATGGCATGGAACGAAATTAGCGACTTTAGTGGGGGAACGCCTCTTCTCCAATGCTATGTGCGTTAATTGTGCATAAGGGCTAATGTAACCAAATTCGGGCCCTATGTCTGCAAATGGCTTAGAAGCAGTCGGAGACGAGACAGCCAGTCATGACATCGGTTTCCACATTTCCACAACCCTTCGCTAGTATACTATAAGTATTAGAACTTTTTAAATCACCTGGCAAAAACATAGTATGTAAAAACTAAGTAAGAGAGGAGGAGGAGCAGACAGGCCAGGGACAGACAGGGGCTGATTAAAGTTGACCCATGGCTCATAGTGGGCCACTTCCCCTCTGTCTGCACAGTGAGACACAGACACAGGCCAGACTGCCCCAGGGACCACAGGAGGAAGTCATCATGGTCTCCTACCAGGACTTTCAACCTGCCGTCTGGCCTTCTACTGAGCAAACTCTCACAACTAATCATTGTGAGCTTGTAGGTCGACTAATCTCACTGTGCAGCACCGCTGCACTAAGTATAATGCAATACAGAAAAGCTGGTGGTGAAAATGACAAATACTGACAGCCCAACAGCTAAGTTCCAAGATCTTTTAGGCCCAGGGCATGGGTTCAAAACTTCAAATCCCCCCACCACACACACACACACACACACACACACACACACACACACACACACACACACACACACACACACACACACCACACACACACACACACACACACACACACACACACACACACACACACACACACACACACCACCAGCCTCTATTAAGTGGACACATGCACACACCCGTGCCAAGGACTTGATGCTTCTGCTGGCATGACAACTAATAACACAGTAACCATGGGAGCAGCAGAGAGAGAGGCCTGGAGGTGTTGTGTTTATCACAAGCCTGCACGGCACATACCACATGCACACACACGTGCCATGTGTGCGATCTGTGCACCGTCTTTAGTTACCATCAGTGAAATGTGTTTACTATTAGTAGTATGAATGAGATTCATACTACTAATAGTAAAGGCGATTCAACCCATTCCTCCCCCGTCTGCTTCTCTAAAATGTGAAGTAGATCAGACCGCCCATTCTACAGAGAGAAGAAAATAGTCATTTGGCTTCCTCAGAACAGGCCTGCTTTTTAACAGTAACAAAACCCTTTATTGGCAGCCTGACACTAGTGGGTGCAGCCACTCACACACACCACTAATGGAAAGTACTGAGACCACTAATCCTGAAGTTAGAAAAAGGAGACAGGAAAGGAGAAAGAGAGAGACCGGGGAGAGAGAAAGGTGGATGAGACATCATTCCAACACCCTATAAACAAAATGCATACAAAACAACTAAACACACAGCAAAGTTTAAAGCAAAGTAACAGTATATATATTATCTGCCTTAATTGGCTTTCTCTGCATTCATCATTATGTTGCCATAAAAAAGTCAGATTTGGTTTCAGGTAAGGGACAGATATACTTCACACTCCAGGGCCTGCTGAGAGGCCGGCAGGGATCTTACATCTCTGCCCTACAAACAAAGTAGCTGCAACCTATTTGCAATTTTGAAGGTCATGCATTATACAGGACTTGTTACTGTAGGTGCGTATCTAAAATAATCGCAGGAGGGTTATGTAATAATCATGACAGGCCTACATCATCATCACAAGGAGCAAAATGACATAATCAGCATTACATCCTCACAAAAGAGCATGCTCGATGAAAATGAGTGTCTGTCATCATCAATCACCTCAGACGCGCAACATTTTGGCTTAAAAGTTCACACTGCACATTCCCAGGTGCGTGTGTGTGTGTGTGTGTGTGTGTGTGTGTGTGTGTGTGTGTGTGTGTGTGTGTGTGTGTGTGTGTGTGTGTGTGTGTGTGTGTGTGTGTGTTGCAGAATGTTGTTCCCCACACTGCTCTGATCCTAATTGAGGGCTCGCTTCCAGCGAGACCTCTATGTTCTCCACTTTTTATATTTATTTATTTTTTTTTTTATTTATTATTCCGCCCCTTTTTTCGATTGCCTACTACTTCCACATACTTTATGCTAGAACTTTCGTTCAAACTTTAAAACGTTCGGCTTCATGCAGTTCGGTGTGCTTAAATTTTGTTTTTCAAAATTCTTTATACTTTTTTCACTATTTCACTTTTTCACTTTTTCAGGCGTGTGTGGCACAACTCCATATTTGGAGATGCCTGAATTTTTTTGTGCTCTCATAACTCTGTCATACTTTCACTTAGAAACTCCGTTCCAACTTCAAAATGTTCAGCTATCTTTAAACTTTCATTGCCCGGTAGGTTTTTTTGGACAAAAATCTATAGTTTTCAAGATATTTAACTTTTTCACTTTTTCAGGCGTTTGTGGCACCACCCCATATTTAGGGATGTCTGACTTTTCCAGGCCTGGATATGATACAATGATACAATGTATTTGAATACAATGTAGCAACTGTCACACACGCACGCGCGCATGCACGCACGCACACACATGCTCTTGGGACAGGCATGCCCAAATATGTGTGATGCACGCACACAGACATACATTTCTGCCTGACTTACACAGCATGTTAGCATTAACATGTTAGCATGTTAACATTAGGTTTAGCTATTAAAAGCATTAACATTATCTATAGCTATTGAATTGATTGAAGGTCAACTGTCACACGTGCCAAATGTACCCTAGCTTATAGGTTTGTAGGTAACTATATGGACCCTTACATGTCTTTAATAGCATAAACCCCTTTGTCTTCCTATTGGTTGGTCTTTACACAGCTATAACTTGGGTTTGGAACATGCTACCGCCTCAATATTTGGTAGATGGACGTAGTGAGCATTACTAGCATTATTAGCATTTTCACAATACTTAGCATTATTAGCTATACTTAGCATTGGCATTACTTAGCATTATTAGCATTTTCACAATAATTAGCATTACTTAGCATTATTAACTATACTTAGCATTAGCAATACTTAGTATTATTAGTATTTTCACAATAGTTAGCATTACTTAGCATTATTAGCATTACTTAGCATTGCTGGAATTACTTAGCATTATTAGAATTTTCACAATACTTAGGATTACTTAGCAGTATTAACAATACTTAGCATTAGCGCTACTTAGCATTATTAGTTTTTCTCACAATACTTAGCATTACTAACTATACTCAGCATTAGCATTACTTAGCATTATTAGCATTCCTTAGCATTATGAGAATTTTCACAACACTTAGCAGTAATAACTATACTTAGCATTAGAATTACTTAGCATCATTGGCATTGCTTAACATTATTAGCATTTTCACAATAGTTAGCATTACTTAGCATTATTAACTATAGTTAGCATTGGCATCACTTAGCATTATTAGGATTTTCACAATAGTTACAATTACTTAGCATTACCGGCATTACTTAGCATTATTAGAATTTTCACAATACTTAGCATTACTTAGCAGTATTAACAATACTACTTAGCATTAGCATTACTTAGCATCATTGGCATTGCTTAACATTATTAGCATTTTCACAATAGTTAGCATTACTTAGCATTATTAACTATAGTTAGCATTGGCATTACTTAGCATTATTAGCATTTTCACAATAGTTACAATTACTTAGCATTACCGGCATTGCTCAGTATTATTAGCATTTTCACAATACTTACTTAGCATTACTAACTATACTTAGCATTAGCATTACTTAGCATTGTTAGCATTTTCACAATACTTAGCATTACTCATGCTAGCTTTAAACCTTCAGCTTTATGCAGTGATTCATGCTTGTATCAAATGTTTATAAATATTTTTTTACTTTTTTCTTTTCTTTTTTTTCACCTTTTCCCACTTTTTTCACTTCCTCAAACATCATCATGTTCTGCTTGATGCATTTATTCACCCTTTTACTTTTCACTTTTTTTTACTTTTCACTCAGTGTACTGTTTTTTTTTTTTTTTCTTTAATATACTTTCTGCTGCACACGACATACATTGTGGCGTTTTGGCGAGCCCTCGCAGTTTCTGCAGGAACTGCCTTTCTAGTCTTCCATGTTGTTTTGCATTCAGCGAGTCCTTCCTGATGAGGCCTGGAGGCATCTCATGATCTGTGACAGATGACAGGACCTGAACTAAGGTGACATACAGTATGTGAATGGTGAGGCACAGCCATATATACTGTCTATGAAAGGAGGGAGGGGTGATGAGAAGGACACTACATGTAGATTTAGTAGCCGCCTCAGGCTATGGTGTTATGAAACAAACTATAACGTCAGAGTGAAACTTGTGAACTTGTGTGCATGTGATACTGAGCACACGCATGTGTCTACAACTAAGCCAGTTTGTGCACTGAAATAAAAATGTTTTCATGGGAGAAAACTTCAAACATCAGTTAAAGAATGATATTGAACCAACACCTCCCACACTTGGTACAGTAGGAGTTGAAGCATTGTGAAAATAGCCCCTTGCCTCTTTCCTAATTGCTTTTGACTATTTGGCCAATGACTGACCAATTTTTATAGTTTAGTTTTGCGTTTACTTTTGATGCAGTAATGGACTTTACAAAAATGTCTTAAAAGTCCTTAACTGGCTATTGTCTATAATATATTGTTATGCGACTGTATTTTGAACCACCTCTGTAATCTGCATACTCATCTCCGCAGCTAACGACACAGTTAGTTTCTCACTGTGTGTAATAAACATCTTATCAGTAGCACTAGCACTCTTTGTGAACTAACATAAAAGACTTTTGTTAGTGTATCATAATCATAAAAGGCTTCCGGTTTACAGTATAATCACATTCTAGAATGACTTGTTGTATCGTCATGCAGAATACCTTTTGATAGAAGTCCCTGGCATGCCTGTTAGTTTAAATTATTAAAAGGTTGTCATGTAAAGTACTCTGCTACTACTGTTACTACTGCTAGTTTGCTATTCTGCTAATTAAGTGGCCCTGGTCGACTCTGAAGGCTGCTTGTTACAGTAGTGCACTATTCTACCAGCCATACCGGGTCTAATGATTAGAATGTTTAAAATGTTTCCATATTACAAGGAAATATCTGTATTTACAAAAATATGACCCTTATTGTACAGTTGTATGTTAAAATAAACTATAGTTTCACATGAGCTGTGTTCCCAAAATAAATAATAAGCTAGTGATGTCAGGTGTTCTGTACTCCACTAAATGACAGGAATAACAACACCATTTACAGTAGTTACTTCAGTAACAGTACTTCAACTTAACATGCATCACATTAGCAATGCATAGTTGAGAGTACGAACAGGAAAGAAAAGATCCACTTCTGATGCTGTTCTCATGCACTGACCTTGTGTGTAGAGGAAACGGATAACACAGCATAAGTCATCCATTTGTAGCCAATACCTATGCAACCAAATGGGCCCATATAAGTGTTCCTCATGTCCAGTAGTTTCCATTTAGTTTTCATCAGTAAAAGTGTTCAGACTTACTTGAGGAGGTTTTCGGCTCCTGCCCTCATCCTCATCTGTTTGATGATCTGCTGGTTGAGGCTGGCTCTCTTGTTCTGTAGCTTACTGCGACCCGTCTGTGCCAGCGGATTACAGCCCTGCAAGACATAATACAAACAATGATAAATACATATAGCTTTAAGGCAAGGTCAAGCCCAATGTATTTATAAAAACATAATAATAATCACACTTGTGACTCCATTTGTAATGAAAATAGGTACACTACATCAGTCAGTAACTGAAGAACACATTTTAATAAGCTCACAGTTAATAAGTTCTCATGAAAATGTGGAATAAGTGCTTATGTTCAAGGGCATTTCAACAGGCACAACAGTGATCTCAGCAAGTGCATCTTATTCACAATTCAGAGCTAACGGAAGCGTGTTTTACAAGTTATCTACTAACTCCTTTGAACCTGGTTGTCATCGTGTAACTAACAATATAAATCTCAAACTGGCTATTCATGATTCTACCTACAGTACATCCACACATGGACCTTTCCCTTTATCAACCCATTTCATGTCCTTGTGTTATCACAAAAACAGTAGCCCAGCCTCCCTGTGTCAATACATACAGTACATACAGTAGTCATACAGATACTAATGCAGCACACATGCACAGGCATATGCATGCACACACACAGTTCAGCAGAACACAAATTCAGGTTTATTTGTACTACAGTTCTGCATGCTTGAAACAACTGTAGTTCATGTTCCTGAACCACATTTCCCTGTTTATGATTGTGTTATCTGCTTAAAGAAATCTTCAAGCTGTCTTCCATGTGTATCAACTCTGTTAAGGTGTTTATGACCTGACATGGAACGGTTTACTGTCCCACTGATCTAACACACATGTTCGTCATTTAAATGACGCCAGTCTAAGCCAAGCGTCCTCATGACTCTCTCTCTCCTGTCAGTGTCCTTGAACAACGCACTGAACTCTTTCCTGCTCACTCACTGTGTCTTTGACTCCACTAATGGTCATTTCGCTCCCCGGCTAGCCGTATCTTTTCCACTGCATGTTTACCTCAGTTATCCACTAGAAGTGCTATAGTTAATTAATAGTTATTACTATTATTATTATCAACATTACTGCTGTTGGTGTTATATATAGATTTAGCTAAATAAGACATCTCAAATTTGTAAAAGAAAATAACAGTCACTGGTAGCCCTACTGGCTTCATTCAGTGTCTTGTGCAAGTGGAGGAATCGTGGCCCTTCCAAAGTGTTCATAAACCATTGGAGCAGCAACAAGTTAAATGTGATGCTACCAAACACACATTAGTATGCAGGTTCAAATCCATTTCTTATTGAGTCATCCTCTGGGTTAGCAGTGACATCTATGCGACGTTTTTCCTGTCCATTTCAGTGCATTAGGTAGTACACGCACCCATTTATCTCACACAGAGACACTTTGATGATCAATACAATGGTCATTCAATGTCTTTCTCAAGGGAACATGGCCGGATTGGCCACTGTAGTAGGCAGGTATTAAACCTGTGACTGCCCACCACCTTAGGACAGACCAGGAGTCCAGGAACCTTAGGGGTTCCCCAGAGGTACTGCAGGGGGATGATAGTGTCTTTATTTTTGCTATTTTTACATGAGCAATTGAACCCTCAGGTGGCCTTTATGAGGGTGCAAGCATAAAGCAAATGACAAATCGAGTTAAAGTGAGTGTAAAAGTGAGTCTCATGTCATTTAATGCAATTAGATATTACTTTTCTGTTTGGATGTACAGGTTGTCATGGCTAGATTTTTTTGCCACTCAGTCAGAAGTAGGCATTCCTACATATCTTCCACATGATGATGTCATGCATATACTATTCTGGAGGAACATTACCCAAAAATAGCAGGTCTAAGTGACCTGTTGTGGGCTTGTAGTAGATTAGACTATTTTCAGCAAAAGGTTTGGTATACAAGTAGGGAAAAAGCATCGTAACATTCATAGAGCCAAACCCGTGCCACTCAAAGTGACTACTGGGTTGGGCCTGTGGATGCAAGGGATGATCCCTACCCTTGTACATGTTTTTCACCCTGTCCGTCTGTCTGTTATCAGCTACTTTCTGGCACATTTGGCATGATTGTAGAGAAACTGTGCACACAAACTCTCTAGATGCCAGAGAACATCAAGTGATCAAGATGGATCAGTCCATTCTTTTCATATTATACCATGATTGGTGCATTCCAAACATTGCTGGCCCACAATGATCTACCTGACCTAGTGGAGACCTGTATTCACAGGAGTGCTTTTTCTAATGAATAGCTGTCGTATCCTCAACCCACACTCAGGTAGACTTGCTCTCTTCTTGTCCTCATCTGATGGTATTTGTGCCGGAACACTTTGATGTTTTTTATCGTCAACCACCATAACCTTATGAGTTTGTACAGTGGGAAGAAAGCCTGGCATCGGGCCATTATGCAAGCTGTGTCCTGCTCTACCCAATGGACTATAACAAACTAGTCATGCTGAACCAGTCCAGTCTTTGACCAGGCTTCATTAGAGCAGAGCACAAAGGCAGTACAGTCCTCACCTCATCATCACCATCACCAACAGGAAACAACACAACAATGCTGGCCTGAGGCTCATATTATTTCAAATAATTCTGTCCAAACTCCAAACTCATTTTCCTTCTCGAGACCGTATGTCCCCTCCCCTCCTTCCCCTAGATAGGGATTCCATGCAAAGCAACAACAACAGAATCACTTATTTATTAAGAAAAATAATAATTATTTGGACCTTGTCGCCTACAAGATTTACACTTGACATTGACAGTGTGTACACTGAAGAGGATTTAACAGGTTTTTGTTAAAATTGAATTGAGGGACTCTAGTCTCCTGAATGAAATTGGTCCTCTCCTCCTCTGTCCAGGATGTCTGTTCTAGCATGACCAAAAACACCTCATAAAGAACATGTATGCCAATGATTCATGTGGTCGGTCAGTTACATAACTGGCGATTAGGGGAATGGCAGTGAGCCAGATAGAGGCTAACCTCACCCTGCTTCAACCACAGACCAGTTATGGCAGCACAATACCCACTCGCCACTCCCTGCTCTCTCAAAAAGACAGTATTTATAAGTGAACAAAGGCAAAGAGAGATTGTGCCCACTGATGTTGTGGTGACTCAGGAGCTGCATATTCAGACCCACAATGTGTGTACATTGCTAAGTGTAGGACTGTGAGGCAATACCTTTGGGGTCTATTTTCACCACATCTCCTACTTTTCAGCTTTCCCATGTCAGTCTTCCTCTCAGCTTTTCCACTTCTTCCTCTCACTCAGCTAACCTACTACGATCTGTCTGCCAGTCCTCTGAGCTTTCCTACTTTCCCTCTCCCAGCCAGTAAGCATTCCCACTAGTTTCTTTGCTTCACTAATCTATGTATCCCTCTCAACTCAACAGAACTGTCTATAGAAAGACACACTCAAGGTGAAGAGGACTGCTTCAGTTTGTTGGTGACCCCTGTTACTATAGCAGCATTGAGAGAAGAGAGAGAGAGAGAAAGAAAGAGAGAGAGTGCACTGTTGTCAGTAGTCCAGGGCACATGCTGTTCATTTGTCTGTGTGGTTTGGTTTGGGTGAAGGACAGGCTTTGGGGCTGATTTCTACTACGTCAATGGGCTCCCTGAGACCAACGGCTGGAGCACGAGAAGAAGAGAAACATGCCGATTCGGCTGTTTTCCTCCTGTGGTTTTTCCGTGTGGTAGCGAGCCAGGGGCTGGCAGAGACCAGTTTGGGAAGGGGGGCTGTCAGGGGGCCGATCCCTGCTTCATCTGGACACCAGGTCGCTGGCTTTAACCCATACCAGAAATAAATATGGGGCATACATTTCACAAATAATCATCTAGAATATACTGTACATGCAATATACATGCAGGGTTCAAACATAATTCCAAATATACATTCTGGACATTTTCTTTACTTGAAATATGTTGTGCAGGCTTACAGCACAATGCAGACAATGAGACATAAAGTGAAAGAGAAACAGAGAGAAAGAGACAAGGATACAGAGATGCAATCTTGCTTCAATCAACCCACACAACAACTTGTTAAGACTAGAGGGATGTGCATGTGGTGATTTTAGGATAAAACCTAATTTCCAAATATTATGATATCACTTTGGACTAGTCGTGAGTGCAAAGCTCATGTGAGCCAGTTACATTTAAACGTTTTGGCAATTGGCTGACCCTTACATAAACAATTCACCTTCATTTTAACAGAGAGAGCAGGTAGGGCGGTAGCTCAATAAAGTACAGGAAGGATGACTGTAGAAAGAGAATCAAACGTGTGACTCAGTTACAGCTCAGCCTCTCTAAGTTAATTATTCACAGACTCTGCTTAAAGCCTGAATCCATCATTTGTACTGTATGTCCCTCTCAACAAAGACACGTGATACCATCTATAACACCTTGGATTCTTCCTGGGTGTGGAGATCCTGCCTTGGCCATGACTGGAGATATTCGCCTTATGAGCTTCAGGTGAGGCTAATAGTGGGTTGGAACACTGCAGATGCTAGTTACATTTTATATTAACAACCACGCATGTCGGTTAAAAATTAAATGTTAATAGTTATTCCCGTACTGCAGCTTTATAAGCATGCCAAACCACTGCAATTCTTTTTTCACTGGCAGGCAGACAGAGAGAGAAAGGGGGAAAAGGTCCTTGGTTCTATTTGGCTTAAAAATTGACAAAACAGTTTCCAGATCACAAATCTGTTTAACATTTAGAAAATCAGGAGAGCGTACTCATTGACCCTGTGGCTTTTATATTAAAAAAAGGAATGGAGGAGGAGGGATGGCAAGCAGACAGAAAGAAAGCAGAACGAAAGAATAGATGGGTGAATAGCGACTTTTCATCCATCTGTAGATGGATAAAATATTAGAGAAAGTGTGCGAAGTGTGTGTGTGTGTGTGGGGGGTGAGATAGATAGATAGAGAGAGAGAGTAAGAGAGAGAGAGAGAGAGAGATAGGAAGATAGAAAAGTGATGGAGGTGGTGAACATGAACTTTGGCCTCACTCTCTCGTTCACGCTCTGTAGATTTGTGAGTCTGGCATGCTGCAGTGTTTATACAGACAGGAAATGGAGACAAAAGCATGGATCCAGACAGGGTTTCAGAATGGTAAACCTGTCCTGGGGGGCTTGGCCTAACAAAAGAGAGACCCTTTAAAGTCCAGACTCATCTACAACACACACACACACACACACACACACACACACACACACACACACACACACACACACACACACACACACACACACACACACACACACACACACACACACACACACACACACACACACACACAGACACGTCAAAATATTAGATAAGAGTTATTTCCCATTCATCACCAGGCTTAGGTCAAGAAGGTTGATCAGTTGGGGAAACCCTCCACCACATCGGTTTCTTCTTCACAGAACTACTGCACAGTCAGTGTGAGCCCTTGAGCAAGACAAATGCTACCAATACAAGGCAGATCCCAGGCACGAGAAGCAGGAGGTTGTGGCTATGATGAAAGAGCATTTGTTTCAGCACCTGTAGCATTCAACAGATGCATGGTTACAGTCAACAAAACCAAACAATATAGCCAAGTCTGCCAAGTCAAACATGAACTCTTTTTGGTTTGAATTGATAACAGCTTAAGAATGTTCTTTCTTTGTTATTATGTCAAGGAAAATGACATCAGTATGATTTGCATCCACACTAACAGTACGTTCAGCATGACAGGGAATGTTCAAGTCACCAGTAGCTGTCATAATACTGGTTTGGCTTTCTCGGTTCAGGCTGAGCCATGAGGGGAATACGCAAATTGGCCACTGTGCCGCACAATTTACATAATGAATGGGCCTATGGTCATCATATTCCAAGGAAAGATAAAAGCACCATATATTAACCCTGTCTTCTCCTAAAGGAAGGTGTATTCAGATGAACTTTCCTCTGAACAAACCCAAGCTTCTCTGTGGAAATGAACATCAACCACATTCTCGGTTAACCATTAAAGTTCAGAGTCATCTAAAGATTTCTGCTAATGTAAGGTTTGTGGGTTAAAAAAACAAAGATGTGAACTGTGTGGTGTGTGCAGTTTTAATATTCTCCCTGTGTCCCCTAAGGTATAGGTACCCTCACAAAAACATGCACTAATGCTGGCCTCTAAACTACTTCTCCCCCTGTCTAGTCCAGTCAAGGAACGGAGGGGCAAGGAACTGGTCATAACAATGGGTTAATACCACGACACGTACTGTGTCCGGCCGTGAACACTCTCCTCTGTCTGTCAGGTGAAAAGAAGCAGCTTGGGCCTTGGGACTCCTCATGCATAGAAAGACACATGAGGTCAGCGCCCAGGAATACATTTAGATAATTGACAGGGTGAAAAAATGTTTTGCAAATCGTGGGGTTGTGGTTTTAAAAAAGGTGACATGAAAACACTACCAACTAGGAATTCGCCGAATGGGGTCATTCTTGGCCGAGCTAGTCAAGTCTGTCAAGTCGAGCTTGTTCCAATCCAAGCAAGTGCAAAAACTCACACAAACTCACACTCCACCCACCCAAACATTGAGGAGATTGAGGGTTAATTACACTGTCAGACATACAATGTCATGTTCGGTGGTCAGACAACAGCATTCTGTAAATAGCTTCTCTGATACACTTGTCCACTGACACTGAATGACATGATGATGCTATTAATGGCCACACACACACACACACACACACACACACACACACACACACACACACACACACACACACACACACACACACACACACACACACACACACACACACACACACACACACACACATCTGGTACAGACAGCCCTGCCTTCTCCTTAATGAATTCCTCTTTCCCGGTCATTGAAATTACACATTAACAGAGAAAGAGAGAGAGAGAGAGAGAGGGGGGGGGGGTCTTGATCGTTTAGCTCCACTATTGCCTTGCCCATGTAAACGCATGCTTTCTCCTGCCAATAAGGCTTGTTTGAATTGAACAGAAAAATTGAATTGAAAAGCATTGGTGTACCCCAAGACAAGTCTACCAATCAAGCTCTGCTCACTGCTCACCATATTGTAATGACTGTATATTGCCTTTAGAAAAGATTCAAATGTTTTAATTCTTCCTTGAGGTTTCAGGGGGTCCCCAGCTATAGTTTAGAACCAAATGCCCTTAACCATGGGCCCTTATGGAACTGTAACTCGCATAAGTGCTCATGTCAAAATGGGACCAAAGGGATCCATTTGTACACAGTGAGTTAAATCAACAGTATTTTACTATACAAATGGGGGTCCCAGAGATAGAAATGCTATTAAATAGGGAGCCTTAGCATAATAATTCAGGTCAAATTGGGGGACAAGAATCTTACAGGGTCCTTGTTTGGGTTCCTCAGATGAAAATGTTTAAGAACCATAGATGTAGACCAAAATTGAACTGAAAACAAAACAGAAACAACAAACTACAAATCTCAATCTTGTTGGCAGCTGATCACCAAAACAATTTGAAAGTGGAAGAACAGGTTTCTTCCCATAGAAAGAAAAGGATTCTTTCACACGCTGAATATCAACACCCCGATAACAAGGTATCGAAGACACTCTATGACTGTCAATGTAATAAATAACACGTTTGAGGAGAACGGTGAGTGAAGCGATCGAGACATGCTGTCAATAATATCACTGATTCACTGATATGGATCTATCAGTGATGTGACGTAGTATACGTCAACTCACATAGGCTACACACACACACACACACACACACACACACACACACACACACACACACACACACACACACACACACACACACACACACACACACACACACACACACACACACACGAAAATGGCATATTCAACACGTATTTGTCGCATTTAGTAAAGTACATGAAACTGAATAAAGCAGTCAACCTTTTTGGTACCTCCAGGGCCCAGCATTTATTCAGCTTTGAGCCACGGACCACAAAACCAAATATTTATTTTGCTTTTGTAAACAATTCCAGGCTGGATTTCGGAAACAAAACAGCCAAACAGACAGATCAAAATTACCATTAATCTTCCAATTCTCTAGTTGTGTAGACATGGGCTAATTCAGATGATTCGGATGAATAATTTAACTCTTTTAAGAGTGGAACAAACAACGTTCCATCATTTAGCCTGGGGACCGCCTGGAACACACTCAAGGACCAGTGGTGGTCCCCGGAACACTGGTTGAAAACCACTGGCATGAAGTAAAACAAGAGACGTTGAGTAGGTCTACCATTACTAGGCTTATAGTAGACACGCTTTCATTGTAATTATATGAAGATGTCTTCGCATGTTAGGTACAGTAAAATACTAAAACTGAATAGTATAATTAACACATTTATATTTAGGCTACAAACGTCTTTCTTTCGGTATTTAAATGAATAGATACACACAGACACAGCGTGGATATTGCCATCGTTGAACACTGATTATAAAAGTAGGAGAACCGTACCACACACTCACCTTTTTAAAGTACTTCTCTCCTCCTCTCTCTTTGACACCGTTTGGTAAAAGGGTGTCCGTCATTGCTGCTGCTCTAAAAACTCCAAAAAAGTATATAGCTTTTTAGTTTTAGTGAATCTCAGAGGGAAAAAACGGAACGAATTCCTTCCTATTCCGAAGTTTTATATTGGTCCTGGACTCCTGGTTGTTCTTCAACAGGTGTGTGTTGTAGTGTGTTGCTCCTCTCCTCTCTGTGATCTGCACCTCTCTGAGAGAACTGGAGAGGGAGGTTCAGCTGGGAGAGAACTAAGCCCCTCCCAGTTTCACTGACTGACAGGATCTGTCTCTCTCTCTCTCTCTCTCTCTCTCTCTCTCTCTCTCTCTCTCTCTCTCTCTCTCTCTCTCTCTCTCTCTCTCTCTCTCTCTCTCTCTCTCTCTCTCTCTCTCTCTCTCTCTCTCTCTCTCTCTCTCTCTCTCTCTCTCTCTCTCTCTCTCTCTCTCTCTCTCTCTCTCTCTCTCTCTCTCTCTCTCTCTCTCTCTCTCTCTCTCTCTCTCTCTACGGTATGTATTTGGATCTATACTTTTACCCCAATCAATTACACCCATTTTTAACATTTTACTATGCCATTAAATATAGGCTACCTTAGGGAATGATGTTGTGTGGCAGGGCCGGATCTAGGCATGGGCATCTTAAATATTTTATCCCACAATTTTGTAACCCATTTTTTCACCTAGTGCCAATTCCTAATGTGATCCTGGGCTCTACACATCCTCCGCCAACCTGGGGAGGCAGCGGACTGGTCTCATGCTTCCTTCAATGCATGAGGAGTCCAAGCTGCCTTCTTTTCACCCGACAGGGGGGAGTTTTCCTGGTTGACGTAGCGCGTGGATGGAACATGTTATTCCAACCAGTTCCAGTCCCCTCCATCAGGCCCCCCGGCTGGCCAGGGGGAGGTGGTTCAGTGCCCAGGATTACTGCATGTTTTTTGTGAGGGTATCTCTACCCTAGGGGACACGGGGAGAACATGCAAACTCCACAGAGAAAGGCCCTTTCGTCAACCCCGCCTCGGGTATGGGCACTGATGACGCGGAGGAGCAGACCCGCTGCCAGCACCCACAGCAGTGCCCCTAGCGGGAATCGAATCCAGGCCCTTCTAGCTCTGAAAATGCTAAAATGAAACTCTCTGAATCAGACCTTTCTTTAGCTTTATGCCTGGTGTGTGTCTGTTGGAACTTCAACAACAACTGATGTTGTTATTGATGTTTACTTGTGTAATAAAAGTCCTGTAACAGAACATTGTATAAATAAACAGGCGATGAAGCCGCACCCATACCATTTTCGCCTGCCCCTCCAACTGAGGAATGTTACATCCGGGACTGTTGTGTGGACATAATTAAAACTCCCCCATACTCTCTCAGGGGTGACCATAATATATAATGGAGCTATGACGTGACACACTTAAATGTGATGCGGCTAGTTACTTTATTACAGTACATTATTATTATTACAAAACATACATTAACCACTTCAGCCCACTGTACATTTCGGCCATCTAAAAAAAAGCAGATCTACAAGCTCGCAATGCATTCTGTTTTCTAAAGATGATGATACATTTGTACTTGAAACTCAACATACTGCACAATGACTACTTTTACTTATACTTTTGTATAAGTACTTTTACTTGTACTTTTACTCAAATATCATTTAAAATTAAAGGCATTTACTTGCAGCAGTATTTCTATGTTGCAGAATTGATACTTTTCCCGCCTATTTTTTTCACCCACTACCAATTATCTAATGTGATCCTGGGCTCTACTTTTATGTACTGTATAAAAAGCACCAATATGTTTACCACCACTGGTGGGAAACACACAGTTCAACAATACATAGTAAAACATAAAAAAGGTGTGGTTGTTATGTAATGGTGCATGCAGGACATTGTAGCCTATATTAGGTACATTTGAAACCACACAGGTGTCATATGAGTATAAGAAAAAACATGCCTTTCATTCCCACGTGACTTAATTATTCTTATTCAGGATACTCACCTATTCATCTGCCGGTGCACCATATCCCATTTCCTACACAGTCCATGCTGGGTTATATTATACAGTTAAGTACTATCAAAGTATTGCAATCTTTATACTATAAATGCAATAAATCTCAAATATGTAAACTCAATGCATTATGATTAATTTAATATTTTTGCTGCTCTTTCATCAAATCAAGTTAATATTTAATAGACTTTCCCAGGCACACACCCTCAGAGGCAAATCCACATACATACCGATACTGTATACACAGTACCACACGCAATCGTATGTTGCAGTCATTTGCACACTCACAGATAAAACCCATTGCCTTAGTCCAGCAGCCAACAGGCGTCTTTTGTTTAAAGTGCAAAATCTGGTATAGTCATTTTATTGGCCTAAAATAAATATATTCAAGACGCCACTTGCTGACTAGGTGTCAGCTTTGAAACATTTATTATAGGACACTACCATTAACATCCTGGCTATGGGTAGTTTTTAAAGTGTTTTTTTGTGAAAAACTAATGTTTGGAATTCAGAATCACGAAAACAAAAGTTTTACATGTCACATGCTATATAAAGCATTATGAAAATGTTTAGGATGTTTTATCCCCTATAAAACCAATTCCTCATATTGACTACTGGTCAGGCACTGTGGATTTAACAATACTGTATGTATGTACTGTATGTACAATATAGACATTATTTTTTAGCCAAGTTGACAAAACCCTCAAACCCATTATATGTCTGAAGCTTTTATCCAGAAAGACTGTAGTGATACTGTTCCTTATCATGACCATAACAAGGATCACTGGAATGGACTGTCTTGTCCACTGTGGCTCTGATGCTGGTTGCAAAGTTGCTGAAGTCATCATAGTACTAAAACTTTTCCCACTGTTGGACTTGAAAGTCATTCTACATATGAGCTTTAGCTGCATCATCATGTGTAAATTAAAGATAGATTAGTATAGCGGTCTTGTTGGTCTATGGCTATTGCTTTCTAATTAAAGGATACTCCTGGCCACCAAGTGTCTCTGGTTGCCTGGCAACGTGCGTGTAATGTCGCAGGGCTGAGAGGCTGTTTCAGGATTGCAGCAGCTTTGTTGTGTTTTTATTGCTGTGAGATTGTGATGCCTGCTCTGTGATTGTGTTAATTGTAGGGTGAGTCCTGGCTGGCAATGTGGGTTATTTCTCAACCAACATGTCAGTCAAAGAGTTATGTGGTTAGATTGTGTTACTGGAACCAGATGAGGCAGAATTATTAAATGTTGATAAACACACATGATGGGTGGACCATGTAGAAGGCCCACAACAATATATTAAAGGTGTGTAAACTGTAAATGCTTCTTGTTGTATTATTACTCTTTGACTGTTTATGGTTCCAGTACTTGTCTGGCAGTCCTGAGCCTGTTTATGGGAAAGGGACCACAGTTGGGTCACAGAGAGCTGGCCAACACCACCGCAGCACATCTCCTCTGGAACTAATTAGGATTAAGTCCTGTATTAAAAAGGCACATTCATGGCACTTGTTGCTGGTGGAGGTGAGGAAAAAAGCCATAAATTCCGGTAGCACTTCAATTCAACCAAACTAAACTTCAAATCCATCATAAATTATTGGCACAAGCATTTGCTTCCTTGGTGACTTTCTGCATTCTGCCTTACAGTATACAGTATTAAGCTGTTTTGATGAGTGTGCTCTGTGTTCTATATCTTTTTTGCATAGCCAAATCGTTCATATTTGGTATAAACAGAGCACTGACCTTATCATGTGAAAGTCTCTACAGCTGCCAGTGCCAACTAACATACCCAGTCTAGATTAGAATAGCTAGCTAATCAAACAGGGTTGGACAACTGGTCAACATTCTGTTTCTCTGTCATGTCTTTCAATGTGCCATCAGACTGTTGAACAAATGTTAAACCCGCCTGTCGCCGGCTGTCCTGACGACATAGGCTGCCACACAGGATTAGCTTGCTGTATACCACACACACACACACACACACACACACACACACACACACACACACACACACACACACACACACACACACACACACACACACACACACACAATGTTGCTTTCCAATACTGAGTGCAGCCAGCAGTCATACTGTATGTGTGTGTGTGTGTGTGTGTGTGTGTGTGTGTGTGTGTGTGTGTGTGTGTGTGTGTGTGTGTGTGTGTGTGTGTCTGTGTGTGTGTCTGTGTGTGTGCACGTGTGCGCATGTTTGCACACGTGCACGCACCTGTAGAAGGCGACACTGGGTAGCCTAGGCTTACACTGTGAGTGGATTAAGGTATAATTTAGATAGATCTAATGAAGTAAATTTAAAAGCATGTTGTGTCCAAGTGTGTGCAGACAACAGTCCTTTACTTTGTTTTGCCGTGTCAAGGACAACCTAACCTTGGTAACCAGGACTGATACACACTTTCTCTTTTATCCTCTTCTGTTGCATTCATGTAAACTCTCTTATAGTTATAAAGTATATAACTTTTAGTTTTATTTTCTTATCTTGCATTGTGTCCAATAGCAGAAGGAGCTCAATTCTATTAATGTTAACAAATAGCCAATGGTATTTCAGAGCAGATCTCTTCCTATTCAGTCACACTGTTTGTTTTGGCTTAGACTACATGCCAGCTGGGTGTAGTCACTAGTCAGTTTGCTCTAGTTGGGCAATCCAATTCTTTTTGCTGTTGGAATTGGGAATGAAGTTCATGAAGCTCGCACACACACACACACACACACACACACACACACACACACACACACACACACACACACACACACACACACACACACACACACACACACACACACACACACACTCTCTCTCTCTACAGTACAGTTGTACAGGGCTGTATTAACCACTGGATGGAGCTAAAGACTCGACTTTCAGTCTGCTGTGTATTTTAAGTACTTAATACTGTATTTACCTTTCACAGAAAGGTCTCAAAGTGCTTTCTTTACCCACTTTGAAAATACTAAGATAACTAATACAATATTAAAATAAGATTAAATGTCAAAATATACAAAATATGACTTATCGTAGATTTAGATTTGTTAGTGCTGTGACACCTTGTGACATTGTGAGCTTGAAAGATCAGTTATTTTCAGGAATGGAATTTGGTGGCTGGTGTTCTCGAATAGATAATGGTGGACATATTGGTATATTGTAATTAAAAGTACAAAAAGTAGAAATACTCATTATGTAGAATGTGTCATTTCAGCTTTCAAATCAGTGAAGATAGCAGATCGATTTCACGATTTTAAAAGGCTGAAATGATTTGAAATTTGCATCTGATATGTAGTTGAGTGGAGAACTAAAAGTATTCAGAATTAAGAATCAGAATTAAAAGTAAATACAAATGCCTCAAAATTGTAGCCTACTTACAGTAAGTAGAACAGCTGGCCATTGCACATGGCTGGCTTAAGCACTAGATGGGGCAGTGGTTCAGTCTGTTGAGTCCACACTAAATGAGGGACATACTGTAGATGTGTAATTTGTAAAAGCCACTGTGCAAGGGAGACTACTGAGACAAACATGTATCTGTCTACCCTGGGCCCAGAGTCTTCCTTGCGCCCCCTACTGGCGTAATGGCGTGGGCGCGGAAGACTCTGGCTTCACCGAATCGGAGGTGGATCTGGCTCGCCACGAACCCTGGCGAGCCAATCAGAGTGCGTTTCTGCATAAAAACAAATGACGCAAATCAGCAGATACCCAGTTTGTAGTTTTTCGAAGCTAGGCTAGCTAACAGGGCAATGGTACTGGGGACTACAGACAGTGTGTACTACCGGTGCCTGTGTTCTATGTGGCAATCAGCGCTGCTCTGATTGGTTACATTCTAACTAATAGGAGTTGAAAATCCATCCCTGGAAAGTTCAAATCCCATCGCTAGCGAATCAGAACCCTGCCCGCAACTCCAGACTCATATACAAGCTTGTAATGCTTTTAATGATGGTTGGGAAGCCAGGTTAGTATCTGTCTATATCTGTATAACTAGTGCGGTCTGTCCCATGGATGCTACCAGGACGTTGTTCTGTAATGAGAGTAACCAACGTCTTAGTGAAGGTTCAGATGAAATGATTTCTTACAGAAAAGTTAACCAACAAAGTTTACAAATGTAAACATTTAGGTGTATTTAATTGTGTATACCTCTAACCATGGCCTTTGACATTTGAAGCAGTCAAAAAGCAGGCCCTGCTCTTTGACTTGGGTCCAGTGACTGCCATCACACTGCTCTCCACTCTGTGTGTGTGTGTGTGTGTGTGTGTGTGTGTGTGTGTGTGTGTGTGTGTGTGTGTGTGTGTGTGTGTGTGCGTGCGTGCGTGCGTGCGTGCGTGCGTGCGTGCGTGTGTGACACAGCGACAGCCAGCACTCTCTGCTCTCCTCGGTGACACAAATGGGTCTGAAAAACAGAAAGCTTCCGCTCATTTCTCTTCTTTTTTTCACATCCAGTCACAAAGCTCATTGTCAAAATGTGCTTCAACCTCCTCCTTTCAAAGGCCCAAGTGTTTAAGTGTCAGCCTCTCTGTTTATGTATGTGCATGTGGAAGTGTTTGGTGTGTGTGTGTGTGTGTGTGTGTGTGTGTGTGTGTGTGTGTGTGTGTGTGTGTGTGTGTGTGTGTGTGTGTGTGTGTGTGTGTGTGTGTGTGTGTGTGTGTGTGTGTGTGTGTGTGCATGCATGTGCATATGTGTGTTTATATACGTGCATGTGTGCGTACTTGCGTGCGCGTATGAGGAAGTACCTAAAAGCTTGTCTACTGTTCCACTGTGGCCGTGGTTGCTATGCAGTGGCTGTGGTTGCCATGCAGCTCTGCCGCTCCACACAAGAACTTCACTGGTCTGCGATCTGTGGATGAGAGAGAGAGAGAGAGAGAGAGAGAGAGAGAGAGAGAGAGAGAGAGAGAGAGATGGAGACACAGAGAGAGAGAGGAGCAGGAGGTGGTCTTGAGGAGGTGAAAAAGAAAACACTCCAGAGTGTAGAGTGTAGTACTGTAGGTCGGAGATGGAAGGATGGAATAAGTGGAATAATTAAAGGTGTAAACAGAGCTGTGTTACATTTCAACCTTGAATGGAAGACTATCTTATGAAATTACTACTGTATACTACTACAAAACAGGAGGTATTTCTGTCTATATAGGAATAGTTATACCCCCACCCCCCTTGGCAACATAATTATGTAAACGTACACAATCCACTCCCAGGACCATGTTTGTTCACCTCAGCGCAGCGACATCACTCCTTCTGTTAGGAGGTGCTGACTTGTGGAGGCATGCATGTAGAACAAGTTAGACCACCTTTCAACACAACAACACATTATGGCAGTCCCCAATAGTACCCCCTTCACATTCAGTAGGTCCTGTGATATTTTGGGTCAAGAATAAGATGTAGTTTCCTGGGGATTAATAGGGCTATAGTAAATACCCTATTGGCCTGAATGTAAGACAGTGTTTTTTCCATTGTAAATATCCCCAAAAAATATATTATATTATATTATATTTGGGGACTATATTATTGTACAGTCAATGTTCTATTTACACAAATGATTCTTGAAAAATGGGGGTCGTCTTATAACCAGGGTCGTCTTATATTCGGGGCAATACGGTAATAATACAAAAAAAAAGTTCAAGTTCAAAAGTATAACAAAGTTCAAGTTCAAAAGTATAACAAATTCTCACTGACAGTGATCAACCTTTCACTTGTTTTCCAGCCGCCACAACTCCCCCCAGGGTTGAGTTCAGCTCACGTGACAGAGCCCTCCATCACATACTGAAGAACAGAGAGATTTGCATTTGTGTGTGTGTGAACTAATTCAGAGTAAAAGGAAACCTGTTCTTAGTACTGCTTGCTTCCATCATGCATGGCTACACCACCCTAAAATCATTGTATTAATGCAGTTCATACTAGAACTGATTCCGGGAAAGTGTGTGCACACGCACACACTTTTCTCTCTCTCCCCTTCATCAGTTAAGGAACGAGGCCTGAAACTGAGCTTACTGTATGTCAGATTAATGCCTCCATCTCCTATTTTCCTTCCACTCTCCCCCTCTCCTTCCTTCCCCACCTCTCATCCCTCCATCACTTCTATTCTCTCCTCCCTCACTAAAGCCATTACGTGTGATGTCTTAAGCCTGCTGTGTCTAGAGGACTTAATTCTTGCCCTGTATCTGTACTGTACCTTACATTTGCTGCATTTGGTGACTGAATTTCAGTTGCGTGTGTGATAAATGTATGATAAATGCAGGTCTTATCTTTTGTTTTATCAGTGAATGCCACATACTGTAGGGTGATAGAACAGTAAAATGTTCAGATACGGGGTTTATGAATGATTAATATATTGTGATAAATATTATTTGATTGACCTGGCTAGCATCCCATAGGGATGATTTGATTGGCTGACCAATGCACTGTGGGGGGTGCCACAAGTGATTAGCTGGATTGGATTTGAGGATAGAATGGTTATATCTCATTTCACACAGGTGTGATTATATTCATTCATTTGGCTGTGCGATATTCTGTCAGGTAATTGATATTGGCAAACTATGAAACCGGGTTTCATAGTTTGCAGCACAGGGTTTCAGAAACCCTGTGCTGCCCTATAGGCTGTAGCATCCACGTTGGGTCCAAGTTCGTTTTCAGTCGTGCATTGATATTGGCAAACATTCCAACAGGAACTAAACGCGATAGGCTGCTAATTGGGCAGTAGTAACAGCGGTTCCAGCTCTTGTGGTTTGTAAGACACATGAAAGAGGCAATTTGTTTTCATGCTCAGCCAGTCTCTCTGCTTGTTCTACAGTCAACAGGAAAACCTGCTGCTTCTCCTTTGTTTTAACAGGGTAATGTAGGTAATTTTTACGAAAGGTCAACTACTTGCTGGCAGCAGCCAGTCTTCACCTCTGCCACGACTATTATTCATCAATAATGGGACACCTGATGGCATTATGCTCCCCATACATAGTAAAACTCTGTTAATTTGACTGGAACAATACACCCACACAGGGTACCCTTGCAGCTTCATGTTTTACATGTATTATAATAGAGAAACTGGGGCCCTGAGAGGCTTCCCAGCTTGGAGAATATACTTTCACCAACACAAAACGTGGTTTAGTTTATTTGAGGTAGTAGAACAGCAGTAGACCTTGTACCCATAGTAGCATCCTGGCAGGGCATTAGTGAGAACTCTCTTATGCAATGCAGACCTGAGCTACACACACCGCTATGCTGAATCCTCCATCCACCCTCACTCTGTACTCCTGCCTCCTCTTCTACATTCTACCTCCTACCCTTTGCCATCAACTTCTGGCTTGTCCTTATACCTCCTCTCAGGCCTCCTATCCTAGTGCCCTCCACCACCTCCTCTTCTCCTGTGTCCACCCTTCCTTCCTCCTCTCCTGTGCCCTCTTCTCCCCCACAACTGCCCCTTCACACTGTGGCCTGTGTTTCAGTCAGCCCGCCTTCCTGCCCACCCCCCATCTCCTCCCACAACAAACAATAACAACAACCACCACCAAGCATCCCGTGTCTTTGTTGGGGGTCCTTTTTAAGTTGGGGGAAACAGGGAATTGGGGTTGGGATGGAGGGTTTTGGGGTGTAGGTGGGGGTCTGTAGAGACTTCCAAGTTGGGGGCCCATGCTTGCCACTCGGTTTTTGTTAATTGTCGGTTGGCTGGCCAGAGAAAAAGCATTGCCAGCCTGCCACGACTTAACGACCTGACTCCAACGCAGAGGAAGTGGTAGGAGAGAGTATGTGTGTGCACGAGCGAGAGTTGAGGCCCCTTAACTCTTGTGCTGCCTTTTGTGCTCCTCTGCTCTCTCTCTTGCTGTCTCGGTCTCTACTTCTCCATCTACTTTTCTCCCTTCCGCTCTCTTCTGTCCTTGATGCTCAGATGCCTCGGCTCAATTCTACCCGTGTTAACTCTTAATTGCCCAATCTAATCGACTACTCCAAGTGGGCTGCCAGAAACGCATTAATACCATTAGTACGGTCATACCTATTGCCATCTTAGAACCACAATATGATTTAAAATCTCCAACATGTCTGTTTTATCCGTACCTGACATGTGGCAGGTTATGTAATTTTGACCATGTCACCATTTCACTGCAAAGGTTCACCATCTCTTCAGGGCATCTTACTGATTATTCTTCACTCATCTGTACAAAGTTCTGCCATTCATCTGACAATGTGGCAGAAACAATGGCAATGGCAAAGACAGACAAAAGTTTGATATTACACTCAAGGCTCAATGTCTGATTTAATACAGTATAGTGCCACAAGCCAAACGTACCACGAAGGCTAAAGCTTTCCTCACATGTTATTTCCATGATGTGGGAGGCATCCAACAGAGGGGTGGAGCCAGCAGGTTACACCTGAGACCTCACAGACTTATAATTAGTAGAGGTGGAGGGACGATGAAAGGAGATAATAGGTGTACTCACGTTTGTTCCCTCTTGGGACGAGTGACATAACTTCTTCTCCTAGAGGGGAGCAGCAGTGTGGTCACACAGTGTCGTCACACTGTTGCTCGCAGTGGCCACAAACTGTGCCGTTGTTTGGCTGCTCACTGCATGAGTGCGAAGCAACCAAGGTCAACTTAGACCACACACATACACTCAAAGGTAATATTTGGGTAATCAAATAAATGCAAAAATATGCAAATGAGAGAAAGAGAGAGAGAGAGAGAGAGAGAGAGAGAGAGAGAGAGATAAAGAATGTCCAGATAATCATCAATGACCCCATTCACCTGTGAAAAGGAATGTTCAATCCATTGGTATCCGCGGTGAGTCATCCGGTCGCCTTTGGGTCGCCATTGGATTGGTTCAGGGACAGCTGCTACCTGTCCTCATAAAACCTACAAACTCATATCACCCAACTTGTCATGTTTCAAATACAGTAGTTCTACATCCCACAATTGACAGCTCAATCAGAGACAACAATGAGAAGGACAGAGCTGTGGTGAAGGGTTTTTTGGGACTATACGTCAGGCTGCTGATCAGCTGACCATGAACTGTACTGCATTGCACTGTACTTTTCACTTTATTTTGGTTTGTGTTCTTTGAGAATGCTCTGAGCAAAATAACCTTTAAACTCGTTATACATGTGACTCCCCAGGGAGCTTTGTAGCTAAATAGCTTCTTCCGTGGACAACCAGGCATATTAGGAACAAACAGGCAATCCCAAAAAAGAAGAAACTGCCTGGACTGACGGGCAGCATCAAGGAACTTTACAAGAGTGTCTTCTGGGGTAAGTAATATAAACAAACAAGCTGGTGAGGAGCGTTAGTCCACTTCATAAAGTAGTCCATTAACACTATCCTACAAAGCCAGAGACACAATATGTGTTTCAAGACCAGAGTGGTAATGCCACACCAGTAACTTGATCTCAGCATATTCTCATCTTATGAGGAGAAAAGCCTGTTAGGACCTTACACAGAAAGTGTAAGGAAGCATTTTTTCGACACGTTTCTTAGTACTGGTTTTTCATTACCAGAGGAATGCAAGGCATCAAGTTTTCAACATAACTTTCTTGGATGGTACAATGGTACAATCTCAACCAGAGTACCACAGTAACAAAACCGGTGGGTGACTAGTACACAAACCTTTATTCTCTACCAGGACTATACAGGCCTCTTGTATGTCGGGCGGGCCCACCACATGTACGTTGTAATAGGTGTTTGCCCACTAGCCAGTGTAATTGATTAAAGAGGGTTCCAAAATTACATGATCTCTGTCCGTGGTGCTGAACTAGCATCACACGCATGTGTGCACTGTCGTGCACGAATTGTGCCCTGCAGGCATGCATGCATTTTTGAAATATTATTTTGTTTAGCTTTGTTGGTATTAATTTACTTATTATTAAAATAATCTAATAAGGCATGTGCATGCCCTACTTATGTGAGTTTGCCTTAAACATGAAAGGGTTACAGCACCACACCATGACTCACTGTATAATACTACCCTGGGTTTCGGAATATTTTGTTCCATTTCCACAAAAGCTACAGATCTGTAAGGGTCTGTTTGGTTTCTAGAATTCCTACTCATCAATAATTTAATGTAGTTGGATAATTACTGTAATATCTTACTGCTATCTTGCTGCTTTTGCAATGGTCTGACTGGCCTTGGGTTTTAAACTGTTTTGTGTCTTAGACATTTTTTTGTCAAATGTGTTTTTATTGAAGACATTTTTTTATATTTTTGCAAACCTGTTACGAAATGACTTATAGAAAAAAATACATACACCGCACTCTGCTCAGTGATCACCGCCACAATATTATGGTGATGAAATGTTCATGGAAAACACCTTACAATAAATACAATACAATACATCAGTGCCAAGTTCTTAAGTTGGTTCTGCTAAAGAAAATGGACAAGGTCTCCCTGTTTTTCAAGAAATACCTAACCTCATTCTCTCTAGATAGTGTGTTCATCTCATTCAGCCAATGTTTAAATGTAGTCTGACTAGTCTGACATTTTTAAGAAACTTCTTGTCTTTACTGTTCTGCTTTTGAGGGTCAGGGTATTAAAACGTTTAAAACCCTGATACTGAACAATGCACAATACAAGTCTAATAATTAGTTGACATCACCAGCTGATTGAAATTGACCATTAAGTATTCTTGCATATTCCCGTTCCATGCGTAAATGTAAATGTGTTTAGTGACAATCCCAATGATTCAAAGCACTGTAGTGGAGGGGGTATAGTTTGTATCATATTTTGTCTTATTTAGTTGAATATGTATTGGCCTGTACAGTATACTATACCTCAGTTTGTAAATTCCTGATTAAGAGTAATTGTGTAAGATAACTAATGGGCCTTAATAGGCCATAGTTAAGTTAAGATCGTGATTAACCAATATTGGTAATCATCATGCTATGGTTTGCCCACCTGTTTAAAAAGCAGTCTGGTACTTCAAGTGAGGGGGATTCAGACAGTTCCTAGGGGCAAGGCGAAGGTGTCAAGTGTCAACAATCAACAGTCAACAGTGGATAACTAAATAGGCCCTTAGGGTGTGTTACTATAGAATTCACAACAGCCAACACTAGTTACAGGAAAACATACATACAGTATTTGCAGCAGCAGGTTAGAGATGAAGAGTTGTAAAAGCCACTGGAAAACAAGTGGAAACCATGTGACTGTGGAGCGTGAGACTAATCAATGGCAGCTGGGCATCATTGGCAGTTTTGGGGAATTCCCCAAATCCTGCCTATAGGCTCAGCCAGTTGCCAAGGCACTTCTTGCAATGTTGTGATCATGAACAATTTGAATGTATTCACTATTCCAGGGTTTTTCAACCAGTGGTCCGAGGACCACCTATGCTCCTTGAGAGGCTTCCAGGTGGTCCCCAGCTAAGTTGCTTAACCGGATGAAAAGTTGGTTAACCGGATGTAACTCTTGAGGGTGTAAACATGAGAACCAAAAGGACACGCAAGGGTCCATTTGGTTTCATTTTTACAATATATTAATCATCTGAATTAGCCCAAGTTTACACAAATAGAAGATTAATGGTCATTTTGATCTGTATGTTTGCCTGTTTTGTTTCCCAAATCCAGCCTGGTATTGTGGACAAAAGCAAAAGAAATATTTAGTTTTGGGGGGTCTCTCTCTCTCTCTCTCTCTCTCTCTCTCTCTCTCTCTCTCTCTCTCTCTCTCTCTCTCTCTCTCTCTCTCTCTCTCTCTCTCTCTCTCTCTCTCTCTCTATATATATATATATATATATATATATATATATATATATATATATATATATATATATATATATATATATATATATATATATATATATATATAGTGAGTGATTAAGTCAGTGAGAGAGAGAGAGAGAGAGAGAGAGAGAGAGAGAGAGAGAGAGAGAGAGAGAGAGAGAGAGTGACTGTGAGAGAAAGAGAAGGAAAGAGAGGAAGAGAGAGAAAAGCGGGGGGAAACAGTCAGAGTGAGTGCGTGTGGGAAGAGAGGGAGAGAGAGAGAGAGAGAGAGAAAGAGTGAGTGGGGCGAAAAGTCACTCAGAGAGAGATCCACTCCAGTCGTCTGTCAGATGGACTAACAGCAACAAGAGGAGAAGCAGAGCAGAGGAGAGCCACCAACAGAGCAACCCTAAACAACCATGACGGCCAGCACGGAAGGCGAGCAGAAGAAGTCCTCCTCTTCAACGGGGAACGACAGAGTCGCATTAAAAAAGGAAATAGGGCTGATGAGTGCCTGCGCTATCATCATCGGTGAGCTTTATCTCTGTCCACAACCAGTGACGATACAGTCATGCAGGAATAGTTTGATCAGAACTTTGATCACACAATGCAGTTGCAACATTACCTACCTCGTATATGAAGATCATCAAAGGTGTTTGTAGAAGCAGTCAACATGCTGTACTGTATAGGAAACAGCGTGCATGTGACATATTGTAGCGCACATGCTATTTCTTTCTTCAACACAGTTCAGTGAAAACAACTCTTGTACTTTTATCATGGAATGGCAAAATAGTGCACAGCCCCGTCGATCAGGCTCTCGCCTGTACAAGCATAGGCTACACGGCGAGTGCAGTAGTTTTTATAAGTTTATATAGTAAGGTTATGAATGTCGGTAGTGTACTGCCCTGCGTGGATGTCGGTGATCGCGCGTGATAAAGGGCATGTACCATGCTTCCATTGTAGCCTATATTACTTGTTAAATAACCCTGACTTTGTAATTTGATTTTTATAATGAGAAGGAATCCATAGGACTATCCGCTTATTGTTTAAAGTTAGGTTTGAAGTTCATCTTCCATGTGGTCTATATTTTTTTATTGCCATCTGCCATAGCTCTGCTCATGATGACGTAGCAGACTAAATCTAACAGTATGTAGCCTACATGTGGATGAAAATGAAAACCGCTGTCTGAGTTGCATCATTTTCAAGCAAGGGGGGAGTTCTACTTACAGTATACAGCAGGCAATGCCGTTGACGTGGCTGCACATTTTGGTGCCTGGAGTGGAGATCCATGGCTACAAAATAAAATGTTATCATTATCACACACACACACACACACACACACACACACACACACACACACACACACACACACACACACACACACACACACACACACACACACACACACACATTATTTCACACATATTTATAGTAAAAATATTTGCCATTTATTTCAAACTTGTAGGAAAAGTGTTCACTGGTTGCTGACGTCTGTACTGTAGCCACCACATACTTTGAGTAAAAATATGTGCCATTTATTTCAAACTTGTAGGAACATTTTTCACTGGTTTCTGAGGTCTGTAGTACTGTAGCCACCACATACTTTCAGTAAAAATATGTGCCATTTATTTCAAACTTGTAGGAAGATTGTTCAGTGGTTGCTGAGGTCTGTAGCATATCATCTCTAGATCCCTGAGTGTAAGGTCTTATGCAGGTCAATGTTATGACCTTCATGATCTGTACTTGGTCCTCTTCTTTTTTCCTGTACACCAAATCTTGTTGAGCTATACAGCTCATCAAGCTGTCCAAACAATCTCGATCTGATAGAGGGGCTATAAGCTTGTAGATCTATTTTCTGTGTATGCCACCGTATTATGATATGCCCAGAATAGGGATGGATGCGATTGGTTGGTTGGTTGGTTATTTAATTAATTCAATTCAAGCAGGCTGGCTGTTAAGCCAAATGTGTGATAAATCGTATAACCCATATCCCACACATTCCATGCAAATCTCACTACATTCCATACAACCAACAAACTTGGTTTTGGTTTACCATCAACATCTCACTCAAATATGCACAATATTGTTGGAACCCTATGAAAATAAATCCATACATTTCGATGTTTACACTGCTTGAGTATATCTTTTGCCAGGCAGTGGCCTTGTGAATCCCCGCCTTGAAATTGAAGGTTGGTGTTTGATCTCTCCCTGACTGTGAAAATAGCATCCGGTGCCTCCTTGATTGGCACCCAGCATCAATGGATTCTGAGTCAAGTCAAATCATAGCATTACTACGGATCACACTCACTAGATACGAGTAAAATGTGGAGAACAAATTTCACTGTGGCAATGCGTATGACAAATCGTACGATTCAATCTGATATTTGAATTTTGTGGATTTGTGTATGGCACTGCCCTGTGTTTCTTGACTTTTGTTTTTCATGGTTTGCGATACAGAGCCAGACAATGGCATCTTTACATGAGGAATAAAACAAAAGCTTGCATGCAAGACCTTAGTTTAACATGTAGGTTCCTCTGCCACAGCATTACACTCACAGAAAACCATCCAATGACAGAACTGCACATTTTTTATATAAATATTAATTAGTACGTTTATATATTTCTTAAAGCCGATTAGTCGATGAATGGATAACTTCAGTAAGCTGATCTGTGAGGCAGAGAAGTGACCTTTTCCTAAAGGGCGAGGTGGCGCACATGCATCTGCCTGGATGACTGTAGACTGCGAGTGAACCCTGGCGCTTTGGCATGAGGGGGTCCCCAGGGTCAGATAAACATTCTGTATTGGCCATATTGGAGCTTGTCTTGAGTGTAGATGGGGTGATGATGTCAGATCCACACACTGTACAGTATTTAATGTCAGTACAGGTCATCTGTATAAATGGAGATGGGTGGAAGTGGGGCAGTGTCAGGGATTGGTCAGGTCTGGCCATACATACATGAAGTGTGCCTTGATGGTTTAATGAGGTCAACCTATGGAAGGTGTAAGAGGCTTTCCTACCTGAATTTGTAGTTGTTACAACCCAATACAGATGGTCCAGGTGTCGGCTTGTATAAATACGCCGTTTTGCGGGGACCCCCTACCCCTCCCCAGGCTTATAGCGGGGCCGATGGGCGTTGCTCAAATTCGCCTATTTCCAGCGCAAAAAAGTGCTTTTTTTCGCTAGATCTCGACTCCTCATGCCTCATATATTATTGTGAGCAACTAACTTTGCAGCATAGCAGCTGCTTTGTACGTGTTTTGCCGTAAAGCGGAACTGCTGCCATAAAGCGGAACTGCTGAGACCCGCCCCCGGAAGTGCCACCAGCACTAGCTTGTTTACCATAGCCACGCTGCCAGAGCCTCGCTCATTCACCCTGCAGCCTCTGCTGTTGCTTTACGCTCCGCGCACATACATAGAAGATCACTTTATTTCGCAGTGCTATTGTTTTTAGCAGCGTTTGATCATGAAGCAGTGTGTTTTTCCCGGGTGTTTGAACAAGAGAAGCCCTGGAACTGCGTAAACTTTGGCTCGCCTGGGAACCCCAAGCTGTGGATTACACCACGACCATCGCAGGTAATTTTTTGTTGATTTATAAGCTATTCTTTACCAAGCCCTTCCCACGTTATCTACAGTAGGTATGTACTGTATGTATTTATCGACATTGTATAGATACTACTGGTAAAAGAAATGTTTTGTGTTATGGTCGCATAGTCATAAAAATATGGGCGAATAGTCATAAAAACAGACTTTGTTTGCTTTCAAAGAAGGGGGATGGGAGAAGGGTCTACTACAGAACACCACTTCTCCAATGGAGTGTTTACATTTCACAATAACCTACTTTTCCAGTAGAACTGTTAGAACATTCACATACATGTTTGATTACAAGTGGCATGTAGTAATCCAATAAATTCCCAAACATTTTCATTGTAAGTGCATCATGTAGTGCAATGTGGGACGAGAGCTGGCCACTACAAAGAAAAGTAACTATATAACTAAAGGTGACTTTTACATATATTTTTTATTCCCTTTAGTAAATCATCAGCCAATTGCTTCTGTGGTATTCATGGGTGAATAATGGGATGCAATTGTAATATTGTCATTGCAAAGATGTGTCCTTCTGTAAGCAAATAATTCAATTGTTGATTTATTGTCACATTCTAACTACGATTGGATAAAATTGTATTTGCATTACAATGCTAATAAAGGGGAGATGCCTCGTAGATCAGATTGCTGTGTACTTTGACTATATATATATATATATATATATATATATATATATATATATATATATATATATATATATATATATATATATATATACTGTATGTGTGTGTGTATATGTTTGTAATGTGGTAATGTGAAATGTTTTTATACAACAATATCATTGTCTAACAGTAGGCTAATGTGCTTCTTCTCTCCACAGTCAGTGCCGGCTGGCCTCCTACAGAATTCTTCTGGAGTGGTTGCTGAAAGGTGAAAAGCTTGGAGCTGGAAACCGTGTTATTCTGCCTTGCTGTGTCGTTGGTGCCGTAAGAAGAAAATACCCTTCCGATTCAGGACTGTACCATGGATTTGTAGAGGAAGCTGGAGATCTCAGAGCAAAATACACTTGGCCTCTACACTAAACAACATCCATTGAGTCATTGATGCATATCATTGGACCCTTGTTTAGATTCCTGCGATACACAATCACATATTGCACTACACACATCTACCTCTTTTTATACAGCCATTGCAATTATTTTGTATTGTGTCCCACCTATCTCTATTCATTTGATGATGGCCTTTGTCTAGCAGCTATTTCAAACCACCCCAACTTATTGACTCTATTGTTGTGGCTCATGTGAAATCGTCAACACCATGTGATAGTCCATCAAGAAAATAAAGTCAAATTATGTGCAGTTGAAGTGTTCATTTACTAATAACTTGCAAAAAATAATCTACTGTTTCACAATATTGGGTCTTTTGTTGGACTTCCACGGGGTTCCCAGCTAACGCTAAATTATTATTTGAGAACCATTTTCTTTTGGATAAGTAAAATCCTTATAGGGGTCCATGGTACTCTTATCGATGTTTGGGTAACACTGGTCTAACAAAAATCATTTCCCTGTAAACTATTACTGCATCGCCATATTTCATAATGAATACAGAAATCCATGATTTACCAAAATATAAACATTTATTTTCAACAATGTCTTATAAATGAAAGTTTTTTTTAAATGGTATAAGCTTTCAAATAATATTGGGAAAAGAAAAAAAGTCACTAAAACACTAAAACAAGATGACATGAAAAAACCCTGTTGGCCAGCATACAGGACAGTGTGTTTCCAATGTGAATATCCTATATTTGGGGACTATATTATTTGACATTCAATGATTCTGCACTGCATCGTACTTTGTATTGAGTAATGAAGAAAAGAAAATTACTTTTACTTGCAAATGATTGCACATCTATTTCCTCTGATGGCTGAATCTACGTGAAACCTTGGACTTTAGTTCACTCACGTCCGGCCTGGGGACTTTTGCTATATTAGGCCGGGGGAACTTTTTTCCCTTTCTCTCTCAGAGGCTCCAGTGGCTTTGCTTTGCTCAACTCCTTCACACGATGCAGAAGTTGTAGACTGAACTCCAGTTGTACCGTGGCCTCAAACTGATACTTCAGAATGTAGCTCTTTGATGCCTCTGAAAATTGTATTTTCATCTTCTCCTTTCCTACAGGGAAAAGGAAAAAAACAGAACAAAACATTGTAATGAAAAGAATGTCAAAGTACACAGCAATCTGATCTACGAGGCATCTCCCCTTTATTAGCATTGTAATGCAAATACAATTTTATCCAATCGTAGTTAGAATGTGACAATAAATCAACAATTGAATTATTTGCTTACAGAAGGACACATCTTTGCAATGACAATATTACAATTGCATCCCATTATTCACCCATGAATACCACAGAAGCAATTGGCTGATGATTTACTAAAGGGAATAAAAAATATATGTAAAAGTCACCTTTAGTTATATAGTTACTTTTCTTTGTAGTGGCCAGCTCTCGTCCCACATTGCACTACATGATGCACTTACAATGAAAATGTTTGGGAATTTATTGGATTACTACATGCCACTTGTAATCAAACATGTATGTGAATGTTCTAACAGTTCTACTGGAAAAGTAGGTTATTGTGAAATGTAAACACTCCATTGGAGAAGTGGTGTTCTGTAGTAGACCCTTCTCCCATCCCCCTTCTTTGAAAGCAAACAAAGTCTGTTTTTATGACTATTCGCCCATATTTTTATGACTATGCGACCATAACACAAAACATTTCTTTTACCAGTAGTATCTATACAATGTCGATAAATACATACAGTACATACCTACTGTAGATAACGTGGGAAGGGCTTGGTAAAGAATAGCTTATAAATCAACAAAAAATTACCTGCGATGGTCGTGGTGTAATCCACAGCTTGGGGTTCCCAGGCGAGCCAAAGTTTACGCAGTTCCAGGGCTTCTCTTGTTCAAACACCCGGGAAAAACACACTGCTTCATGATCAAACGCTGCTAAAAACAATAGCACTGCGAAATAAAGTGATCTTCTATGTATGTGCGCGGAGCGTAAAGCAACAGCAGAGGCTGCAGGGTGAATGAGCGAGGCTCTGGCAGCGTGGCTATGGTAAACAAGCTAGTGCTGGTGGCACTTCCGGGGGCGGGTCTCAGCAGTTCCGCTTTATGGCAGCAGTTCCGCTTTACGGCAAAACACGTACAAAGCAGCTGCTATGCTGCAAAGTTAGTTGCTCACAATAATATATGAGGCATGAGGAGTCGAGATCTAGCGAAAAAAAGCACTTTTTTGCGCTGGAAATAGGCGAATTTGAGCAACGCCCATCGGCCCCGCTATAAGCCTGGGGAGGGGTAGGGGGTCCCCGCAAAACGGCGTATTTATACAAGCCGACACCTGGACCATCTGTATTGGGTTGTAACAACTACAAATTCAGGTAGGAAAGCCTCTTACACCGGAATTCTCCTTTAATGAGGTCAACCTATGGAAGGTTTGAACAGATCAGCTCCATATATGGAGATCTAAGGGTGGCACATGGGGGCAGGGCACTGGCAGAGTGTGCAGTGTTTGATGAGGGCCCAGGTAGGGCTGATGTAATTGTTAAGTGCAATTATGTCTCCCCTTTGTATTCAGGGTTTCTTCCTGGTGGCTGAAACGTGCCATATTGCTGTTGGAAAAAGTAATATAGTGACATCACACTATTATCCCATCGGCTAATACTAATGTTATCATACAGCAGCTGTATGATAGCAACTGTTATCATACAGTTGTATGATAACAGTTGTTATCTTTTTCCCTGTTGGTTTGGACACAGGGGTGCACATGCATTCACGTCACTTCATACAGTACCGCTCTGCACTGTTCCATTCTCTTCATGTACAGTAGATCAAAAAATCACTGCCACCACGCAATGGCACGGTTTACAATCACTTTTGTGATTGTAAACTAAATCTGCAAAAGTGCAGGGCTATGTTTTATATAGAGTTTTTATGGCTCTAGTATCCAATATGTTCCTATTTATTTCCTAGGTGGGGCTTTAATAGGGTATAATTTAATTTCCGAGAAGGGTATAACCCACTGGGACAAGGTTCCTGTATAACATCATGAAGGACCTGGCTCCTGACCAATAAGGGTTTTAATTTCATTGCATATAGCTCCTGCCATAAATCCTTGTATTCTGTCCTACTATAGCGGACAACCCAGTGTCAGGGAGTGTTGAACTTGTAATGGTGTTGTTGCCTAGTACACCCGTTATAGTTTATACTTGCGATCT
Organism: Benthosema pterotum; assembly: GCA_039105355.1. Taxonomy (NCBI): domain Eukaryota; kingdom Metazoa; phylum Chordata; class Actinopteri; order Myctophiformes; family Myctophidae; genus Benthosema; species Benthosema pterotum. Next base: position 19,882,278 of record CM076966.1, on the reverse strand, counting down.
GTGGTGTAAAAGTGCATTCACATCATGTGTCGTATTTTGGACATGTACTACTGCCGGGTGGTGTGATTTGTCACACCACCCAGCAATTTTCAATTGTTTGCAAGAATATTTGTACAGGTATTTCAGGTGTTTCCTGTCAAATGAAAAAAAAAAAAAAAATCATGTTAATTTGGGTAGACAAATAGGTAAATCCGGATCAATGCTGCAGGTTGGCATTCAGGGTCTTGTGAAGATAGATACCGGTACTTTGATTGAATTGTTATTTCTGTAATGAAATTGAACTTAGTGGAGTGAAACCATTAATACATTTTTTTTTTGCTTTAGATTTACGTTTACTAATTTCACCAATAATACATAGTTTGGAATATAGTCTCTTGTGATGCAATGGCATTTCTTGGTAGATATGACTGCTTGTCCAAAATCTTCCACAGCTTGTAATTGTACGAAAATATACAATGAAAAACTCTGTAACATTAGTTCGCCCTTGGGAGAAATTGCATTTCTTCCATGAAACTGTGAAAATGAGTTTGCTACAGAAAAAATATATACAGTACATGGTTCTTCATTAACAGATCAGTGACCTGCTCTTAAGGTAATGAAAAACAATATTTTGATTGGCCATGACTGAATCCACTTGCACCCACACCCACTGAGATTATTGGAAGCCCAATCCCTATTCCCTCAAGGTGCTTTTGCTTTGGTCGATTTGCCCTTCTCCAGTCTGTAAAATAACAAAGGTCTGTTATCACGTCTCACCCACCAAATTATTAACTGATCGACATGCCTTTCTGCTTTTTCCAAAAATATGGCCCTATGGTTTTTGTTGAAAATGTTACGGGAACACGGCTGCACAGAATGACATGACAATGAGGCCACGAAAGGTGAGCAATTGTTGTAAAATGCAACCAGCTGTAAAATATCATATCATAAATACAGTATGCACCAGTGAAGGATGAAAAAACAACAGGTTGCCAGTCATGATACAATAGAGTAGAGACAAACCAAGGACAGCACACATGCATGGATTGGTGAATAGTTCAGCACCACCGCCATTGGACAGCGACAGGCCATGACACGCTGTGACCCAGGTCAACACCTTTATCCATCCCCAGAGTGAACTGACTGTCTTATCTGTTTGTTCTCTCTCTTTATCCATCACGCTGTTGCATTGTCCTCCATTCTGCAATCTTACACAAATTAATCTGCAAACATTGTATTTGACAAGAATATTTCCAAATAAAAAGTTCTATGGCCTAGGAGTAGTGACAGACAGCTCCACTTTAAAAAAAGAAAATCTTCCATGACACTATTTAAAACCATCACAACAAGGTAATGAAAAGTGTTGATTTGATTCATCATTGAATCCACCTGCAACACTGATCATATTCAGCCAAATTGTGCCCGCTATACGCCCTTCTCTGGTCTGGAAAATTACAAAAGTCGGTCACCGTCTCTCACCCACAGGATCATTAACTGAACTTCATGCCAGTTTGCCTTTTTGACCCAAATGTGTTTATTGGCAATTTTACAATAACATGGCTACAAGGAATGACATGAAAGGTCAACAGTTATCCCTAGATTACCTGATCGTGTTTTAGAGATGAAGGAGGATTGTGTCATGCCTCAGCCCAGTGTGGACAGACATGCATCGGAAAGAAGACACTGGAGCCACCTGGGCAATTATGACCCCAACCCTCTTCAAGGATGAATGTACATGAAATGTAGTAGCATTCGGGATAATTGAAAATTTATATGGATGCAGATCCAGTCGCAGTTTTGTCACACTGGGAGGTAAACTGCAACCATGGAATAATTGGAGTCAATGAGAGCAAAGTGGAGAAGCTAATGAACAAAAAATACTATTTCTGTATGACTGTGACCTTTAAATGTACTCTGGCCAAGATAAAGAAATGTGTCAGATCACACCTTGTAAGCAAACAATACTTTAATAATTTCACTAAAATATATGTGCAAAGCATTACAAGGCAAACCGATTTAAAAAAAAAATAAGACTGGTGAGGTTACAGCAGGTCCAAGACTGTAATCATGACCTTATCTTTTTCACCAGTTTACCTCAGCGACAAGTCAAGGTCATGTTTTCACAGTCACAGTCACAGTCCCAACACTGACTGCTGCTCGTAACAGAAGATGGTTGCTAAGTGCTTGAAGCCTCCTCATAAATTGTCATTTTGCCAGTAGGCTTTAACCTTTTTTAGATATTGTATATGTGAGAACATTTATATTTGGTCTGCCATTGCAGATACAGTGAAGTATATGCTATATGTCAAGAATATGCCATTCTAAAGTCAAGCCATGCTCACAGATCTGAAAATACAGAGCACGTGTTTAGAATTATCAAATTGATAGTGACTTGTAGTAATTTATATAAACAACAAACAAACACACAAACATTATGTAATGTACAGCACAAGTAAGTCTGGGAGTAAAACGAAGGATAAAATGTATGGATGAGTTTTAGCAAAATCAAATACTAAAAATAAGACTACAATTCAAGTATCACCTTTTCTGAGTATTAAATATGTTGTAGTTATGTTAATCAACAGGCACAAGAAGGTTTCTATTATATATGTGATGTGAGTGATGTGGGAATGCTCAGGCAGCCTACAGTAGTGAGGGGTAGTCGGGATCATTCATGATGATGCTTCACTTTGTTACTGCATAAACACAACACATTACACACACGCAATAGAACACAAACACACAGCACAGGCCTTTATGTAACTGCTCATCTCTTCAAACAGGCTCCCCAAAATCAGTACTGACAACTAGTATCCAGGGCCTCCTCCGCTCTCTCTCTCTCTCTCTCTCTCTCTCTCTCTCTCTCTCTCTCTCTCTCTCTCTCTCTCTCTCTCTCTCTCTCTCTCTCTCTCTCTCTCTCTCTCTCTCTCTCTCTCTCTCTCTCTCTCTCTCTCTCTCTCTCTCTCTCTCTCTCTCTCTCTCCTCCTTCTCTCTCTCTCTCTCTCTCTCCCCCTCCTTCTCTACACGCATCTCTCTGTGCATAATTATGACAATCAGTAAACAATGATGGCATGTCCAGTGCTTGCTGTGATGTTACAGTGAAATGGATGGACATGGCATAACTCAGTGATGCCTACATTATTTCTTGTATTGTATTACATTCTTTTGCCATTTTAAGTTTTAATATCGGTGTAGTCATTGTGTACAAGTACATATTACTTCTTTTCATGTCTAGTTTTTCTTGTGTACATACTGTATAGAGGGAGTATAGAGAGCCTCCCCCTGGCCGGGTGAAACACCCCCCTGTCAGATGACAAGTGGCTTGGACATTCGTGCACTGAAAGAGCTCGGTTTGTTGCTCTCCCCAGGTTGCTGGAGGGAGTGTAGAGCGCTGAGTGAAAATAGGTTACTGAATCGTGGGCTAATATTTACAAAAGAAAAGGAGATGGTATGGAGGGAGATGTGTAAAGAGAGAATGGAGAGAGCCAGGACAGATTAGAGAGAAACAGGATAGGACGCGGAGATTAAAAAGCGACAGGACGAATGTCACGATACAGTTCATGGGCGAAAGCAGATGTTTGTAAAGTGGGAGCCACCAGAGTCTTGTGGGAGGCTGCTGTTTTCACAGGTGCTGTTCTCAGTCAGAATACCAAGCTAAGCCTAGTTTCCCCATAAACTAGGCCAGGGGTTTTCATCTGATTGTGAACGAGGGACCACCAGAACATGCAATCAACTTGGGGACCACTGTTGTGTTTTGGTGGGGATATGGACTATTAGTCAAAGTCACTAATTAGACAATTAGTGCTTTTATAACACTTGAAATTCATCCAATTTGTATACATTCCAATATTTCCAAATAATAATGGCTCAACACATGTAATGCCTTCATGGACAACCAGTGGTTCATGGATGGACCACCTGTTGTATAGTAACTGAACTGGGATGACCAGGATGACCAACGATGGTAGAGCTGTTGGTAGAGGCTACATTACAGTATGTATCTGGTGTACTAGTCCCACTCATATATTATCATATTTATGTGGAAAACATACTACTTGACCAGCATAAACTCACACTTTTGGAAGGTCAGGTGTCTTTTTTTTTGGGGGGGGGGGGGGGGGGGATGCTGTGTGTGTCCATACCATACCCATGTCTGACTGTACAGGCTGAAATATGTATTGATCCCTGCAGGTGATTGGAGTCCCATTCGAGTCAAACAGTTGGGGCATTCACTTAGCAGTCACACACACACACACACACACACACACACACACACACACACACACACACACACACACACACACACACACACTGACACACACACACACACACACACACTACTAAGTTTACACAGGTGTAATTTTTTCTCTCTAGAACATGCAACATTATCATAAGTTAAAATTATTGAGGTATGCTGGAAAAAGTACGCTTCAGAATCCAGAATTGTACTGTATGTGAAATGCTCCGGTGGGCTTTTATCATTTGTGTGCAAATAAAGCTAACCTTAAAGATAAGGCCATTTTAAAAACGTGTTTGCTTTGTGCCATGCGATAACGCCGCAGACAGACAAGCAAAGAGAGGAGAGTAGAGCGAGAGGAGGCTGATGAGTGACACAACTCACCCACTGGGCTTGTGCTAGATTTAAACACATGATAATATGATGAGCTCATGCTCTGGCTTAAACATCAGGATGCATAACAATTATGATAATAATTCATACTAGCAGTAATAATAAAAACTGTGCTTTACAAAGAAACATTACAAGATTATAAATACCTTTGTACATTCATGTAATATTAACTGTGTATTTTGTCTCACCAGGGAACATCATTGGCTCTGGGATCTTCATCTCGCCTAAAGGAGTCCTGGAGCATGCTGGTTCTGTGGGTCTGTCTCTGATTGTATGGGTTCTGGGTGGTGGCATCTGCGCCTTGGGCTCCATGTGTTACGCTGAGCTGGGAGTCACCATCCCCAAGTCAGGGGGAGATTATTCCTACGTCACTGAGATCTTTGGAGGCCTAGTGGGGTAAGCACTGTTGACTGTAACATACTACTACCAATTCTCACCATCAAGCTTTTAGGGGCTGCATATCAGACAGGGAGAAAAAGAAAATCTACCTCACTTTATCAAAATATTTAAGCCATATAAAGCCAAATAAAATATTTCAGACCGGACCCAATCTTATCTGTCTTTCATTCACTATGATCGGGGCTGTGTTCTTCCAGAGCCACCATACTTGTTTTGTTTCCGCAAACACATGGCTGTTCAATCTTGTTGAAGAGCACAAAGTTCTTGATGAAAAGCAACATGCAGACTTCAAAGACACAGAGTGTTGCATGCATTCTGCCTGAGTGGGTGTGATAATAGGCAGCAGTACGCGCACACACACAAAGAAGTGGAAGAATGATAATGATGAGCTCGTTGATGGTCGGATTCTGCTGCTCCACTCCACAAAAACATTTCAATGGATACAAATAATATGCATCACACCCTGTGTGTTTTCACTACTTCTTAAAAAAATAAAAGATAAAATAAAATGTGCCCACCAAAAAAATCCACAAAATCCACTCTTGGATTTGTTTTACGTATTGTGTAAACACGCACAAATGTGTCAATGAACTGAAATTCATTTGGAAAATCCACTAGCAACCAACGACCTGGTTGCGACCAGTTTTGTACTGGTCGTGACTACTTTTTTACAGGTCATGGTTGCGGTCGTGGCTAGATGCTTGAGGTCACGAGACTCACGACTAGTGAGAACTAGTTGAATCTGGTCACAACTCACAACTACTTGCTTACTGTCGCAACTAGTTCATAACTCACAGGAGACCCAAACCCTCACCGTAACCACAAGCTCAGAACAGTGCCAAATTACTAACCTTTCTCTAACCCTAAGCCTAAACATAACCACAAGCAAAGAGCAGTGCATGTTCGCCAACCTGGTCATGACTAGTAAGGGCTAGCGGATTTCACTGGATTTGTTTTACACCGGAAAAATTCATTTGGAAAATTGTGATTCTTTTTTTTAAATATACTGTACATATACTGGTATGGTATATGTTTTAGTTTGATTATATATATTTATAGACATATACACAGGACAAATACACAGGACATTAAGTGTAGTAGAACACGCACATGCTTTTGGTGGCCACTGGCCAATGGCCACATAAACTGAAAGTCAACCCTGTGACATTCTGATCATGACAGCCTGTCTAACCATCAGACTAGACTGGACTGGACCCGCCCTGATAGGACTGACAATGGCCCAGCTTAGACCAGCCAGGACTGGCTTTGATGGTGTAATAATGGTATGATGGTATCCATTGATGAGCTGTCAGGACTTTGCAAGTGGTCCTCCAAATAAGTGGCAAACACTATTATTATTATTATATATTGTATATAACATAAGTTACAATGAAAGAAGGAGGGGATTTTTGTTTGCCCCGTCTATTATTATTTTTTTAAACTATGATTATAATTAGAACCATGCACTAAATGTACAGAACGATTCATACAGAACCAGCTAACTCTGGCAGGCTTATGGATCCATCTCATGTGAATATGTGAGGCACATTTCTTTTGGTGTCACTCATTAAACAGGCCTTGCAGTAAGAACCACATAATCCGTTTATCTATTAGCACATAGATTGATAAAACACAGAATGAAAACAAACATGTAACATAAACCACATTGCAGCTCAAGCACTTCAACTCGGTCCATTAATCATAAGGTCACAGAGCCACAGGTTCATACATAGCAGTGACTCTGCCAACAGCCATGTGCCCGGCCGCTCAAAGAACACTCATCTTAACCCATTAAGGCCTGAGGCCAATACTACAAATGCCTCCTAAATCAGTGGTTCTCAAATAATTTTGTGGCAGGCATCCCCAATTTGACCTTTATATGGCAGCCTCTGAAACTGCTACAGAGACGGTGATATCCAGTCACCACGAGTTTCCCCGCCAAGGCACTGTGGGGCTCCTTGTGTGTCTGTGCTTGCCTTCCGTTCCGCTTATTCCATTCTGCTTATTATAAGTAACCTTTGACTTGTTTTTTTTCTGTAAAGTCACTTGCAAATACAGTAGTTGCTGGTTGATGTTTATTGGGGCTTGTTTCTAAAGTGTACAAGTAGAACTTATTTAGGCTTGCTTTCTAATGTTGTTTAAACCAGTGGTTCCCACATCAAGGAACCCCAGATTAACATGTAATTGTCCAACTCATCCATCTGAAATATTTTGTGCCTTCTTCTAAATATTTCAATTTATTGAAATATGTGTTTTTAAATTACAGATGCACAATGTGTTGCTGTGAGCTTGTAAATCAGCTATTTTCATTTGTTTCTCTTGCAAATCTGGCAAAAAAAAAAAAAAAAAACCCGACAGGAACTTCTGTACACACAAACCCAAAAATGTATGGGTTGTAGGAGTTGTAGATATGACAGAGAAAACACAAGAAAGATTGAATGTTTGTAACAAATTGCGTCAAGAGAGAAAGCATTCAAACTGGCATCCATATAATTAGGTGAAATTCTGAATCAGGTGGTCACTCTATAATACTATACTCTATACTCTACTCTATAATAGTTCTATAAATGATACACAGTACACGTATTGGCAGTGTTCATTTGACTGTGTTGTAGGTTTCTGCTGCTGTGGTGTGGTGTGCTGATCATGTACCCGACCACGCTGGCTGTCATCGCTCTGACTTTCGCAAACTACGTCCTCCAACCAGCCTTCCAGAACTGCCTACCTCCTTACGTGGCAACCAGGCTCCTCGCTACCATTTGCATATGTGAGTCACACACACACACGCACACGCGCACACGCGCGCACGCACGCACGCACACACACACACACACACACACGCACGCACGCACGCACGCACGCACACACACACACACACACACACACACACACACACACACACACATGCCCTTGTATTGACCCAGGCATTTAACCCACTTCTCTGGTGGTATAAGCCCCTACCTTGGTCAGCTCCCAGGTTTTAATGTGTGTATGTCTGTGTACTGTACTGTATGTCTGTGAAAACTTGCCCTACACACAATACCAAGATCTCGAACGATAAGCCCATAAATTATCTGGGACAGAGCTGTAAACAGATCAAAGTTGATCGAGTTCATAAGGTGTGCTCATGACAGTTTGGTGCATTCATAGGGCCATAATCTCCATCATTGTTATGTCCAATACAAAGTTGTGCACAATATTTGATAGGAGATATCTGATGAGAAATGCTGTTGCCAAAAAGAGTTGTTGTCTCTGAAGGTGTTGTGCACTGGCCAGCATTAGTTTGGCATGCCTACTAAGTTAGCTATCCATTAACTATGGCAGTGCCAGTGTGGCAGTGCTCACTATTATGATTTAAAAAATCATTCATTAATCATCTCATTCTGGCCAATCAGAAATTGCGTCGTCCCCTTTGTCTTCAGTGTTTGTGTTATGCAATGTTTGTGTTGACACAAACACTCAAAATTGTCTATTTCATTCATTTAATCTTCGAGTAGTACACAGTTTGTGTTGACACACACTAAAAGCTGGACATGAGAATTGGTCATTCTTAAAGGGACATTTCACCATTTTTTCAAAAGAATAATGCTACTGACATTTAGAAGATTTACACTTTCCTGGGGGCTTTAATGTGTGTAATAAGTGGTTTTAGATATTTTGGAGCCCAGTGGCTCTGATGCCATCAACACTACTTCCTAGACTACATGTTGTCTCATCTATCTATTTTCTGTGTGAGTAATCTACAGTATGTACAGTATGTGTGAGAGATATAGTTTGGGGCTATAAATCATTACAAGTTATTTTTGGCCTCAGAATGTTGCCTGGTGGGGTAATCCAGACACAGAAACACATGTGTGTGCATGTGAATATTCTGAAAAGGATCCCAGGCTAATAAGCCTAATATGGATAAATACATATAGAGGGCAAGTATAAATTATACTTGCCCTCTATAACTAGAATTGAACATTTAAAACACATATAATATGTTCTTTATTTTAAATACATTGTTATCCCATGGGGGGCGCTATTTTTCCGTGCCTGTAATAGGCATGAATGTCACATGAAATAATGGAATGCTTCAAACAACTATATATTTTGTCCACCTAGTAAGTTTACCCCGTTTGTTTTATAGTCCTTTATTTAACCAGTGGGGGTCGCCATTTTCATGTAGATGTTTTACCAAATAGCTGGACTATTCCACAGGACTCCTGTGACATCATCCCTATGACAGGCACAGTAAAATGGAGGTCCCCATGAGATAAAAATATGAACTATTTTTAAACTAAAGAACTTATTCTATATTTTTTAAATGTTCATTTCTAGTTATAGGGGGCACATATAATGTTTTAGCCATATGAAGCTTATTAGCCTGGGATCCTTTTAATCCAGATGTCAGGATGCACTTGGAACACATCACTTGGTGTGCGTGCGTGCGTGCGTGCGCACGCCGTGTGTGTGTGTGTGTGTGTGTGTTCGTGCATGTGTGTTTGTCAGTGTCAGACTACATAATGGTGCCAGCCTTTGTGCCCACCGCTAATGAGAGGGCGTGTCTCCTTTGTGTATTGTTTTCACAACGGTTGCCCCGTGACGCCTACTATCACAGAGTGACCGCCGGTGGTTGGGGAAGTGGGCGGGGCAGAGGGCGGGACCACCCCGGCGATTTCCCACTTGATTTCCTGTAGATCTGCTATTTTCACAATAAAAAGAGAACCGAAGCAGGACCCTTACCTGAATGTAACTAAGCTACCACTGAGACTGACGCCAGTTCCTGGCGCTATAGGGCAACTACATGCCCTATAGCGCTTTAGGTAATAAGGCAAAATCTATTTCCTCTTATTTTCGAGAGAAACGTCCACAGTTCAAACTATACAGTATATGACCTATGATCAAAATACACCTAAGAATGGTGGTACTTGTGGTGGGGTTTTACCTGGTACTTGTCTGGCTAAAACCAGACCGTATCAGCTATTGGCAAAAAATACTCTGGAATAGCTCAATTGTCCACCCATTTCTTACTCCAGAGAACCAGGGTGGACAGTCAAGATATTTCTCAAATATCATTGCTTACTTCCTAATTGGTCACACTGATTTTCTGGAGTAGGAAATGGGCATACAATTGAGCTATGCAATTGAGCTATTCCAGACATATCTGCTGGCAGGCATTTTTTGCCTACAGCCAGGCTAGTGGATTCTATGGATTTCACTTTGTTAACCAATTAAATTAATTGGATCCATGCCAATTGGTCTTTTATAGTGCTTACTATTGATCGAGTTGTGATTCTAACTGGCATTAGCATTGGGTTGCTCTCAACATTAATGGAAGCATGGCATCTTGAACACTGCACCCACTCTTGTTTGTTTTTTTCGATCGCCATTTCCCAACAAAATATCATGCAATGGATGAGAAAAGGGTTACAAAATAATGTGATAAAATTGTGGGAAAAGTATTACGGCCTGCCTGCCTGCCTGCCTGCCTGCCTGGCTGGCTGGCTGGCTGGCAGCCTGGCAGTCTGCCTGCCTGGCTGGCAGCCTGGCAGCCAGCCAGCAGCTGTGTGACTTCTCATTCACTCTAGCCTGTAGGAATTGGCTAGACTGTGATTATATGGCTTAATGTTCTCCTCGGCCTGAGAACGTCCCCTGCTGCATGTACTTTTTATGAGTGTCACCTGAAGTGACCCCCAAAAAGATGACACAGTTTGCCTGTGTGTGTGCGCGGGTGCCTGTGTGCACACACACGCACCCGTGCTTGTGTACAAGTGGCCGAGGCCTGTTCTGTCCAGTTCTCACTGACCTGTGTGTGTACAGCGGTCTGAATCCGTTTATAGTGCATGTGTATATTTCTAAGTATAGTACCGGAGTGACTCAAGAGCACCAGTCCAGTCACATGACTGAACACACCCACTTTATGTGTGTGTGTGCGTGTGCGTGTGCGTGTGTTTGAGCGTGGTTGGGTTTGTGAGTGCAACAACCATGGACAATACAGAGCAAATAGATACCAGAGCAAATATAGGAACAAAGACGATGTTTTACAGCATATTAGGCTGCAATATTTCATATTGAAATTATATAACATTCGATATTCGAATAATTTGTTCAAATCCACATGGTGTTTTAAAAGTAATATTCAAGTGTAATTTTGTCCAATTCTTACAGCACTATATGCGACTGACTGTACTTTATGGTGTGTTTGGATAGTTCATCTCGGCTATAGTCCACTATGTCTTACCACTAGTCCACGACGTCTCAGATACAAATATTGTACTTCTTTAGTCGTTACCTATTCATTTGACAGCTTTAGTTACTGTGCTGATTAGGATTATTAATAGTAGTCTAAGTGCCAGTGAGGTTTCTTACCAACATTGACATGCACAACCATATCAAAGCGATATGAGCAACTGGAAATGAATATTGCACCACTTTAACCATCCAAGTCTAAATGCACCTTTATAAAGATAGACATTTGCGTCATGTGCATGTGATGCTGTTAAACAAAAAAAATCAGGACAACACTCCCGGTAATTATAGCTTAACAATATTATACTGTGAATTGGTCCCTAACACCCCTCTCAGATGTCCACTTTCTGCATGTGAACCACTTCACTATGTGCTTCATTTCCAAACACAGACCTCCATTCTTCTTAATTGGCGATATATGGTGGCCTACACATAGTAACAGCCTGTCCTGCAGAAAACATAAGGGCAGTGGTTCCCAAATGCGTTGTGTAATGAGACAAATCCTGTGTCTTGGTATTTTGTGGCACCCAAACATTATTGATTGAAAGCCTCTGGAGTTCAGTATCTTGCTCAAAGACACATCGACACTATCCCAGGGAGAGCCAGGTACTGAACCTGGAATGCCTCAATTCCCAAGTGTTTTTACTTACGTGGCTGTTCTATCTCCTGAGCCACTGCTGCTACTATATGGTCCACACCCCTTTATGGTATTTGTCACTGTATATTTGCATATATAAGAGTCGACATTGTCTTTCTCACTTAAACGAAAACCTGAATTTACATGTTGTTTCTCTTCATTGATCAGTCTGAAAGTGCTTCCATTGCAGCCACTAACAACCACTAACATCTTGGAAAGGTTCCTCAATAATTAGTTCCCCTAGCCAATAGCAATACTAAAGCATTTTCATTTGTTGTCAAGCAACTGGTCAGCTAACCTGCGAATTAACTAACTACCGTATAGCCTGTAAAAGTATCTGGAATGTCACCGTTTCTGGTGTAACACTGAACTCTCTGATGTATTTCCTATTTCAGGAGACTTTGAGTTTAAATAGCCAGCCACTCGACCTGAATTACAATTCTGTTTCACTTCATTATTCCTTGGTGTCTTTTCAAAACAGCGTGAATAGCAGCATCAATTATATCTGCTAATGTTACTGCCACCCTTGTTTTAAAATGTCTGCTAATTGCCATGCAATGTTTCCCTCTCTCAGCTTTCCTAATATAATGTCTGTCTCGACAAAGACATTTACTGCTTTGTTTGCCTTTAAAAAAGGAGGAAAAGAGAGTATAATATGGACTTTGAGGATTCCATGAAAACGGTTTGGCCTGAAGCTCCTTCATTCTGAGCTGTTCTCCTCTGGAACACGTGGGTTTCATAATCATGTTCATGCTTGTGGCTTTGAAGCTGGAATTCCTCAATAGTATTCTGTCACGGAGATTACTACCACTTTCTCCCTCTGGCACTGAGTCATATAATAACTATATATATATATATAGAGAGAGAGAGATGGATGACTCATACAGTAGCTTTGAGCTTTAATGTTATACAACAGTCTTGCAGGACTTCCCTTTTCTCCGGGTTGCCGAAAAACTTTACTATGTAGGTCAACTGAATTTGAGGTCAACTGAGTTGTGTTTGATCTTAGACTAGTAGGTAAATAAGATCTTGATTCTTAACCACTAGACCACGTGGGAGGTAGACGTCTTAAAGGGGGTCCTCTGTTTCTTTGTGATATTGGATTTTTAAAAAATCATTAAAATCATTAACCGCTTATACCTAGAATTCAGGGGGAAATATTTGCCAAGGTCTGCAATATCTCAACTACTTCAACATAAAGTATACCTATTAATGTGAAATCTATGAAAAACAAACAAATTGTTTAAAATATGTAGTAGGGGTCCCTGAATCTCTCTCCCCATGCAGTCAGCATTAAGCTTCCTACAAAATAAGAATTACCTGCATGTTGGCAAATCAGTCTAAAGGATGTGTGTTCCAGTTGGCACAAGGCCTGGCCTGTGTACCTTTGGACTGGCACCTTACTGCTGCCAGTGTCCACTATAAGGTTAGAGAAAACATCCGTTTGACTTCACTCTTTTGAATGGTGAAACCTCAGACTGTGTGCAGCTTACATTGCTTGAATTTGTTTCATCTATACAAGTCTTACAATTGTACAACGTACCGTATATCTAACACTGTTGGAAGCTTGGTTGCAGGAGTTCCCAAATGTTTTCAGTTTGAGAACCAAAGGAGGCATTTTCGTGTCTGCTTAAGATGAGTGAAAATAATTTGTAGGGAAGATACAACAGAATTGCAATTCGCCACCCATGGAAACATTTCCACAACCCAAAATGAGTGTGGATCCTATGTCTGGGAACTAGTGACACTGCAGAGAGATGGCCAGTGTGGCGACCAATTCTTATTTGTTGATTTATTGCCCAGTCTCCAGGATCGTTACGGCAATTAGAACATGTGTTTCGAGGAAAGTGGTGGTATTATTTAGGGCTTGTGGCTCTGTGTGTGCCTCGACAGAGTGCTGGGCCAGATGTCAGACTCGGAGCCACATTTTTGTGAAACAGACCAGAACCAGTGCCCCATACAGTGAGAGCAGCTAGGGCTTTACTTTGCATCTCTTTTTCAGATCTGTACATCGCTGGTGAATTGTGTTGTTGAGCATGCCATTAAGGACAATGGCAGCGAATTAGTTTAGTATTCTAGTGTGGAGTGGCCCTCACATGGAGGGGCCCGGTCCCTCTCCCTGATTTACCTGCTGCTGTCACAGCCTCAAAGACAATAGACACACCTCCTCCCTTCCTGTCCTGACAGAGAGAGTGGATGGAGAGGTCAGAGAAAGCGAGGGAACGGAAATTCACATAACACCCTCTCAGCCAGGCTACTACTATAAAACAGTATGTGGGAGTGGTGTGCGTGCAGCGTGCATGTGACGTGGGTGGCGGTGTGGCAGGGGGTGTGTGGTGGGGTGTTGAGGGGGTGTCAGAGTGGTGATCACAGAGTTGTGCCCGGTGCCACCAAAACCCTTTTGCCAAAAATTCAGTAGCCATTCCACCCCCCCCTTCTCTTCCTCCTCCTCCTCCTCTGTGTCTCTAAAAGGAGGGAAAGGGGCCTGCTGGATGCTTGTCTCTCTGTCTATCTGATGTGGTTCAGAAAAAACTGGTAAAGCATCTTGTGTAATTTTAGTTAAAAGTTGTTAATATAGCATCATTTTAACCATTTAACCTTTATTGCTTTAACTAGATAGCACCTCAGGGGTGTCACACTATGAGCATATAGAGCTGGTATTTTCTTAATGTAGAAAATCTTCAGTACATAATTTGTTGGTTCTTGTCATGAATAAATGTTTGAGTATCACTGATATAACACTACAGGTTTTTCAGAAAACCATAACGATTTCGAAGACATTTTCGAATCGGCCTCAGTTCAGCTCATGTTACTGCCAGATCACTCCCACTAAGGAAAGGCTCTTTGTTTTGATGAGTAATGAAAGTGAATTCTTTATTTTGTTACTGAAGCAGACAGGCTGTGTAGCCTGTGATGTGTGGGCAGAGGCGTGAAAGTCCCATAGTGTTAAGTTGACGTCCTTCTAACGCAATGGACCAGAGCTAAATTAGACTGCAGTTGCATAAGAACAGACCACAAGACCCATGACATGTACTGTATATAACATATGACTTGTCACAGACGCACGCAAGTGCAGGCGTGACACACACATGCATGCACTCACACGTGCGCATGCGCACACGCGAGACATGCATAAAATTACCCGCATTCACACACTGGACACAGGAAGTACAGTAAGAGAGACGGATTATGTGCTCTATCATAAACCTGTTATCGTCTGTCTGTCCGTCCGTCAGATATAGGACAGATGGAGTGACAACAACCTTCTCTGTTTTCCGCTGACAGACAGCAGGAAGTGTTGGATTATAAAAATCTACGGTTCCGCTCCACAGACACTGTTTGCGCTCATTCTCATTTCTTTGACTTCCTGTGGAGGGCTGCAGCTGTGTGCCGTTTATATGAAGACAGGCAGTAAACTCACAGTGAGCACATGGCGGCTCCAGCCTACTTCAGACACAACAATACTTTGGACCAATCCTGTGTCTCCGCTTCGCCCTTCCCCTTTATGATCACAATCACATTGAGGGATTTTTTTACCCTCTGTGTTGCCGTTGTTTGACTGTGTCTGTGCGCATGCGTGAGTACATGCATGCATGCCTGCGTGTGCGTGCGTGTGCCCGCGTGCCTCTGTGTGTACTGTAGATACCATTCGTATGAGAGACTCATGGTCCACCTGGCCTGCTGCCAGAATGTACATGCTGTAGTGATTAGGGGCCCTGACCGGGTTTAAAAATACTGGGGGGTCGTAACCAACCAGCCCCCACCAGACCTTTCTCTCAAAGCTTACTACACACAGGAGTTACTACACACAGCGTCTGTATGCACCCTGCAGCCTATAAGGGGAATAAGGGTCAAGTCTAAACCAGGGGCTGTGTGGAGGAAGCTGGTGGCCACCATGGATGACACAGATTCATCCTTCCAGCACTGAGTCTACTGACGGGATGTGTCAGTTCTTTGTGCCAGTGGCCATGAAGGGTAGAGGACCACTGTGATGAGAAAATGTGGTCTGTGTGTGTGTGTGTGTGTGTGTGTGTGCGCGCGCGCGCAACATCACAGCATGCTACTATAATGAGGAGAAATGAATTAAGACTAATGGCAGCACCTGCCCTGGCGCTGCTCATGTATGGAGGGCTAAATCTGCCACCTCATTTTATAAATAAATAAATGAATATATGTGATAATACATAAATAAATGCATAAATAAATGCATGAATGCTTCATTTTATAAATAAATAAATGAATATATGTGATAAAAGATAAATAAATCAATAAATCAATAAATAAATTAATAAATAAATGTATAAATAAATACATAAATAAATAAATAATTAAATGCACAAATGCATAAATAAATAAATACATAAATAAATAAATATCATTAATTGAAATGTGCATTGAAGTGTGCCTTTAAAAACACTATTTCAATAATCTTTTCAGTATATCAATAATCTTTTCTGTATATCAGTAATCTTTGTAGTGTGTATATCAGTAATTATATCAATACACATTTCAGTGAACCTATGTTAATGAGGGGGCAGGATTTGATGATGTCACTCACTGATGAGGCGGACCTTGATGATGTCAGTTAGCAACCATTGGATAATCTATGCAGGAGATCACAGATCGACTATACTTGTCTGTTTCTTACCTGGAAATGGTGATACTATAAAATTGGCTTTTTTTATATAAACAATACAAGACGGAGGACGGAGGAACAAGACGCGATGGCGGTGAATTGGCAAACAATTCATAGCTTTCAGTCACATGGTTTCTCCAACACCCTGGCGGGCAGAAAGGACGTCGCTGTAAACATAAGACACGCAGTTTCCTAGCTGTTTTAAATTGCAAGGAGTATTTAGCTCAGTGGTTTTCAACCTTTTTCATCCCAGAGCCCACCATTTATTCAGCATTTGAGCCAGGGACCACCAATCGATATTTTTAGACCCACCAACCCCAAAACTAAAGATTTCCTTTGCTTCTGTCCATGACCATTAATCTTCTAGTTTTGTAGATTTGGACTAATTTGCTGATGGTGGTGGTTTTCAACCGGTGGTCCGGGGACCACCAGTGGTCCTTGAGAGGGTTCCAGGTGGTCCCCTTGCAGCTAAGTTGTTTTAACCAGATGCTACACTTGAGGATGTAAAAATGAAACCAAATGGACCCGATTTGGTTTCATTTTTAGGCTCTCAAGAGTTAAAATATTCATTGTGTGAATCTACACAACTAGAAGATTAATGGTCATGCATGGACAGAAGAAGCAAAATAAATCTTTAGTTTTGGCGTCTGTGGGGCTAAAAATGTCCTTGAATGGTGGTCCGTGGCAGATGCTGAATAAAGGGTGGGCCCTGGGATGAAAAAGGTTGAAAACCACTGCTCTACTATATCAGGGGTTTTCAACAGGTGGTCCGGGGACCACCAGTGGTCCTTGAGAGGGTTCCAGGTGGTCCCCAGGCCAAATGATGGAAAGTTGGTTAACCAGATGTAACTCTTGAGAATGTAAAAATGAAACCAAATGGACCTTTGCGGGTCCATTTGGTTTCATTTTCACACTCTCAAGAGTTAAAATATTCATCATCTGAATTAGCACCACCTAATTAAGAAGTCTACACTGTTTTGTTTGCCAAAAAACAAAATAATTCTTTAGTTTTTGGTCTTTGGGGGAAGAATAGAATAGATCTTTATTTAGTCTCCCAGGGGAGAAATTGGTTTTGGGAAAATGTAATCAAATGGTGGTCCGTGGCTCAAATGCTAAATAATTGGTGGTCCCTGGTGTCAAAAAGGTTGAAAACCCCTGCGCTAGAGCAGTGTATTTCAACCATTTTCATTCCAGGGCCCACGATTTATTCTGTATTTTAGCCACGGAGGACCAGCATTTGATGTTGAGTTTAGTGTCTCTGACTAATTTAGGAGAGATAACTGGCAAAATGTTGGTCAAAATAACAATTCTTCTATGTTTTCTAAATGTGTAGATTAAAATGTGTAGATTGGAAAATTAGGTAATTCAGATATAGAAATATAATTTAACTCTTGGGGTCCATTTGGTTTCATTTTACAATCTCAAGAGTTAAATTATAGGGTCCCTTTGGTTACTAATGGTCCTAGGAAGGAAGGAGGACTCTATCATAGGAGGAAAATGGTGAAAAACGAGGGTTTTATTTCTGGCGCCTGTCAACCAATTTCGCTCAACTCATCAGCACAAAAGCACCAGATTTTCCGCCAGGAGTTTTTCCACTAATTTTGGCGCTAGGGGGGTCTGAAAAAGAGCTAAATATAGCGCCAAATGCACCAAGTTGGCAACACTGATACAGACGGGTCTCACGTGGTCTCTGATGATCCCCCCACACCCCCCCCACCCACCCACCCACTAGTCTGTACACTGCTGTTCACAATTACAACTTACTTGTAGACTACAAGCATTAATTTGTGAGAAACGAAGTGAGATTGATCAACGGTACGGTATTTTCTAAATATATCTGGAAACTTTAAATTCAATTCTGCATAAGAAAACCACAAATACCACTAAATAATAAAAAAAAAATCTCTAGAGGATTTTTTCCCTTGCTCTGGGTTCGATTGCTAGTGGCTGAATGGGAAAGACACGCCCTCAACTGGAAAAACACGCCCCCTCATTAACATATAGGTTCACTGAAATGTCTATTGATATAATTAGTGATATACACATTACACAAAGATTACTGATATACAGAAAAGATTATTGATATACAGAAAAGATTATTGAAATAGTGTTTTTAAAGGCACACTTCAATGCACATTTCAATTAATGATATTTATTTGTTTATTTATTTATGTATTTATTTATTTATGCATTTATGCATTAAATTATTTATTTATTTATGTATTTATTTATACATTTATTTATTGATTTATTGATCGATTTCCATATTCATTGATTGATTTATTGATTTATTTATCTATTATCGCATATATTCATTTATTTATTTATAAAATGAAGCATTCATGGATTTATTTATGCATTTATATATGTATTGTCACATATATTCATTTATATATTTATAAAATGAGGTGGCAGATTTAGCCCTCCATAATGCCCATGCCTAGAGCCTCCCACCTCCACTCCCCCCATAGCAGAGGCCAAACCACACCTCCATAGTTTACACTGATGGTGGTGGAGGCAATGCACGGCAATGCAAGGTCTTGCCCAAGGAACCTTCGACATGTAGACAGGAAGAGCCAGGATTCAAACCTTCAACCCACTGGTCATTGGCTAACCCTCACTACCACCATAGTCTGCCTGTCATACTGAAGGTCACGGTTTAGTTCATGATTTCTCAACAAATGAAAAGAAAATTCCTTCCTACATTGCCAAATGTATGGCCAGGCACCACATGCAATACCTCCACAGAAAGTCAGTGGTCCATGGACCACCTGTTGAAAACCAAAATGTTATTTTGGTTTGGCTAAGTGCTACCACTTAACACTTAGCTGCTATTGGCATAGATCTACATACAATTAATGGTGTGTGTGTGTGTGTGCGTGTGCGTGTGCGTGTGCGCGTGCGTGTCTGTGTGTGTGCGTGTGTGTGTGTGCGTGCGTGTGTGTGTGTGTCTCAGTGTTTCTGACCTGGGTGAACTGCTCCAGTGTGCGATGGGCCACCAGGATTCAGGACGTGTTCACAGTGGCGAAGTTACTGGCTCTGTGTCTCATCATACTGGTGGGACTAGTCCAGATCTGTAGAGGTAACACACACACACACACACACACACACACACACACACACACACACACACACACACACACACACACACACACACACACACACACACACAGGTTATGTTGCACGGGGAATACAACTAGATGTGTCATACAGCATAACAATATGAATGATTATCTCAAGAATGATCTGTAAATTAGACAAATACAGTAGTAGTAGCAGCAACATTTTCATGCAGAAGGGGGAGAAATCATCTTGGAACCTCGACCTAGGTTGCCACCTGCTGGCCAGTAGTCTTCATTACACAAATGTGTATAGAGAACCTGTTGGGGATCAAGTACTGATCACTAGATCACAAAGATGATCAGTGGTGGAAAGTAACCTGTAAATAAGTACAGTTTTGAGATATTTGTACTTTAGTTGAGTCTGTCTGATTTATTACTTTTACTCCACTACTTCCCCCCCGCAATTTATTTGAAAACTATAATGACTAATTCCTTTGTAGATTTTATTTATTTTTATGAAATATACATTAAACGCTTCAGGCCTATATACATTACATTTTGGGCGGCTGATTGTACTACAAGCTCACTTAATGTCAAACATTTGAAGGTAATTTGACACAAGGCAATTTAATTTTACTTTTAGGCATTTAAGTCAATACATTTGTACGTTTTACTCAAGTATTGAATACAGGGACTTTTGCTTGTAATAGAGTCGTTCTATATTACAGTAGTGACACTTTTAAATAAAGGGAAAAGCACTGTATTCCACAACTATGGGTTTTATTACTATGATGTTTAATTAGCAAGGTCTCTCTGTCCTTCCACCCACCAATGTTACTATGATGGTTTATAATGTCCGTCTGTCTGTCTCTCGTGAGACATAACCAAAGCATTTCTGGGGGATCCCCAGCCAAAAACGTTGAGAACCCCTGGTTTATCTGTGTCTGTCTGTCTGTCCATCCAGGCTACTATGACGCATTGCGTCCCAGTGTAGCGTTCGAAGTCAGCACTGAGCATGACCCGTCGGTACCAGAGATCGCTCTGGCCTTCCTGCAGGCCTCCTTCGCCTTCAGTGGATGGAACTTCTTAAACTACGTCACCGAGGAGGTGGTGGAACCCACGAAGTAAGAACACACACACACACACACACACACACACACACACACACACACACACACACACACACACACACACACACACACACCCCCACACACACACACACACACACACACACACACACACACACACACACACACACAGATATATTGTACATTAGAAACGCATATATCAAATGGTGATCACCAGGGATCCAACAACAAGTCGTGTACTTAAACGGGAATTCCACCCATTTCGAACATTTTACTACGTCATCAATATACCTTAGAGATGTTGTGTGGACATGTTAAAAAATGTTCCTGCCATTCTGTGTTTCCTAGAAATGAAAGTCTTCAACATGGTGAAATACAACTTGAAGACATCATCAAGTTGTGTCTCACCATTGTTATTGATTTGACAAATGGAAAGGGGTTCATTTGGTTCCATTTATTCGCTCTCCGAAAAAAAAAATAAAAATAAATGGATGGAATTCCTCTCTGCAATTTTTCCTGGCATTTTGTTCAAAATTTGTCACTTTTTTTTTCAGAAGGGGGTCCTTGACATGAAAACATTTGAGATCCACTGTAATCCTGATATTATACGGTATGTCATATACCGTACTAATGTGTACTTGTTTTTGTCCAGGAACCTCCCTCGTGCAATCTACATCTCCATTCCCTTGGTCACACTGGTCTACACACTGACCAACATCGCCTACTTCTCCTCCATGAGTCCTCAGGAACTGCTGGCATCTAACGCTGTCGCTGTGGTCGGTGTCACTCTGTCTGTCTGTATGTCTGTATCTAATCTATCTGTCTCTCTCTAGTCTGTGTTTGTCTGTCTGTCTGCTTGACATTCTCTCTATATGTGAAATGTCTGTCTGTATCTACTGTGTCTGTCTGTATCTAAAATATCTGTATGTCAGTCATTAGGTCTGTGATGTTGATCAGACCGGTGGTAGTTTAGTATCTGTGGTTCTGTGCTCCTTCCTTGTTTATGTATCTATTATTAATGCATTATTTTTATAATCATTAGTTATTATTTCCTTATTACAGACGTTTGGAGAGAAGTTACTTGGAATGTTCAAGTGGGTGATGCCCATCTCAGTGGCTCTGTCTACCTTTGGAGGCATCAATGGATACTTGTTCACCTCTTCCAGGTTGGAGTCTCTTTCTCTTTCTCTTTCTCTCTCTCTTTCTCACTCACTCACTCACTCACTCACTCACTCTCTCTCTCTCTCTCTCTCTCTCTCTCTCTCTCTCTCTCACTCACTCACTCACTCACTCACTCACTCACTCACTCACTCACTCACTCACTCACTCACTCACTCACTCACTCACTCACTCACTCACTCACTCACTCACTCACTCACTCACTCACACACACACACACACACACACACACACACACACACACACACACACACACACACACACACACACACACACACACACACACACACACACACACACACACACACACACACACACACAGGGAGATATTGTACCCAGCTCTTATCATTTTAACCTTACCATGTATGATGTGTTGTGAGTAGTGTTCGACTAAACAAACATTACTTAAAGTGACATTTCCTTTTTCATGTGTTACTTTTTACATGTGAATTATCTGGAGAAAACTGGGTAATGTGATACTTTTGGGGACAATAATGATATGAAATTACTGGGGTAGGGGTTAATTACTGGGGTAGGGGTTATGTAAGTAATAAGTACCAACGGTAATTTGTTTTCTACAGGGAGTGATGAGTAATGCAATAATTTACTTCATACTGTATTTTACTAATGTTTTTCTAAAGTAACTTTCACCATTTTTGAGTAACTTTTCCAACATTTGTTGCCAGGTTGTGTTTTTCGGGCGCTAGAGAAGGACACTTGCCCTACCTGTTGGCTATGATCCATGTGAGGAACTTCACCCCTATCCCCGCCCTGCTGGTCTGTGTGAGTACTGCACCATGCAAGCAACTGAAGTGATCATCATAGTCTGTGAACAGTAAAAGCATCTTGCTGAATGCACTGCTGCAACTGCAACATGTTCAACAAAAGTACAATAATGGCAGCGCTAACAGAATGTCCTTCAGGGACTTTTTGTTAGATAGGACAGGCAACACAAACAGGTTTTGGCACCATGCCTTCCTCAACATAATCCATTTGTGACCTGAGGCACATTTTCTCCAACGTCTTGTAAATCAGTAGTTGTCAAACTGATAATGTCTTTGGCCACGGACGCCCATCTGCAAATTAACTCAGGATTTTACAGGCAGTCTATGTGGACCTTTTTCTAAACATGTTTTTCCCCCCCTTGTCTCCATACAGTGCTCAGCGAGTATACTGATCCTGTGTATAGGTGAAACTCACGACCTGGTCAACTATGTCTCTTTTATCAACTACTTGTCATATGGAGTCACCATCGCTGGCCTGCTCTACCTACGTTATAAAAAACCTGACCTGATGCGACCCATCAAGGTAAGCACTGCATGCACTTTCTCTCTCCCTCTCTGTGCATATTTTCAAAATATTTCACTTTTCAGTAGGTCTGCTGCTAGGTAACGCAAACAGTCACCATGGTGGAGAATAAGCCCAGCAAGCATGGTGAGGACCTTGTGAATTTGTGTCTCTATTGGGGCCCACATCTAGTCATACAAAGACTTGTCAGATTCCACCCAGAATATCACCAGATTTCAACAAACAAATTCAGCATACTAAAACACACATTTCTGGCCAGATCAACTTAAGTCATACCATAACTAATCGGATATGGCCCAGAATATGCTATATTATTTCAACTGGTGAAGTCTACTTGGAGATGACGTAAAGATCATCTCCATATGGGCTATGATCTGGCCTAGTCACCGGAGGACGTCGTCGTGACATCGACGTAACTTGCTAGAAGGGGTTTCTGCTGGGTTTCTGCCCTTCTCCTCGTCTCTGTTTTAAAGGTGAACATGTTGATTCCTATCAACTACATGCTGTTCTGTTCTGTTTTAAAGGTGAACTTGTTGATTCCTATCAGCTACATGCTGTTGTGGGCCATCCTGCTGGGCTTCAGTTTATACTCTGACCCTGTGGTATGTGGCCTGGGTATGGTCATCATGCTGACTGGGGTACCTGTCTACTTCCTGGGAGTATATTGGCAAAACAAACCCAAATGTATCTACAGGGTGGTCGGTAAGCAAATCTTTATTATCAATTATAATAAAAATAATAAATGCTGATCAGCTAGCTCCATTTCTGCATGCTGGGTGACTTATTTGTTTACTGAATAAATATTTTCACATCAGAAGATAAAATTTGTTAATTCAGTAACTGAAGTACTACATTTTCATTAGAAACAGATACTAGTGACCTTCTGTCGTACAATATTCCAGAGAGACAGTTTGTTCATTTTTGGACCACTATTCTTATACGAGATGATTTTAAGATGACCCAATGTCAAAAAACACCCATGAACCAGGGGATGCAGTTTGGCACTCTAGTCTGTTCATGTGTTTGACAGCCCAGACTGAACTCCCCTCTCCTCTTGTATTTCAGAGGTGGTGACGTACATTGGACAGAAGCTGTGTTATGTAGTTTTCCCTCAGGAGGAAGAGCCAGAATCAGAAACAGAGCGGCTGACCGACACCAAACACGACTGATCGCGTCATCTCTTTGACATTTACCCTGGGAAGCCTGCTTTTTTTTTGTACGTGTGTCACAGTACACACCCGTAGTTGTGTTTTTATTTTTGACAAGACAGTCAAAAACTTTTTTTCCTTTTTGCGTTTATGTTTCAAATTATTGAAACATTGGACAGGCTACAACAACCAGACAAGCACCAGACATGGCTCCAGTGACAGGAGTGCATTATTAACCACTGCACATCATGTGGAAAACTGCTTTATTTTTGGGTCATTTTTATTTCCTGCTGTGCTGAGATCCAAGACCTCAGTCTGCAGGAATTGATCTGTCCATATATGAGACATTATGGGTCACAGACCCTCAGCCATGTCACACATTTGCTTGATGGTCTTGTTATGTTCTCTGTGATTTGCACCTTTTGCGATTAACACTTTATTCTTTATAATTTAGCTAAATCTTTGTGCCTTACTGCCATCCTGAGTGTTGAGAGTGTGAAGTAGCGATGCAACAGTCTATTATTATTTTTTTAGTGACTATTCTATCGGTTACTTTTTCGATTAATCTAATAATCGAGAAGCACAGATTTTTGTTTTTTTATACACCAATGAATCCACTTTAAAAAAAAATCGCAATAGATTTTATTTTTAAATAATTGACTAAATCAATTAGTTTGATTACCACTTTATCAAACAAAGGTGCTTGCGCAAAACTTGAAATGTTTTGAAAAGAGAACCCTGATGTAAATCAGTGCTAATGTGTGGTGTACAAATGGAACCAAATTGATCTATATGTTTCCATTTGAACACTCTGAGTTACAGACCAATAAGGTGTCCCTTTGGGTTCCTAACTATCATTTAGCTGGGGACCCTTGGAACTCCCTCAAGTTCACTTCGAGAACCACTAGTGAAGCAAGTTTAACCTATGCAGCAGGAGGTACAATAGGAATAGTTTTTTATTTTATTTTATTTTATTTTTTATTTTGTTTGGCAGCACTTAACATGTATTATCGACTCACTAAGTCCTGCCACTGACAGCATCAGGTCTGCTGTCACTGATCAATCTGCTGACATGAATGTGTTCTGTCTATCCGGCTGAGCTGGTACCAGCAGCACACTCTTCTGTATACTTCCCTCACCTGCCTTACGAATATTACAATCTAATATAACTGCAGTTTGTGTTCTCGCTGGTTCTAAACAATAAGCTGTTTCTCAAAAGACACATGTCGAGTCAAAACTGTATTGTGCAGCATCTGTTGTTTGTTGCGTTCACATTGGCAGAATAGATATAAACAGAATAGAATATAAGATTGATCTGCATGAGTGAACGCACCAATACACAGGCAAACTCTAAGCTTCACAGCAATAATCAAATGTTTATTCACTGTAGTATACACAGTATACACAATGATAAAGAATAATGAAGATGGTAAAGACATCACTCCAAATGTATTTTATTGACACATTAAATAGTGCTGTCCTTGCCTTCTTTCAAAGGACAAATGTTCCCCCAAAAGTAAACATTTTATATCTAACACTCACCGTGTTGCCTTGAGTTACAGGAGACATTTTCCACTGTGAACGATAATGCTTGATGAATTGAAGTTAACAGCAGCCAATGTTAATAGCAGAGAACACATGCCAAACAAATGCCAGACAAACTCCTTGTTTTAATATTCTTTAAACAGAATTGTACCTGGAAAAACACTAAGGACCACAATGAAATTAAGCTCTCTAGCTTTTTTGTTTTGACAGATATGTACAAAAACATGATCCTCTATATACATGTTTGTCAATAAAAGCATCAATCAAAAAACAAAAACAGTTTGAGTGACAAACATGATGTGGTTTGAATGTTGAACAAATGACTGGATGCCTGTAATCTACAGATTGTGAGAGTTTAGAAACAAATGTTTTGATGTTAACTTCAGTTCATCATGTCAAACTACCGGTATTTTGGAATTCTCCGTTCAGCATAGGCATGTGAGAAGAAAAACTATTCTCCAGGAATTCAAGGTAACATGGAGTGAGTGAGAATTTGAGGGTTTGCATTGTACTTTTCTACATACTTTTGTGTATTGACTATAGTAGTATTATGCATGTTGACTATGACATTCTGTATGAGCATAGATGTGATACTGTGAAATGGGAGGACTCATACCCTGTAGATATGCAACGCCTGACCCTAAACGGGTAAAGTAGTTCAGTGTTTCTTAAACCTTTTCAATTCAAGTCAATACACAGATTACTATGCATTATACGGACCCCTGCGACTCTGATTTAGCTGGCTGCAGTGGAATTGAGGCTAGGGAGGCTGTTGAACAGGTTTGTTTGACAGTGCACACAGTACCTAAATGTGTAGCTGAACTACCCCTCTGAGCCAGAACACGCACACACCTTTATGTGTGCCTTTATGTTTTTTTTTTTTTTTTTTTTTGGGGGGGGGGGGGGGCACCCATTATTATTGTATGATTATGTTTAATCTACTATCAGTACTTTTGAGGAAAAGAAGTACAGAATTTGCTGCTTAGTCTCAAACTGGCAACCCTCCATTCGCCAGCAATGTGCAGTTTGTGCATGTGAACAATGGAGCTGATAAAATTGCAGTCTTATTCAGTCTGCCAGTCAAAGATCAACTAAACATTATGCTTACGTCCACTGGCTATGAGAAGATAATAAAAATGATCATTCATGTGGACGGAAGTTAATACTCCACTTGGTCCACATGAGTGCTTGCATTGCATTTCGCAGAGCTGAAAAAAAAAATCTAATTCTTTACAATATATGTCCTGTATTCATATACTGTATATAGTACTGTAGGCTATATGCAATAAATATTATACAATAAATGTGATAATTTTGGCCTACATTTTGGTGCAATTGAAACCAAGTAGAATATATTGGAAACAAAGTATATGCAAAGTGTAAATGTAACCAACCAACCAACCAATACGTGCGTGCACGCACACCCACCCACTCTGTGTGTGTGGGTGATACCCTAAATAAATACTCTAATCTGTAAAGATTGTGAAGTCGAACCAGCATTGGGGCTCCCTGAGAAACCCATTCCTCAGAACTGTTAATTGTGTACGCATGGTGTAGCCCACTTATTGTGAATCGATATTCTGTTAAAATAAAATGGGGAAAGAGCTTCAAGATGTAAAAGGATAACAAGATAATAGCTCATTAAATGTATTCTCAGATGATTGGGGGAAAAAAACAATCTTTGTGTGTGTGTGTGTGTGTGTGTGTGTGTGTGTGTGTGTGTGTGTGTGTGTGTGTGCGTGCGCGTGCGTGTGTGCGCGCGTAAAAAGTGCCATCACTCACTCACTCACTCACTCACTCACTCACTCACTCACTCACTCACTCACTCACTCACTCACTCACTCACTCACTCACTCACTCACTCAAACCTTCTGTACAATTAGAATAACCTAACATGACTCCACCAGGTGGGGGCGGTATTAACTCACAAAGGGAACCGTCCATCCGACTCCATTGGGCGAAGCAAGCTTTTTCAATCTGGCGAAGTCCTAAAGAAAGGCAGGGGAGGAAGGGGCGACTTTTAGAGACTTTATTTATTTCTTACAGATAAATAAGTAGGCTATAATATTATCACAATATGGGCCAGCCGTCGCAAAGTCTGAACTTGCCGTCTTGCCCAATAAAATGAAATAAATCTAAATCTGGAGTCACAGAATTCGACTGGTTAACAATTATCGATGTGACCGTATCAATGTGCCCGACCGTGTCGCCATGGAAACCCACCCAGCGGGGGGCACGCATATAAATAATACTCTATCTAAAGGGGGCACTGAGCGACTACGACTATTAAACTTTAATGAACATGAACAACACAACCTGAACCTGGCCTGGTGGGTCTGCAGTTTGCACGCAGCGTTGAAACAACTGCGACTTTCTGGAAAATGTCCTCGAAAAATATCGACCCTTTATCCCTTGACGAGTGTACAGAAGAGGAGCAGCAGGACACAAGGAGGAGTGTGTCAGTGTGGGAGCATGAAGCTCAGCCTCAGGTAATAGAAGAATGTGGCTGCATGTGGAGGAAAGTTGTTGGAAGTCACACTACCGCCATAGCCGACGCGGTTTAGGATTAATTTAACTTGCAATGGTGAAAAGTGGCCTACTCACATGTTTTAATACTGCAATGTAGAAATACAATTAAAAGTCCAGAATTCAATATTAAAAGTAGAAAGATTGATTAGATCATATTCTTTAATAATAATAATTTAACATTTATTTGCTAAAGTGTTATTGTTTTGTCATGATACTAACGGATAACACAAAAATCCAATTATGTGTGCAGATCCCGCTGAAAGTTTTGAAAGGACATGCAGCTGGTCTGACCAGCTGTCATTTCTGTTTTAATGACACAAAGATGCTGACCAGCTCTCAGGACAAGACCGCTATTATATGGGTAATAATACTAACATTTCATAGATGTTAAGACGGCCCATATACGCGGAACAATATAGATTAGAATGATTAATGTAAGATTAGATTAGGTCAGATAAGTCAGGGGTTTTAGTTGACCAAGATCTGCAGAATTCTGGTGATATATTGTGCCTTTATTAACTGACTTTATTTGATTTAGTATTCAATTCGAATTTCAATCTATGGCCTATTCTGAATTCAAGGTTCAAGGTTCAAGGTTCAAGGTTAGCTTTATTAGTCTCCCGTGGGAGAAATTTCTCTTGGAGTCAGAGAGCAGCGCTGCATACAGAGTTTCATACAGACAAACAGAAAACAGTAGACACAGGACATAACAGTTACGTATAACACAATAACACCCTAGTGTGTACCCTGCGTGCTAAATGCTCTCCCCATTCAGGAGCTTAATCGAGAGAGGTATAAATGAATGTCTAAACCGGTTGTATTTTATCAACGGTGGAGCTCTGTATCTCCTGCCCGTTCGCATCAACACATACTCAGAGTTGAGAACATGTAAGGGATCAGCAACAATACATTGAGCCTGTCGAACTACTGCTTGTTCGAAGATGGCTTTTAGGGTGATCGGGGGGCTAGACAATCCCATAATCTTCCAGCCTCTTTTACAAGTCTTTCAATCTGAGACTTATATTTGACAGTTAGGTTACCAAACCAGTTAGCTATCCCATATCTCAGGATGGACTCAATGCTTGCCCTGTAAAAAATCATCATAATACTCAAACTGACTCCAAACAATCTGAGTCTGCGAAGAAAGTGTAACCGCTGATGTAACTTAGCACAACAAGAAGTAACATGCGTTCAGACCCACATCTCCAGCATGAGACCATATCTACCACTTATTCAAGAGGCAAGTTCAGGCAACCCACTTGCCCTGGGGAAGGTGGGGCAGTTGGTAGGGGTGGGAGCTTTGGGTTCTTGCAATCTAACTGACACCACGTCACAGCCTATTTGAATAATAGGGCGAACACCTACAAACAGTGCAGATGTACATATGTAAGTTATATTGTATTTACTATATTCTACCATTTGCTAGTTATTGCTTTTAAATGTATTGTAATACAGTGTGTTGACATGTAGGATGCTGACAGCTGCTGCAAACAGCGAGTGTTTGAGGGAGGTCATCAGAGCACCATCAGTGAGTGTGCCTTGGTCCCAGGAAAGAACAGGTAGGTAGATGTTTTGAAAGCAGTTGTTGGCAAACATTTACATTGATATGTATATGACACATATCATCAAGTTTGTTTGACAATTTGCTATTTGCTTATTTAATTGATAGGAAATTGGATTGTACAACAGTTTGAAGACAGGCTACAGTTCTAGGAAATAAAAAAATCTGCAAAGACAATCAAACAAAAATAAATCAGTAAAACACAAGGGTCCTCCATTTTCAATAGCTCAAAGTTGGATCTCCGGATCCCATTTTGACAAATCGCCTAATAAATAATGGTCTGTGGTATCAACAGGGTTAAAAACACTATCCTATAGCATCATAGGAGAGACAGACACAGGGCCGGATCTAGAGCCCCACCCAAATGTGCATCCTGCCCACCCAATGAAAGGTAATATCAGTGGTTTTCATCAGTGGTCCGGGGACCACCAGTGGTCCTTGAGAGAGTTGTGGAAAGTTGGTTAACCAGATGTAACTCTTTGAGAGCGTAAAAATGAAACCAAATGGATTAATGGTCATTTTGATCTGTATATTTGACTGTTTTGTTTCTCAAATCTAGCCTGGTATTGTGGACAAAATAAAAAAAAATCTTTAGTTTTGGGGTCGGTGGCTAAAATGTCATCAAATGGTGGTCTGTTTCTCAAATGCCAAATAAATAGTGGGCCCCTGTGTCAAAAAGATTGAAAACCACTGCTATATATGAAAAACTTTGGAGTTGCCCACCCTGCCATTCTTCATGCCCACCCTAGTAGGGCAGGCTGGCTAAATCCGGCCCTGGACAGACATTAGGAAAGTTGAAAGCAAACCAGACAGTAGGAAACTGCTGAGGAGGCGCTGCAGTTTGTTGTGGAGCTGACACAGTGACACTCGTTGAGGGTTTTATTACAGCGCCCCATTGTCTAAGACCTGCTCACTGGAACGCATGCACACACACACACACACACACACACACACACACACACACACACACACACACACACACACACACACACACACACAAACAAGCAGGAACGCATGGGCACACTTGATATCGAATTACGAGAAAAACTAGTGTAACAATTAACCACATGAAGCCTACAGCATCCCACTTCTGAGGGTGAACATTCGGTGAAAGCCGACAATCATCTAACTAGATAACAGAAATGGGTAAAAACTTTACCAAAAGGATATGTTTCCTTTCAAGGCGACAGGTGTCTCCTGTTTATACTATAGAATTAGCTGTTTTCAGTCCTGTTGTAGTTTAATAACCTGTTTTTGCACACATAACCTGTGTACTTTCTCCTCTATGTCATTCAGTATAATAACAGTGTCATGGGATAAATCTATGATCTGTTGGGACGTGGAGACAGGAAAGAGATTGGTGAGTTCATGTACTTGTCATTTCCCAATCACCGTCTCCATGTAATCAAATCACATCCTGATGTCCTCCTCCCTTCCCCTCCTCTATCCTCCCTTCACCTCTGCCTGTAAGTGTGTGTGTGTGTGTGTGTGTGTGTGTGTGTGCGCGCGCATGTACACAGGTATATGTATATGAGTGTGCATGCGTGCGCATGTGTGTTTGTTCTCTGTAGTGGAGGTCAAGTCATGCTCATGCCTTGTAGCTTCTTTTTCAATAAAAAAGAAGCAAGTAGATCACACCAAAAGTAGAACAAGAAAGATAGGGTCCACACACTTATAAGCTCCAAAGCTTACAAAGTTTATTTAAGATTCCTTATACCATAGTGGACATGAGATTTCAAGCCTCACAGGCTCTACATCAGACCATCTGCCAGACAGAAACACGTATTATAAGCCTGTGAAAATAAACATGGAAATTATTGTGCGATTATTTAATGCTTTAGTTGTGATAAGGCCTAGTATGTTGGTGCGTGTCGTTTGTGTTGTGTATCTCTATGTGAATTGTCTCTATGTGATATGTCATCCTGTGTGTGCATTAATGTATACAGTCTGTTTTGTTTGTGTGTTGTCGTGTACAGTGGCAGTCTAGCCATTCGGGTCTGCTGACGTCCTGCAGTGTGTCTGCTGACCAGAAGTTAGTGGTATGTGCTGCGGACACCGAGAACGCCCTGTACATTTCTGATGCTAACACAGGACAGCAGATACATCACATCAAAGGTAACACCATTATTATAAAGTGAGGGACACTATACTGTAAGTCTGTATACTTAACTAAAGTATAGACAGGCGCAGTGACGTCACCGCCCCTGTTCCAGAAGCTGATTCCCCATTCATTTTTCTCATAGACTTTTGAAAATAATTTATATAAAGACGATTACGCTTTCGGGTCGTGACGAATCATGATGGCACACACAAACTTTTGGGGCAATCAAATAAAGATGAAAATGAAACAAAAAGTCTTGTATCATGCTGTTTTCTACTTCTTGCTAATTAGATGACGATATTGTGTTTGTTGTCATGATTTGTCACGACCCAAGTTGGCTTTGGCCACGGCGCAATCGTGTTTTTATTAACCATTTTCGAAAAGTCTATGAGGAAAATTAATGAGGAATCCAATAGTGGAACAGGGATGGTGACGTCACTGCGCAGGTCTATACAGACTTAAAGTACGTTTTAACAGCGGGCGATGGACAAGCGACATCGGCCAACATCAGCGATGCGGGCGGTCATTACCTTATATTCTCACTTTGAATGGCATGCAAAATGAGTAACGTAAACGACGATGTTATGGCGCATTGAAAAAAAGGAGGGTAGAGGAGGAAGTGGGGCCTGTTCTGCTGCCCGAATCGGCAGCTCCCATAGTAAAATAATGGAGATCGGCAGACGTTGCTTGTCCATTGCCAGCGTCCTTAAAATAGGTCTATAAAATATGTCTATGGTGATGGTGATGGTGCTGTCTCTGGCGCCTGAAAAACCTATCTGATGTCTGTCTGGCAGTTTCATTATAATAATAATAATAATACGTTTATTTATATAGCACTTTTCTAAAAACAAGTTTACAAAGTGCTTCACATACATACAGTAAATCAGTAAAACAAACAACAAAACAAACCAGAGAAAAAAACAGCAGAGATCAGCATAAAAGTCAGACATAGGGAGACTAGGTGGTGGTAAAAGCCTTAGTGTAATAATGGGTTTTTAAAAGCCTTTTAAAAGCGGGTAGGGAGGGGGTCAGTCTGATTTCCAACGGGAGTTGGTTTCAGAGCAAAGGAGCCCTAGTGGCAAAGGCCCTGTCACCCTCTGTCACCAGCCGGGTGCTGGGGGTGGCAAGTAGGAGTCTTTCAGCAGATCTGAGATTACGAGAGGGGGTGTGAGGGGACAGGAGGTCAGAGATATATGGTGGGGCCAATCCATTCAGCGCTTTAAAAACAAACATGATAATTTTAAAATCAATTCTAAAGGACACAGGTAACCAGTGTAGTGAGGCAAGGACGAGGGTGATGTGGTCAAATCTCTTGGTCTTAGTAAGGACCCGGGCTGCTGTATTCTGAATCAGCTGAAGGTGGTTGATAGATTTCTTGGGGAGACCAGAAAAGAGAGAGTCACAGTAACCCAGGTGATTTGTGACAAAGGCATGAATGAGAGTTTGAGCGTCTGTAAATGAAATAAAACGTCTGATCTTAGCAATGTTCCTAATTTGGTAGATGGCTGTTTTGGAGATATTGGAGAAGTGTTTTGAGAAGGTTAAGTCAGTGTCAAATAGAACTCCCAGGTTTCTTACCTCAGGGGAGCATTCATTGTAAAATATATGATCTCAAAACAGTGATGATGATGTATGTGCATGTATGCATTTTTCTGTTCCAGACCATCACAGGTCCATTGTGACGCGGTGCCGGTTTGACTCTCAGGGCCAGCATGTGGCCTCTGTGTCTGCAGACAGGATGGTCAAGCTGTGGGACCTGATGGCGCAGAAAACCACAATCAGCATCAACAGGTGTTGGATTTGCCACCGAGAATCATTGGCTTTAATATTGTGGATGTCATTCATGTTTCTTTTATGTAAAACATTGGTTCTCTATCAGAGGTCCAGGGGACCACCAGTGGTCTGGTCCCAGTGAGGGGTGGGATTCCAGGTGGTCCCCAGCTGAATGACAGAGATATGATTCCAGACTAAATTAACCGTTATTACTCTAGGATTTACTCTAGAGTTCAATTAATAACATCTACATTACTACATAACATCTACATTACACTCCTTACGCTGTCCTGTTGGTGAGATTATGGTGATGAAGCAGTGTTTATTTCTCTTAATTCTCTTATAAAAATTACAATAAGGATCTAAATGGAGGGTGTTTTTCTCAAAAGAAGGGATTATTTTGAGAGAACAGCGTGGAATGTTTTTGTTTTGAATCGATTCCCATGGAGAGGCGGAGGACATTATATCAGATGGGGCGAACGATACTAATCTACCTAGCAACAGCAACGCTATAATGGAGTCGGGGGGTCGGCCGCTCGTTTATGTACATAATTGGTAGATCCGCACAGGCGCGGCCTTGGTTATAAGGGTAGAAAAAACGTCTTGAGAGGTTAAATCTATAAAATAATCTATAATAAACAATGGAATTTGACATGAAAAGGGTTGAAAGCTACTGATGTCAGATGTCAAATAATGGAAATGACATGTAAATTACCCCACTGCGTCTCCTTGCAGTAACCATGGCAATGTTGTGTCCAACTGTTGCTTCACGGCCGACGGTCGCCTCCTGTGCACAGCCTCGTGGGATAAGACCCTGCGACTGTGGGACGTTCAGACGGGAGGGTTTCGCTCCGGTGGGGGTGTGACACTCAGTAAAGGTCACGCTGGTAGTGTCAGCTCCTGTTTCTTTTCATCTGATGGTAGGAACATTTACACTACAGACATATAAAGAGGGGGGGGGCGGCTGCCACACAATTGCAGTTTCACTACAACTATACCTGTACGTTATGAGAAATGACTGTACTGTTATTGTACTGTATCAAACAAAGTGTATAGATTTCAAAATTCACAGAATTTCAAATGCCATGCATTGAATGCGGTAGCATTACTCAAAACTATTTTATTAAGGAGGAGTAAAATGCTGACTGACATACAATCAAATAGCTCATTCCAGAGAAACATTCTGACTGTAAAGGAGAAAACATGTTAAACCCTTTGTGTTCTGGTCACATTTGGACTTCATACTTGTTGTGTAAATATAGTCCTGAGTCCAGCTGGCTGTATCAGTATATGAAGTAACAGAAGACATGTTTGATGCGTACGCAGATGGCAGTATATGAGATAACAGATGACAAGGTGGTTGTCAAGACAAGAGGCGTTGTGTGATGAGTGGTGACATTTGGATAGAGCTGGTATACTGTGCCATTTTTAAACATTGTCTCCAAGCTGACTACTTCTGGGGATTTGTCAGCACATATCAGGCTCACGGCATGTAGATAAAGACAATTTGATTGCAACTTAACTGCATAAAAAATGATAAAACTAGAATAAACAACCACAATACAATAGGGTGAATACCGGTATACAGCATAATATTTTACTTACTGTAAAAACGTATAAATCTATATTGACTGATTCTATTTTCCTACATGTATTTACTGTATGTTTGTATAAATGATCCTGATCTTTCATGCTCTCTTGTCCTGTCATCTGTCTAGGTAGACTACTGGTGTCTGGATCCTATGACAGGACTGCCATTCTTTGGGATATGAACACACACTGTCATACGCTCACTCTGAAGGTATTTCACTATAACAGTTTCCCAAATATTAGGTAGATTGTGTCTGGCCCATTTTGTGCCACAGACCCATTTTAATTTGGTTGCACTTAAAATCTTCACAAAATATCCTTTTTGTTTAATTCTCCACACATTTTCAAACATTTTCAAAATGTGTAATTGTGTCTTTAGGTGCTTTCATACTTGCATAGTTAGACTTGCATAGTGGTGTGATTGCATACAAAGTCAAAGCGCAAACGTGCCACCTGGTGTCTTCTTTTTTCCCCCTCAAATTGATTTTTTTTTTCATATAATGTCTTCCTTGACGTTTCCCCAGGGCCATGGCGATTGGGTGACAGATGTGTCAATCAGCACTGACGGAAAATGCGTGGCCTCAGCCTCCAAGGTCCAGTTCACTTCACTGTCCTCAACTAACCTTACTCACAGCAATGACGATGACGTTCTCTCTGTCTGTCTGTCTGACTAATAAAGTACTCTATCTGTCTGTCTGTAGGACTGTACAGTGAGGTTGTGGAACATAGAGCGCAGTGAAGAAATCCCAGAGATAATAGAGAAGAGAAGGGATCAGGGGATGGGATTTCACGTCATCAAGGTTGGACTTTTGGCAACGACTGAACAGGGTCTATATATATATATATATATATATATATATATATATATATATATATATATATATATATATATATATATATATATATATATATATATATATATATATATATATATATATATATATATATACACACACACACACACACACACACACACACACACACACACACACACACACACACACACACACACACACACACAAATAAAAAATCTGAGTTTGTAAATTTAATATTTGTGGTGGCTGCTATCCCTTTTCACCAACTGTTTGACTGTTATGAGAGTTTTGGTTGTCAAAGCTTTTACTCTTCCCTGTGCGATACGATACATGTATCTACATACATTACATATTAACATTGTGTGTTCTGTGATATGTGGGTGTGTTTCAGTGTGAGGAGTGTGGGAAGCCGTTCTCTGTGTCCAGACTGGAGACAACAGACCTTATCACTAAGTGTGTCTTCTGTCGCCTCAAATCTCCCAACTCTTACAGAGCACAGCCCCCAATCTGTTGACTGACTCATGTTATTGTCAATGTACTGTGCAATTGTGTATGTCTTATAATAATACACTTATAATAGGACTTTTGTACAAGGCGGAACAGATTATGAAATGTATGCTCTAGTCTAGTCCAACATATAGTCATAAACTAGTTCACTATGTCACATTCTGTGTTGGCCATGAATGCAGAACCCATTTAATGGAACAACACAAACAACAGAGTGTGAATTAATTTATAATGATTTGACTGTAATTAAAATAATGGTAATTATATAGCTGAGAAAATGATACCTGGGCAAACATGATCTCTGTAGTTTGTGAAACAGTTTCTAGGATATTAATATCATTATAAATACCTGAACAACTGTTATAGAAAACCAATAAGCTGCTGCAGTCAGCAGTGGATGCACAAGCAGCAGCTTGCCCTCTATAAGTTAAAATGCTATGGAGGCCAATAATAAAGGCTACATGCATAACATGGCAAGCATTAAATGTTTGAATTCTATTTCTTGCAAAGAAAAGTCTGAATGTTAGTGGGAGGATGGTCGGATCCAGATCATGATGGCTCTCAATAGACTTTAGTTAATATTTGGAACATTTTCTGCACAGGTCATCTGTCCAATAGTTCCTCTTAATTTCTCTTGGTCCATTTAGTCAATGTGCAGAGTGTGTTCAGCATGAGAGATTACAGTCCCATCATAAAAACAACAGCTTGGACAGCAGAGTCATTTTATTTTGCAGGCTGCTATATTAGTGGGGTCCCACGACACACCGTCATTTACAACTCTTGTAAAAGTTTGACTTTCGCTTCTAATTTGTAGATGATGACCTATAGAACAATTTTAGTTCGAGTGGCCCATCTGTAGATGAAAAAAATATGCATTTTTTGCCTAATTTCAAAATTGACCAAAATCGGATTTTTGTTTTTCTTAAAAGTCTTTATTTTCTCACAATTGCTGTTTTTTCTTTGTTTTCTTTTGCTATATCTAGTCAATACTAACCCAGGAATTAACTGGATTTCAAATATTAATGTTTGGAATATGATATGGAAAAAATGGACGCCCATGTACATCAAATTACTTCAAATGGCACCTAATTTAAATTCTGTTGAACCTAGAAGGATGAAGTTAGTGCCTACCTATCATGAATGAGTAATGGTATAAATTGTAAATAAATAGAAACAATACAGTATTGGGGGGATTAAAGTTAGGCATACCCACTTATAGCCCAGCCTCTGTGTGAAAATTGTGCACTTTTCAATGAAAGCATGACATTTGGCACAAAGTTAAAGCCTGCCATAAGGAATTGTTTTGGCTATGGGTCTGTGATGACAGCTATGGTGGCCATCATCTGCTGTTATTTTACCAATTCAGCTCATACAACATACAATCTTGATTCTGATGACAAAACGTTTTCAAGGATTATGATTTTTTATAAAATGCTAGATAATAGTCAAATCATCAAAATGTGTAATATTGATGTATTGATGTAGGCAGTAAATCCATGTCTTCTACCCTATATGTGAAAATCAAGTGAGCCCATGAAATCAGCTGACATATTCTTAGTACTCACTCCAACTCAAACCAGCTCTACCCGATTGACCAGTACCCAGTGAGGTCAGAACACCAGTCTGTGTACTTCTAACCAGATCCCCATCCAGATCCAACACCAGTGTACTTCTAGCCAGATCCCCACCCAGATCCAACACCAGTCTGTGTACTTCTAGCCAGATCCCCACCCAGATCCAACACCAGTCTGTATACTTCTAGCCAGATCCCCATCCAGATCCAACACCAGTCTGTGTACTTCTAGCCAGATCCCCACCCAGATCCAACACCAGTCTGTATACTTCTAGCCAGATCCCCACCCAGATCCAACACCAGTCTGTGTACTTCTAGCCAGATCCCCATCCAGATCCAACACCAGTCTGTGTACTTCTAGCCAGATCCCCATCCAGATCCAACACCAGTCTGTGTACTTCTAGCCAGATTCCCACCCAGATCCAACACCAGTCTGTATACTTCTAGCCAGATCCCCACCCAGATCCAACACCAGTCTGTGTACTTCTAGCCAGATCCCCATCCAGATCCAACACCAGTCTGTGTACTTCTAGCCAGATCCCCATCCAGATCCAACACCAGTTTGTGTACTTCTAGCCAGATCCCCATCCAGATCCAACACCAGTCTGTGTACTTCTAGCCAGATCCCCACCCAGAACCTACACCAGTCTGTGTACTTCTAGCCAGATCCCCACCCAGATCCAACACCAGTCTGTGTACTTCTAGCCAGATCCCATCCAGATCCATACAGTAAAAGCTGTCTGGTGAAAACCCCTGCTGAAGTGCTGTACCTTCACACACAAGCTAGTTGACAGGAAAATAGTCATACTCAAAGTAGTTATATTGCACCATGGTGACCATTCTTTTCGACACTCATGTCCTTCTTGAAGATGGTTCGGAATGCATAATGCTTCTCCCCATGAAGACTCAACAACAATGTCAATTGAAGGAGCCTTCACCTCATGATACCTGGTGCTGGTGAGAAACTGTCTCCTGTATATAGCCTCCAAAACAAATGCAGACACTTGGCTAGACTGCCACAGTTATTAGGGGGTCAAGCCCCTAATCCTGATTGCGGCAGTCAACCCCACCTAATCACACAAACCGGGGCCTCCAGATGAGCCAGCAGCCATCTGCACAAGTCTGGGTTGGACCTTGCAGGGCTGAGCTAGAGACTTGGAAAGAAACCTTCAGCAAAGACAATGGCATTGACATAGTTGACATAGCCCCAGAACACTGAGGCCATAAGAAGTGAGGAGAAACTCTGGCTGGAAGCCCTCACCCCACGTCATCCTTTAGACCTCGTCCTTGAAAACGTAGGATTAGTTACCAGAATCAGGATCAGATAATTTTAATTACTGTTAAAATATCAGCAGGTGGTGACCATTATGAGAAATATCTACCATGGTCACAGGACAAATGTAAATAGTACCAATGAATTCCTCATCATTGACAATGTGGGACTATTTACTAGAATTAATATTTTAGAAAATAGCTGTCAGGATTACCAAGGGACAAATCTGTGATGATGCCATAGCCAACAATGCTCCTAATGACATGCTCCAACAGTTATCATCAAAATGCTGCACATAGAGGCTGGACTACGTGCTATTCTTGTGGATACACACAAGGGGGGGGGGGGGGGGGCTGGGGTAATATGGTCTAAATTACTAAATACTACTTCTGAATGTGAATATGTCATATGTTCAGATTGGATAAGTTACGACAGTCTTATATCATATTTTGGAAGCCCCCCCCCCCCCCCCCAATAATCTTTATCTGCGTGCTGGCCACTCTAACCAAAATGGTTACCTCACCAATTTAGTATTGAAAGTTAAACTTTTAAAGTTGTAAACGACAACTAAATTTAACATGGAGATGGAAACTCACTTCGGTTTTAGCTAATTTTAGCTTGTTTTGCTTGCTATTTTTTCGATATACACCAATAATGGATGAAAAAATATATTTTATGTGTAATTAGGTTTAGGTAGCAAATGCTACTCCTGATTGTGAATCCATAGATATCCCATATGTACAGATTGGACAATTTGATCAAAAGTTACAACAGTTTACATGTTTTGGTAGGGTTGGCACCTTGTTACGCCCCCTACAGGCCAAATATTTAATTTGTGTGCGGGCCACTCGAACCAAAATGGTTCTATAGACCCTCACCAACAAATTAGGACTGAAAGTGAAACTTTTACAAGAGTTGTAAATGACATCCACATTTAACATGGAGACGAAACCCCACTATATAGCTGTCAGTCTAAGCGCTTTGTCAATGTCACCCCTTGAATCATTACAGAGGGTTACATATTTTGCTGTCAATGTTTAATTAAAATATATATTTTATTGCACAATGGGTTGGATCTGCACTCCTTTGTAGAAAAAAAACAGTGTTTTCAGACACTTTTTTTCTTTTCATTCCCCTTTTTATGTCCAGGAACCAGGGAGTAATGTAATTGATTAATTTAATTCATAAAGCAAAAATTAATTAGCTAACATCATAAGGCACAATGGCAGCAATGCACAGCACTAAATGAAGCTGGTGAGAATTTCAGTGTGCCAGTGAATACACTGCTTTCAATAAGGTGGTCATGGTCATGGTCAAGGTAAACGTTATTGTCCGCAAGGGAAATTTGTCTTGGGCTAACACAGCTGCTTCAGCCACACATGAAACATAAATGACAAACAGAATACAAAAAACAGGGGGACAACATTACACAGTGCACACAGTGTGACAAATCTGGCTTCTTTCACTGCTGATTCAGAACCTCATTCAACATTTTAGTTAAGGCTGGTACAAATGATTTTTTAAACCTGATGTACTTCCACTTTGGTTCTCTTTGTACCTTCTCCCTGAGGGCAGAAGTATAAACTCTCCATTTAAAACATGGGTATCATAGCGGCGACAATTTTTGGGCATGTTTTAGTGTGGCCAGGCTGCTCATAAATGTTTTGTTTTTTTCACATTGCTTTATTGTGTTATATTTCTGCAATGTTTGGTGTGTTTCATTATGGTACATCCCACTCTCCCAGGGGGCTTTGCACTGTTGCGCGGGCTTTGACAGTCAGTCTATTGTGTGAATCCATGGCAGTGGCCGGTTTGTTATTTTCAATATATTCAACTAAGTAAAGTTCTACGACTACAAAGAAGGTTGTCGTTTTAGTTTTATCAATGGTAGCAGAGGATGGCTAACAACGTTAACTACAGAGTCCCACCGGCGTTTGATGAAAAGAAGTCTTACGAGAGCTGGAAAAATGAAGTTGAAATGTGGAAACTCGTTACTGAATTGGACAAAAAGAAACAAGCCTTGGCTGTTGCTCTATCACTGACGGGAAGAGCTAGAGATACAGCTTTAGAAATACCTGCGGAGGACTTGAACAAAGATGATGGGATGAAGACACTTGTAGATGCACTGGATAATGTATTCCTCAAAGAAGAAAAGGATCGCGCTTACGACGCATACACGGATTTTGACCAGATTCGGAGAGAAAATGACGTTTCCATGGCGGATTACATCGTCCACTTCGAGCAGAGGTACAACAAAATGCGCAAGTTTGACATGCCACTCCCCGACACTGTTTTAGCATTCAAGTTGTTAGACACGGCCAATCTGGATGTTAAAGACAAACAGCTTGCTCTTACAGCTTGTTCAACACTTACATTTGCAAGCATGAAGTCAGCTCTAAAAAGGATTTTTGGCGATAAGACTGTGTTACCCACAAGCAGCAACGGAGGAATTCAAGTGCGACACGATACTGCCTTTTATATTGATCAAAAGAAAGACGGGACACACGGGAGCAAATTCCGTTCCCAAACCAACCACTCGAGGGCGCCATTGACTGGCTCAAATCCACTTGACAGGTATGGAAGGAGAACTAAATGTGCCATTTGTCAAAGTACGTTCCACTGGGCCAAAGACTGCCCACACAAAGCTGAGCACGTCAAGATGACAGAGGAAAATGCAGATGCAGAACAAATTGAAGAATGCAATATTACTTTGTTTTCTAAAGAGACAGTGTCTGATGCGGAAATATTCATGGTGGAGGCTTTAGGTTCTGCTGTGATCGACACCGCATGCACCAGAACAGTCTGTGGTGAAAAATGGTTGGACAGTTACATTCATACACTGAAGGAAAGTGACAGGAATAAAATGGAAAATACAGAGAGTAAAAGAGCTTTCAAGTTTGGTGATGGGCAAGTTGTTCATTCCACAAA
Organism: Benthosema pterotum; assembly: GCA_039105355.1. NCBI lineage: Eukaryota > Metazoa > Chordata > Actinopteri > Myctophiformes > Myctophidae > Benthosema > Benthosema pterotum. Next base: position 19,839,783 of record CM076966.1, on the reverse strand, counting down.
AAAAGTGAAAGTCCCAGCTAAAATAGGCCAAACCAAGTGCCACATCGAGACAGAGGTGGTTCCAGTCGACATTCCCTTACTACTAAGCAAAGCATCGCTAAAGAGGGCAAAAGCTGTGCTTGACATTGAGAACGATAAAGCCACAATGTTTCAAAAACCTGTGCCCCTTGAGATCACATCCTCTGGACACTACTGTGTCAGCATAGTGGACAAAGATTGTACAGCCACTTGTGAGAATAGTGAACCACAAGCCAATGAGGTTCTGGCCATAACAGATGGCATGAGCAAAGATGAAAAACACAAAGCCTTGGTGAAACTTCACAAGCAGTTTGGCCATGCTTCAGTTGAAAAACTTAAAAAATTACTGTCTAGTGCTGGGAATAATGATGATGAGAGCATTACTATTTTGAATGACATTGTAAGCAGCTGTGAAACATGCCTCAGATATAACAGACCCAAGCCAAAGCCATCAGTTGGTCTCCCTATGGCTTCAACGTACAATGAAACTGTGGCATTGGATCTGCATGAGCTAGAACCAAACGTGTGGTACCTTCATATGATTGATCACTTCACCAGATTCAGCGCTGGTAGTATTGTGACCACAAAGAAATCCAGTGAAATTGTGAGACAGTTCATTCATTCCTGGGTGAGTGTTCATGGAGCCCCGTCAAAAATGTTTTTTGACAACGGAGGAGAGTTCAACAATGAGGAAATGAGAGACATGGCAGAGAACTTTAATATTGAAATCAAAGCCACTGCTGCCTTCAGTCCATGGAGCAATGGTTTGTGTGAGAGACACAACAAGACCCTTACGGAAATAATCTTGAAAGTGAAAAAGAGCAGTGGATGTGACTGGAAAACCGCCCTAGATTGGGCCCTGATGGCAAAGAATACAATGCACACTGTACATGGTTTTAGTCCATACCAGCTAGTATTTGGGCAAAATCCAAACCTACCTTCAGTGCTGGTTGATAAACCCCCTGCCCTGGAGGGCACTACAATAAGTAAGTGGGTGGGGCAGCACATTTCAGCATTGCATGAGGCAAGGACGGCATTTACTGAGGCAGAGTGCTCCGAGAGAATCAGGAGAGCTCTGCGCACACAGCTTCGTCCCACAGATGAACACTACGAAACTGGAGACAAAGTGTACTACAAAAGAATGGACTGCAACGAATGGAAAGGCCCGGGAGTGGTCATTGGACGTGATGGCGTGGTCATATTTGTTAGACATGGGGGCACATATGTCCGGGTGCATCACTGTAGACTACGCAAGGCCAACGATCATTACACTGACAAGTCAGTTGACAGCCAAGAAAGTCAGACAGAACTCACTGCAGCAGAATGTGACATGAACAATGTTGTGAATGTACCTGACATTGAATCTAGTGATGTGGACAGTGTCCCAGGCCCTGACACAGAGAATGCTACTGGGGACTCCAATAACGACACAAAGGATGTGTCATTTGAATCAGCTAAACTTACTGAAATCAGTAACTGGGAAAAACATGGAGTGTTCGATGAAGTGAAGAATATCGGACAAAAGTGTATTTCCACAAGGTGGGTGTGCACACTCAAAGACACAGCAGACGGCATAGTCCCAAAAGCAAGACTAGTGGCAAGAGGATTTGAAGAGCTAAACACAAAAGACTCTCCAACATGTGCCTCAGAGTCTCTTCGACTACTAATGTCAGTGATATGTCAAAACAAATGGACACCGCACTCTATGGACATTAAGTCAGCATTCCTTCAAGGAAATGAGTTATCCAGAGACATTTTTGTTCGTCCACCACCTGAAGCTAAAAGCGAGGGAACTCTGTGGAAACTGAATAAATGTGTTTATGGACTAAATGATGCATCACTGTACTGGTACAATAGGGTTAAAGAAACAATGTTACAATCAGGGGGTAAGATGTCACAAGTTGACCCTGCCATTTTTTATTGGTTGGATAATGATTGTAATGTGTCTGGGGTGCTTGCTTGTCATGTTGATGATTTCATTTGGGGTGGTTCACAATGGTTTGCTACAACAGTGATCCCACACCTGCAATCTGTTTTTCAAGTGGGCAGAGAAGAACATGACAGTTTTCGCTATGTAGGCATAGAATATGTCACTGAAAATGGAGTCATTTGTATGCATCAAGAGAATTACATACAGAACCTTCAGCCTATTCCCATAGACATCTCCAGAGCCATAAGCCGGGATGCTCCTCTGACAGAGAGTGAAATTGATGACCTTAGATCAAAAATAGGTCAACTTCTATGGGTTGCTAGACAAAGTCGACCTGACATTATGTTTGATACATGTGTTCTTGCAGCTAACATAAAAAATGCTACTGTACAAAATTTACATGACACAAACAAGGTGGTGAGAAAGTTAAAATCAGAAAAAGTGACACTGAAATTTCAGAATCTTGGAAAAGACAGCTCTCTAAAGCTAGTAGTGTTCTGTGATGCCTCACTAGGAAACCTTCCAGAGGGTGGCACTCAAGGTGGACATCTCATCGTGCTAATGGGTGAGGAAGGGAGATTCTCACCTGTTTTTTGGCAGTCAAAAAAGATCAGGAGAGTTGTCCGAAGCACGCTTGCTGGAGAAACTCTCGCTCTTGCAGATGCTGTTGACAGTGCCATTTCTATTTCTGACCTCCATGCAGAACTTACCGGACATGTCTTACCAATAGTGTGTGTCACTGATAATCATTCCCTTGCTGATGCCATCAAGTCTACAAAGTCAGTGACAGAGAAGAGGCTCCGCATTGAAATCAGTGGCATCAAGGAGCTTCTTGAGAACAAAAGAATCCAACAGATACAGTGGGCACCTACAGGAGAGCAACTGGCTGATTGCTTGACAAAACGGGGTGCGTCTGCACTTCAGCTCCTAAAGGCGCTCAGTGTTGGAATATGGAAACGGGTATAGAGACTTTGAACCAAGACTTTGAACCGAACTGTTTTTGGCCACTTTGTTTTATATGCCTAATGGACATTGATAGACTTTAACTTCTTTGTTTAAAAAAAAAAAAAAAAAAGATGGGAGATTGTAAATGTTTTGTTTTTTTTCACATTGCTTTATTGTGTTATATTTCTGCAATGTTTGGTGTGTTTCATTATGGTACATCCCACTCTCCCAGGGGGCTTTGCACTGTTGCGCGGGCTTTGACAGTCAGTCTATTGTGTGAATCCATGGCAGTGGCCGGTTTGTTATTTTCAATATATTCAACTAAGTAAAGTTCTACGACTACAAAGAAGGTTGTCGTTTTAGTTTTAGTGTGTCCAGGCTGCTCATAAATGGACTGCAGGGACGGGAGTTGTCTAACCCCTATGATCTTCCCTGCTGTTTGCACCAATCTGAACAGTTTGGAGTTGGACCTCAGTTGCACTGAGGTTGTTACCGAACCAAAACTGTAATGCCAAATCTGAAACAGGCTTTCTAGGACTGTCCGATAGAACACCCCTGGGTGGAGACAAATACCATTTCTGTCTTATTGACATTAAGGACAAGGTGGTGATCATCACCACCACTCAACAAAGCTCTGTACTTCTGAGAGGTATTCAGCTAAATCACTATCCTTATTCAGCAGGGCAGTGTCATCTGAGAATTGGATTATGTAATTAATGGGGTTGCCACTTCTACACTCATTTGTGTACAGAGTAAAGAGGATAGGTGAGCTCACGCAGCCCTGCAGTGCTCCAATACTCATGGTTCTACTTTCTGACATGCTGCCATTAACACTGACCCTTTGTGCGCGTTCGCTCAGGAATGAGTAAAACATCTAATAATGAGAGGATGGACATTAAGGTCCCACAGCCTTATAATCAAGAGATGTGGCTGTATGGTGTTAAATGCAGAAAAATCTAATCTGCTAAAATCTATAAGAAGAAGGCATGCGTATACTTTATTATTTAGGTGCCTCAGGAGGAAATAGTCTAAGGCCAAGACTGCATCATCTATACCCCGATCCATTTTGTAAGCAACTGAAAGTCATCCAAAGAACTCCCAACTGCTGCCTTCAGCATACTGATAATGATTCTTTCAAAACATTTCATCAGTACCGAAGTAAGAGCAACCAGACGATAATCATTGTTTTCTTTGCAGCATGTCTTTTTCGGGACAGGGATAATAATAGAGTCGTTCCAGATGGATGGAACAGTACATGCATCCAGTGATTGCTGGTAGATGGGACACCATGTTCTGCTAGCTCCTGGCTGCATGAATGCAGCAGCCAGCCACATATCCCGTCTGGACCTGAAGCCTTACGGGGACGTGTGTGCAAACAGCTTCTGGTGTCTTTTAGGAGCATCTGCACCCCTACCCTGTGACCCACCCATGTATGCTCACCCTGCATGTGGGGGCTCATAGCTTTTCTATTTTTTTAGGCCTACGTTCAGCCTCTAAGTCAGGGGTAGGCAACCTTAGGCACGGGTGCCAACATGTGAATGGTGATCAGTGGCACACTGGCATACGTATGAGTTTCCTTTTAAACTAGACCTATGGCCCTTCGGGGCACAGGTCTCCACCGTTTTGGGTCAGGGTGAAGACTGTTACGTCACCCTGCGGGTGGGTGACGTAACACCCTGCGGGTGACGTAACAAGCCGTGCACGGACGGACACGCGCACGGACAGACACGTGGACAGATGGATGTGTGTACAGACGGACGTGTGGATGGACAGTCGGACAGGGGGCGAAATATAGTCACCACCTTACGGTGGAGACAATAATCATAAATTAGGTTCTCTCAAACTCATGCAAGAAGAAGAAAGAAATGTCATCTGCTTTTAAGTATGCATTCTCAGAATTCAACCTAATGTTGACATGGCACACTGCCTATCAGAAAAATTAAAACATGGCACTTCATGTCAAAAGGTTGCTGACCCCTGCTCTAAGTGTTTCCTGTTTCTCTGCACAGCCCTCTGAGAGAAATGGCAATTCTGTGACTATTGTTTCTCCCCCAATCCTGCTGAATGTGATGATTTCTACAAACCCCCCTATTACTGTTGTTGTAACCGTGTATCAGCCTATGATGATTTCCTTTTTTGCAGAGTGAATATCTGTACAGTATGTAGCCTACAGTATTTTATTATTCTGGTGAATTAAACATGGAGAACCCTAGTGTCTTTTTTAGATTCATCACTAAGATTTTGTGAACTTTAGTTAAACTGCTATTTTAGAATCTGTAAATAACGTTCTCAGTCAATCAAATCATGTAAACTGCAAAACAAAAATAAAACAACAATCTTGCCAACGTCCAGCCTACGAGTAGCGCCCAAACGCGTAAACCTATTCAATGGATAGTGTGAATGACTATAGAGATTTTTTGTGGCCGCCATGCACCAGTGGCGCTATGGCTTAGTTGGTTAAAGCGCCTGTCTAGTAAACAGGAGATCCTGGGTTCGAATCCCAGTAGTGCCTTTTAAAACACTCATCAAACTGTTTACAGTTTCATCTGAAAAATAGCATACATTCACTTCTGTAATCGCAGAGGGGACATATAGTGTGTACGAAACTCTTTGTGAAAGCATCAAAAAGTGATTGAGACCACAAGATAAAAATCCTTCAAAATAAAATCTTTAATAAAACTTAGAACTTATAAATAGGAATCAGACGATTGAATCTGAAACAGTATTGTGCTATTGTTTTTTTTTTAGTGTGAACTACCTTTCACAACGTATGCGTATAGTGTCTGAATTTTAGTCTTGACATGTTATTGTGATTTATTTTGTCAGTAAGTGAGCTTATACTGGTTAACTGATTAAAATAATCTTTACATGTTATATGTAAAGATTATTTACGCAGACATATACATTATATACGCACATTATAATATTACATAAATTATGTATAGTCCAATAAAACATCGTGTATCTTACACATTATTTACGACTTTGCGACATCGGTAGTTTTTATTTCGAAGAGACTTCGCCGGAAGATACACCCCCCTAGCGGTTCACTTGACATAACAGCAGTGTGTTGCCATGACCGCTTCTTATAAGCGACGTCAGGCTTGTAAATATATGTGGTTGAGGCGTACAAATGTTGTTTCATTTTCAAGTCGAGGGCCAAAATCTGCAAACCCCCATCTGAAACCACACAAATCACTGAAGTCTCCTTCATAAAGCTTGTAGGGTAGGACGATAGTGAATCCCCCAGAAACGTTCAAAAACGTACAAGTCGGCATAGGGTTTACAACTACAGTACTTGGACCTTTTTAAATTTTATTTATCTTTTTTACCCTTATTGTGATGATTTCCTGTTCTTCATAGAAGTGTACGTCTGTAAATGTTCTGGCGTATTGAAAATGGTGGAAACTGTTTGATCTCTCTTTGAGAGAGAGAGAGAGAGAGAGAGAGAGAGAGAGAGTGAGAGAGAGAGAGAGAGAGAGAGAGAGAGAGGGAGAGAGAGAGGTCTTTGTATTGGTTTGATTTCGTTTGAAATGCAATCAATAGATCGATCGGTCGTTCGACCAACCAACAACCAACCAACCAATCAATCAATCAAATTAGTACTTTAGGCTTGTTTGTTGCTTGGGTGCTTTTTTCTCACGCGCGATCTGGCAACGACGGGCAGCAGCATTTTAATGTATCGCTGAAGCACGAAGAGAAGGCTTCGTGTGCTGTTGCAGCTCCTGTCCTAGGCTGCGTGAAATGAGTTGACCATTTATGTTTTCTCTTTATTGTTGCTATCATGCATCATTCTTCCCAACAAGGCGAGGGTCTGGAGGTGCGTGTGATGATGATGATGATGATGATCGCTGCTGTGTCTCGGCTGAAATAATAACAGCGTCGCGGTGCAGCAACCACCATAGGAACAAACACAGAGCGACGCTGGCTGCAGATGTTGGCTGAAGAATTGTCTCCAAGATGACAAAAGAACCACAGCGGTCTTCAGTACTACCTGCCTGGTGGGCTGCAATGTAATGTAATGCGGAGCTGCTGCTGCTGCAACCATGGAGGAGGAACGGATCGGAACGGCACGGATTCTGCTGCTGCTTGCATGGATGGGTGCACGTCTGCCTCTGGTCTGCAGCTCTGTTGGTGAGTGAGTCGTGTGTGTGTTCCCCATTATTCTATGCAGTGCCAATGGTTTGGTTCAGCAGCCTGCAGCTGTGCCTCTACCTTTATATTTATTATTATCGCGTTATTGACTGCAACAATTGTACTGCCGCAGTTCTATGAAGAAATAAATAACTGTTTGTGTGTGTGTGTGTGTGTGTGTGTGTGTGTGTGTGTGTGTGTGTGTGTGTGTGTGTGTCTGTGTCTGTGTCTGTGTCTGTGTGTGTGTGTTGTGGTGGTGATGTGATGTGATGGTTTCCTGCTCAGTGCTGTATAATAATTTCTATGTGAGGTCATGCAGCAGATTCAGCCCAGACAGAGAGAGGGGCGATGAGCAGTGTTATGGTTGCAGAGTCGTATTCCTTCCTATCTGTCATTGTGGTTATAAATCATGACAGTTATTGATTCTCCATTGAGAACTGATAGGTGTTGTTGTGTAAACAAAAGCTGCTTGGAGACGTCTGTGATGCTGAGCCACAGAAAAAGGTGTGTGTGTGTGTGTGTGTGTGTGTGTGTGCGTGCGCGTGCGCGTGCGTGCGCGCGTGCGCGAGGTCCATTCTGTTAAACAGCATTACATCACTGTTCTGCACAGCATCACTCCTGGCTGCATGTCTCACTTCTACAGGACACAGCACTACTCTCTCTCTCACCCAGAGAGTGTCTGTCATGATAACCATTCACTAGAGTGTAATTTTAACATCGGCTGACTGAAATTATGAAATATCTGGGCATACAGTACATGTGATGCTAACAAAGCAGATGCCATTTTCAGTATTGTGGTGGAATTTGAAAGTTGTCATTTTGATATTTTATATTTGCTTTACTAACATAGGCTGCATTAAAAAACATTTATTTTACCTGAGTTGACCAAGCAAAGATGGTGAAACCTCCACAAAAAAGCAGGATAAATTAAATGCAAACAAAAGTAGAGTTGGTATGATGACACAAATATGACACACACAGAACAGAACAGAAGTTATGTAGTTATGTCACAAAGGCAGAGAAATAGAGAAACTCTGTATGTTTGTCTATTGACAGGTCTATTGACAGGGGCATAGAGAAAGTCAGTAACCCAACCTCTAGATCACTAGCCTCGACACCCAGGCTTTCATTTTCATTTGCGTTGCGCGAAAACGGAAAGCCTGGACTAACTTAAGTTGTTACACACAGTGGCCTTGAGGCGGGAGTCAACTTTCCGGGGTGGGCGTCGCTCTAGGCCAGGCTACTAGATCACAGGTTCAATCCTCAACATAGATCTGATATTCATGCGTTATTTGTGGGGAAGGAATAAAAATCATAATTTTCCTATAATGGCAGGGATGCCTGATTGAAAGTGCACAAACTGTGTTTTTTTTGTACTGTAGGCCTAATTCATTGTAAAAGTCACCTCAGCTATTTATAGCAGAGCTCCTTCAGGGGCTAATGATCAACCACATTAATTAAATGTAAATCACTGAGCACAGTGGGTCAACCACAACACCCCACAGTGTCATACACCACAAAGAGAGTGTGTGTGTGTGTGTGTGTGTGTGTGTGTGTGTGTGTGTGTGTGTGTGTGTGTGTGTGTGTGTGTGTGTGTGTGTGTGTGTGTGTGTGTGTGTGTGTGTGTGTGTGTGCGCGCGCGCGTGTGTGTGTACACACTGTGGATGTTGGGTAAAGCCCCAGTGTAAGGTGACACTTCCACTGCCTTACAGACACATTTCCCTTTCAGTTCACACGCATGCAAATACAAAAGACTGACATGGAGGAACACCAAGGGGCATGGGGAGTCTCCCACTGTGCTCTGGAAATGGCTTCAGTTGGCGACATTCAATTAATCTACTTCATGAGTTACTTTACAATGACTTTAAAAATCACACCTGTGTGAACGCGGGAAAATCAAGCATTTAAATCTACAGCCAGTGGTGTCTTCTGCTGCTACTGCTGCTGCACTGCAGGCTAAAAAAGAGACGTGGGGGGATTGAGGCCACTCTGGTTTTTGGTTGGGCGGCTTGTGGGATATACAAGTTCTAATTGGAGATTCCAATCAATCATTTTGACGATTCATTGTGCAGACATGTTGGTGTGTACTGTGTACATGTTCTCTCTCTCTCAGCGGGTTGTGGAGATCAAACAGTGTTCCACACCGAGAGGAGGGGGGTGATCTACAGCCCCTCCTGGCCCCTCCCCTACCCTGCTGCTGTCAATTGCTCCTGGGGCATCGTGGGAGCTCGACGAGAGGTCATTACCATAAGGTAAAATACACAGAGCACACACACACACACACACACACACACACACACACACACACACACACACACACACACACACACACACACACACACACACACACACAGGGTTCATATACTGTATTTTTCACATGACTGCTCATCAGTGTTGGTCAATATTACTTAGGAAGGTAACTTCTTTACTTTACTTGTTACCCCTTAGACAAAGTAATATCATTACTTTACTTATTACTGGAATCGAAGAGTAATATATTACATATTACATTATTACTTTCCCAAGTTCTCAACTCCCACCTTAATAGAGATGTTCAACATAATCTGTTTAGTGAGCTCTTTTTAGAAGTGAATCCAATTTATTGGAATAATCATAGTCTCCAATCCCACAAACTGCACCTGAAAACAAAGCCAACAAAATCCGACATTGTAATTGTCGTTTTAGATGAAAAAATCAAATGAGCAGGGAGAAGCAATGGGAACATTTTAACCTTGAATCACAAAACAGACCTGCAACTAACAAAACAAGATTTTGAAATTTGTCTCTTTAAACTTTTCCACAATTGTTTTCAAAGACAGTTGAGGTCTTTTATTTAAAAACAAAATACAAAATAAAGCAGCAAGCGATTTGTAGTGTACATAACTGTGCGCAGGATGCAGCGTGTGGACTGGATCTACAATCTGGTGCACATCTCTGTTGTTACAGTACCTATCGATAGCTTGTAAATCTGTTCTATTTTTGCATGGAACAACAAGCTCATTTTAAAAAAGTAACTTGGCGTTACTTGCAAAATAATGTGTTACTTATTACCCATTTTTGTAATAAGTAATCTCGTTACTTTACTTTTTGGAGCAAAAGTAATAATATTACAGTAATATGTAATCTAAAATGAGTTACTGCCCAACACTGCTGCTCATTGCAGCGATTTTAGTCCATAGGAATTCAGATTCAAAACAGAATATCAGTATAATCAAATATGTAAATTAACTCGTTACTCGGATCGGTGAACCAATATTATCAAGCACGTCCCGCCCCTTCTAGACCAGAAAGCATGCTGGCTGGGCCAGGCTACTGCTACAGTATATATAATAACATTATCCATAATAATGATGTACAGTGTGCTTTGTGCTTTGTTTTTTATGAAGATTGTTTACAATGAAAATAACTGATTTTTAAAAGAAGCTATAGCAATACCCTGCAAAACATTTCTGCAGACAGGACAATTTGTAAAAAACCTGAGGCTGTAATGAAATTAAAATCTTTGTTGAATCTCTACCACTGATAGATTGGACAGAATAGATATTGAATGAAATATGTGATACATTGTTACATTGTCCTTTCACCACAGGGCGTGTGGTCTGTATACAGTATCATTGACCAACAGGCTTTTTAGCCAGGCTGTTCTGATCTATTTTCTGCTCTCCTACATACCGGTACCGGTGTCTGTTTAATTTAAAATTCTCAGCTCTGCTCTCTGACACATTTCCTCCTTGATTTGATAAGCAGCAGAGAGCCAGACAATATCTGTCTGTCTGTCTCCCGGTCCGTCTGACTGTCTGACCGGCTGATTGTCTGTCTGACAGTCTGTCAGAATGTCTGATGGTCTGTCTGTCTGATGCTCTGTCTATCCATCTGGCGGTCTGTCTGATGTCGGCCTGTCACTGTCTGTCGGACTCTGCTTGGCCTCTTTGTTTCTAATTATATCTTCCTTGCAATTCTTTTCTTTACACTATAGGTGCAACAGTTAAAATACTGTAACTTATCTACTATATCTCTTGATTTTCTAAAAAGACATATAACAAACAGATTACAAAGACAAAAAAGGTCAAAATCATAAGTATTCAAAGTCTGTGTTAATGACTGCTTTCCACTTTATTATGTCCATTTACACCATACACGATAAATTCAATTGCTCTTCTTGTTGATTGTGGACTGGTGTATTCTGACCTTCTACATTCAATTACCTCAATCCTCTCCTGTAGTTTCCGTAACTTTGACGTGGATGATGTGACGGCGGCTGGTTGTTCAGGGGACTGGCTGGAGCTGTCTACTCCAGGATGGAGTGAACAGGCCAGGCTGTGTGGCTCCGTGCTCCCCTTACCCTTCATCTCCTCCAGCGGCCGAGTCAGTCTCTGCTTCCACTCCCAGAACAACAGCTCTGGTCAGGCTCAGGGATTCAGACTGTCATATATCAGAGGTAAACGAGAACGGTGTCCGTAGAAAAAAATGGCTAAATAAAGCTGCTTGCTGGGATCCCTTTAGACGAGAACAGCATTTTCCGGAGGGTTGAAGGATTGAATGAATGAATGAATGAAATTTTTATTAACAGAGATGAGAGTTATAGTACAAGTCAAGTACACACTGCTACAAAACTGATAACAGCTTGGAGAATTACAGTACAATTCAAGTACAACTGCATCAAATCTGAAAAGCTGATTGGACACACTAGTTAAGCATACACTTGTTTACAATAGTGGCCAACTTGTTCATTTCATTGAGGCATTCAAATACCGTACATACAAAACAACTACTTCAGTAAAAACAGAAGCATCAAATCATGGGGGCAAAATCATAGTGGAGGTAAAAAAAGGGAAAAGAGAAATGTACAAAGAGGAGAGGCGGGGTGGGTGGGGGGATTTTATATACATTTTTGTTTTACAGAGGCCAGTTAAGAATTGCAGCCATCTGTAGGTGCCCTTTGAGGGCGGTTTTGAAGGAGTCAAGGGATTTACATGCCTTTATGACTGTTGGTAGGGCATTCCACATTTTGGTGGCATATGAGCGGAAGGAATTAAGACCCTTGTTTGTACCAAATCTGGGTTGGACATGGTTAGTAGCACTCCCTCTGGTGTTGTGGGAGTGTACTTCATTGACATTAAGGAAGTATTTGGATAGGTATAAGGGTATTTTGGTAGAGTATCGTATCTTGTGGACCAAACCCATTGCGAGATGTTGTACTCTGTCGTCAACCCTAAGATTCCCTAGTCTACACACAGTACTGGGCAGCGTTCCAGTCCAGATTAACGTTTTCACAAGTAGCACTGATGCTACCTACATTACCATTACAAATAAACAAATAGTCTATATCAGTGGTTTTCAATTTCAACCTTGTCAGGCTGGTGACCCCCCAAACTAATCAGGCGGGTAGTAAGGAAAAAAAAAAAAAAAAGAAAAACGGAATCAACGGTTGATTCTTTCCCTTGTGTTTGCCAAGTAGCACTGGTTGTTAAATTTTAAGTCGCATGTTAAGACATTTTAGTGGCATAAGCGACCAATATACTCGCACGCTGGAACCCTGGTACTGTAATGTTTACTGTGTAGTAGTGAGTATTTGCTCTCCAGCTACACACACAAATCAAGTGGGAAGACTCAGATAAAAGCAGCTAATTGGCTGCTATCACAGGTGATGCCAGAGAAACTCAGCACGCTGGCAATCAATATGCAGAGAAGAACAAGGAGGCACTGATTTGTTGACTCGTTATTAGCGCCTGTGGCTAATTGAACCTATCATCAGCCAACCTCTCTATAAGTCACTTGAGCTCTATGAGGCTGATTCCTTTTCAATGCGAATTAGACAATTAAATTAAACAATCTAAAAGTATGACTTAAATTGAACTAAGATTAATGAAATAACCATAAGTAATTCTTGACTTTCATATACAATGCATCCATTTGTCCTTTTTTCTTATCTTATATTCAAATGGTTCTGATTTGAAAATTATATTCACCTATTCACACACACATTCGTCCATCGAAAACCACACAAGGCACCAACGTGCACATCCAGAGCAATCAGAAGCTCAGCGTCTTGCTCAAGGACACTATGTATGCTGTTATTGTAACCTGTCTCCTGTCCGTAGGTCACCTGGGTCAAAGCAGTTGCCCGCCGGATGAGTTCCTGTGTGGGAACGGGAAGTGTTTGCCCCTGACCTGGAAGTGCAACGGCCAGGACGAGTGCGGCGACTCCACGGACGAACGGGGCTGCTCCCCTCCCCCCACCGACGCCCTGCCCCTCCTCCGCCGCCCGCCCTGCCCCCCCGGCTCCTCCCCCTGCACCCGTGGGCCCTCCACCCTCTGCCTGTCCCCCTTGCTGCGCTGCGACGGCCGGCGCGACTGTCCCGACGGCAGCGACGAGCGCGGCTGCGCCGACACCGCCTGCGGGAAGAAGCGGCTGGGGAACTTCTACGGCTCCTTCGCCTCGCCGGACTTCTACATCCGGGTCAACCGCAGTGCGGTGGCGGTGGGGGGGTCAGCTGGGGGGAAGGCGGGTGGAGGAGGAGGGGGCGACGGAGGCGAGGTTCGGTGCTCCTGGTTCCTGGACACCCAGGACCCCAAACCCATCGTCCTGCAGCTGGACCTCAGGCTGGGCCCCTCCGACTCGCTGCACGTCTACGACGGCCTGGTGCAGAGGGCAGAGCGCCTCCTTCAGGTCAGGACCCAGAAGTGACGCTATTACAGGAGTTAGCTCTCACGCCTGTACTTTGACTGTACTTTGACGTCTGGTTGCAGGCACCTGTTCTGCTAATGTTAAAGGGGCTCCACCATGGTGTTTTTACCAGCCCCAGTGTATTCTTAAGCTCCGTCCGTATAGCCCACTTAATCAGACCTACCGTAATTTCCGGGTTATAAAGCGCACCTGAAAATAGGCCGCATCGGCCAAATTTAGCAAAAAATCAATTGTGTACACATACAGGACGCACTGGCCTATTAGCCGCGGGTGTTTTAATGCTTAATTACCATATGTAAGGGTTCTTGCACAGATGAGATTGTCGGCAACGAAATGCTGTTTGAGAAGCATCCTTTTTATTATTTAAACGATTACAGAACTGCACGTGCTGTATGTAATTAACGCTAGAGCCATGGACCAGGGACTGATCTAGGCATAGACATGGGGGGGGCAATGCCCTCTAGACGCCCTGACTGCCCCACCAAACATGACGGAATGCAAACAATGAAAACTTCAAAGATATTTCAAATCAAATGCTTATAGCGGTAGTTAAACATTGACTAACTACAATTGTGGCACCACTAAACCAACTGCCATTTTCGGCTGCCCCCCCGATTGAGAAATATTACATCCAGGCCTGGCCATAGACTGTAGCCAGAGATACGCAAACTCTGATCACTTCATGAAACCAAATGAGCGCTTGCAGGTCCAGTTTGGTTCATGAGGTGAACTTTTACACTCTCAAAAAGGTAGCCTACCGTACATCTGGTTAAACAGCTGTCCACCATTTAGCTGGGGACCACCAGGAATCCTCTCAATGTTTAAGACGCTCGACGAGGCGTCTTTTTTGCCGCCTCCACGGACTCCTCCTCCTCCTCCTGATCGCGCTGCTGCTGCAGCATACCAGCCTTTCGAAACCCGTTCGTGGATGTTTTGACACTTTTCCACGCAGTCAGGATCCACTGGCAGACTTGAGAAAAAGTTGCTTTCCGCATGGTCCTCGTGCTGGCGTTCCGAGGAGCTGGCGTCTCCGCCGTGCTGGCGTCTCCGCCGCGCTGGCGGTCCGCGCACTGGCGGTCCGCGCGCTGGTGGTCCGCGCGCTGGTGTTCCGAGGAGCTGGCGTCTCCGCCGCGCTGGCGGTCCGCGCGCTGGTCCGCCGTCTAACCATTGATCCATTGATCCCAAGGCTACGTGCAGCAGATATTATTTTTCAGCCAGCTCGACTGCCTTTAGCTGCGTTATATGCACTTCTTCGTTTGTTTTCCATGATGCATTTAGTAGTGTCTGTCTTAGCGAACTGCCTGTGACCTGTCCCCTACATTTCCTGCTCGGGCCGGCTTAAAGATGGTGTGCATACCGTGCATTTAGACTTAGAACGCCGGGCCCTATAGTGTGTGTTGGCTGTAAACATCCATACATTGGCCGCACCGCTGAATAAGCCGCTGGGTCCAAAGCACGGGGAAAAAAGTCGCGGCTTATAACCCGGAAAGTACGGTATATTGAGATCTGTGAGTTTCTGTGTGTGTCTGAGTGGGGTGTGAATGGGTAATTTTAATACTCCTTCTCCATTTAATTTTGCCTCCACCCTAAATCAAAGAAGCCCAATAGAACCAACTGAAACCAGGCAGACCATGCATATTCTAATGAGACTGGGGATGACAATAAGGCGGGTGGGGGAAGCAATGAGGAGGGAGGGGGGAGTTGCTGTTTTTGTGGACATTTGTAGTATTGCAGCCAAAATGGATTGGGAAAGTATGAAAAAATAATTATTTAAGTGATTGTTTTCGGCTAAAGAGCTTATAAAAGCGTATTACAAGGCAACATTTATATGATACATTTTAAATTCATGGTGGATCCCCCTGTGTGGCTGAAGATGTCTCAATTCAAAGTGCGGGCACTAGGGGGGGCTAGCTAGGGCAGCGCACTGCACAACCCTAGAAGTGCGCGCACTCTGGATTGGGAATCGGCTAATGTTTCTGCTCACTACTGTGGGGAGAAAAAACATGTCCAGAATACCAATTCGATGCAATGATGTGCAATTACCAGTTACCAGTAGCTACACTATAATGCTATGTCTGGTGTTGGCTTGAATAGTCGTGTAATAATATCACTTGACCTGCACCTAATTGCAAAAAAAACAAACTCAACTGATTTTGAATCTTTAATATGCCCAGAATAACATACAAAAAGTTGCCTGGAATTGTCTGGGGGGAAAGTTGTGAAAATAGCCTCTAAAGCAGGGGTGTCAAACTCATTTTGGGGTGGGGGCCGCATTGGACTTAATGTGACTTCATGGGGGCCGGAGCACCGCGGTGCCAGTCGTGCTGCGGTGCCAGTCGTGCTGCGGTGCCAGTCGCGCCGCGGTGCCAGTCACAGACTGCAAGCATGCACACGCATGTTTACGTACACAGCCGTAATTTCTCTGCTACAGTATATCACACAATCAAGTTTATTATTAAGAGTAGCTATTAATAGTTATTAATGACTTTCATTATTGGTTTTATACTTGTAGCCTAGATTAAGACATTTGCTATGGGAGATGCTATTTTTATTTACAGTGCGCCAATAAACCATTCAAAAATACAAAAAAATAAATTTCAAATAGTGTCTTAGCTGAAATTTGGAAATGGCTACACAGCCCATGGAATTATGAAGACCTGCTTTTTATTGAAGTGATGGATCATCGAACATTAAAAAATAATGATGAATAACAATAACTAATGCTTCTAAAATACAGTATATTTTTTAAACTCTGAATTGATTATTATTACCCGTATTTATATTTAAATAGCCAAGCTGTGATCTGAATGATCCATCAGTTATAGACCCTTATACTGGTGAAGTAACCTGACTCCGCCAGATGGGGCAGCAGAGAGAGGAGGAGGGAATACTCCTCTCTCTGTTGCCCCATCTGGCGGAGTCAGGTTACTGCTGAGGTATAGTTCTCACTTTGCAGCGCCAGTACACCCCCCCCCCCCCCTCCTTCCCTCCCCCCTCCACTCTCTGCCAGTCAACATTCCAATCAATTAAGTACTCTCAGCTGTGAAGCTACCGGACTAGTGCTCAGAGAAGAGAACTCAGAAGCATTTCTTTAAACGACCATAACTTTTGATAGGAACGTGCTAGAGACTTACTTTTTTTTTGATAGACTCAGACATTTTTGCTCTACAAGCCTGGGGCCGGATTAAATCAGAGCGGGCCGCATCCGGCCCGCGGGCCGTATGTTTGACACCAGTGCTCTAAAGTATGAGACTACAAAAAACGTTTTTTGTCCATTTCTGCTAGATTTCACCATGCTAAACCATATAACAATTTGATTGAATGGTTTACCAAACATTTCTCAGTTGTTCCATATGTATTTCTTCCTATAGAATCCAGTTCTGCAATGTATATTTTTGTATTGTGCATAATTATTGAATTTATCTGCATATTCACACATGGGCGGAAATGACAGGAAAAATCCTATAACAATTTGTCAAGCAGTTTTATCAAACTTTGCTCGGATGTTCAGTATGTATATTTTCCTCTAGATTCAATTTTTGCAATGTACAGTACTGTGCATAATTAATGACACATAAGTAGGGTTCACAACCGTTCCGTATAATACGGAATCGTTCCTTAATTGAACACTAAATGATGCGTTCCGTATTGAATCGATACGGAACGCGGTTTGTTCCGTGTTTCCCAAAATGCCTCCTGTGCGATCCGTCGCACAAACATCGACACTGAATTTAACAGTAGTGAACAAAATAAAGCAGGAGATATATTTAAGACAGCACAATTCTCTGTGGTGAGTGCACACAGGACTTCTCACGAGCAGAAACCCAAACCAAAACCTCCCCGTGGCTGCTGCTGTGTGCCAAATCCTGCCGTGCCCAGAGCCATAGAGTGAGAGAGTTCCGCAAACTCCCAGAGCCATATAGTAAGAGAGTTGTGCAAACCCCCCACAACAACTGTCACAGACTTAGTTCTCATGAATGAAACTGCACCCAGAGATCGATTTGGTATGCTTATCTTTTTACAAGATGTTGAGTACTATTTATTTTTTCCTGCCTAAAGCTGCTGATGTGGGTATATGCCTATAGCCAGGCTATTTCAGTAGGCTAATATGGTTGACGATTTATTAGTAAAAGTCTAATAAATGTGTGCGTATTCAATACAAATTTTGCCCATTTAAAAAAAAAAAAGAAAAGTCTTTAAAATCGGGATTCTTAATGTTGTAAAAACAATGGACTACTTGTTCATAATTGATTAACAGTTATACAGCGCAATAGGCCTACCAGCCTGCCCCTTCCTTACTGACCACAGTAAACTGACCCCAGAGGTTAATATGGTATGTGAAATCATCCCTCCACCTTCAACCGCTTATCCGTAGTTGGGTCACAGGGGCAACAGCTCCACCAGAAAACTGCAGACTTTCCTAACCTAATAACCGCGCTGCTTCGCCGTGTGGTCGTAGAAGTGTTCCTTATTCCAAGATCTCAGAGTTGGCAACCCTACACATAAGCGGAATTAATTTGATATGTTGATGTGTATATGTAATTTGATTGTTTGTTTCTGGTATTACATCATAAACATACAACATAGTCACTATGAATGAAATATAAGCTAGGAATGTAAGGATAGAAATTCTATATGCATATATTAACACTATGGTCCCATGTTTACAAAAATGGTATACGGTATGTTTGCTAACTGCAAAATAAGATACTAAGTTGAGCCTTTCCATAGCATAGGTCGAGGCTAGGGCAAGTGATATGGGCCAGCCGCTTCGACCTCTATCCATCGATTGAATAGACACTTATCAACAGAAATGTTACGATCCAATCGTGCCGGTATAGCAGATATTCAGATACCCGCCGGGCAAGTAGATATTTTGTATTCATTGCATCGGTGGATCACGGATATTACTAGTCGGGCGGGGCGAAGCATAGTTTTACTGAAGTTATGTTTAGGGTTAGTAACCGCATAAAGCACCGTCTAACCCTAACCCTAGCCTAATCCTAAACCCTAAACATCTCACTCACTCACTCATCCCATGGCCTAGAAGGCCGTAGGGGTGCCACGGTGGACGCCTGGGCAGTCAGGGATCTCCAGCGATCTCGGTCCTCAGCTGTTCGTAGCAGGGTCTGGAAGCTGCAGCCAGTCCATTCCTTGATGTTGTCCATCCAGCACTTCCTCTGCCTGCCTCTTCTCCGCTTCCCCTCCACTGTCCCCTGTAGAATGGTCTTGGACAGTGAGGTATGCCTTGTGATGTGACCATACCAGGCCATTTTGCGACGTTTTACTGTTGAGAGTACGGGCTCCTGTTCTCCAGCATGGGTGGTGACTAGCTGTCTAACATAGTCATTTGTTCGGTGTTCTGAGTAAGATATGTGCAGCATCTTCCTGTAGCTCTTGTTCTCGAAGGCCTGGATCCTACGCTCGGTGTCTGCTGTGAGTGTCCAGCTCTCACAGCCGTATAACAGGGTGGAGAGTACAAGTGACTTATACAGCCTGACCTTCACCGGGAAGCTGATGGTGTTGCTCCTCCAGATTCTGGCCAGTCTCGTCATGGCTGATGTTGCTACGCCGATTCTTGTTTTGATCTCCTTTGTGGAGCTGCCATCTTGACTCAGAAAGGACCCAAGGTATTTGAAGTCCTTGACCACTTCCAGGGTTTGCCCGTTCATGGTGATGTTTGTTGGTGTTGTGTTATTGTGGCTATTGACCAGAATCTTACTTTTCTCCGCACTAATCTCCATGCCATATGCCCTCGCTACCTGTTCCAGTCTGGTGGTGAGTTCCTGGAGTTCAGCTTCACTTTTTCCCATGAGGTCTATGTCATCGGCAAACCGGAGGTTGCAGATGGGTCTTCCTCCGATGGATATGGATGTGTGGAATTCTTCGAGGGCCTCATCCATGATGTTTTCTAGAAAGACGTTGAATAGAACAGGAGAGAGAAGACATCCTTGGCGGACACCGATTGTTGTTCTGAAAAGTTCTCCCATGGTGTTGTTGATGAGAACTGCGCTGCTTGAGTTTGTGTAGAGTGACTGGATGACCTGGATGAGATTATTGTGGAAGTTGTAGTTTCGGAGCACCTGCCACAGCCCCTCATGCCACACACGGTCAAAGGCTTTTTTAAAGTCGATGAAGTTGTGGTAAAGGTCATGTTGGTGCTGGAGGTGTTTCTCTATGAGTAATCTGATGTTGAAGATCTGCTCTGTGGTGCTCCTTTTTGGTCGGAATCCTGCTTGCTCTTCGGAGATGATTTCCTCTGCCTTGCTCTTTAGCCTGTTCAGAATGATCCGCAGCAACACCTTGCTTGCGTGGCAGATCAGGCTGATGGTTCGGTAGTTCTGACACTGCCTTGAGTTCCCTTTTTTGGGGATGGGAATAACGAGCGATTGTGTCCATTTTTGGGGCCATTGCTTGGTTTCCCAGATATTTTGACAGATGTGTGTAAGTACTTTTATTGTCTCATGCCCTCCATATTTCCAAAGCTCTGCAGGAATGTTGTCGATGCCTGGTGATTTGCCAGTTTTCAGGCTCCTTACTGCCTCCTCCACTTCAGCCTGGAGTATTGGTGCATCGTCAACTTCGCTGCTGGCCTTTGCGGCATCGGTAAGTATGTTCAGGTTGGGTTTTATTGTAAAGTTGTAGAGTTCCTGGCAGTACTCTGTCCATCTTTCGGTTACTGCTATCTTTTCAGTTAGCAGAGAACCATCCCTATCTTCTATTATTGTTGCTATATGTTGTTGTGTCTTTGTCAGTGTCTTTAGTGTGGCGTATGCTGCTTTGCTGTTGCCCTGTCTTATCCCTGCGTCTATGTTTTCACACTGCTCTGTGATCCACTTCTCCTTGGCTTCCCTCATCCTTTTCCTGATGTTTTTGTTCACCAGGGTGTGCTGTTCTGCTGCCTCTGGGTCGTCCTTCTTGGTCCTTTTTAAGGCCCTCCTACGGTCACACAGCCCTAAACATAACCCCAGTAAAACTAGGCTATGCCTACACCTAACCCCAACCCTAAACTTAACCTCAGTAAACTTATGCCTAAACCTAACCTAACCCTAACCATAACTTCAGTAAAACTTCCTTCACCCCGCCCGACTAGTAGTATCCGTGATCCACCGATGCAATGAATACAAAATATCTACTTGCCCGGCGGGTATCTGAATATCTGCTATACCGGCACGATTGGATCGTAACATTTCTGTTGATAAGTGTCTATTCAATCGATGGATAGAGGTCGAAGCGGGTGCATGGGCTAAGATGAAGTCTGAAGGAGCGTTTTCAGACTGTGGCTGAAGATTGGGAGCGAATCTGCAGTTCTGTTTCGCATTCGGCTCATGTGTCGGCTAATCTGAGTGCTCTGGAAGGCTTGTATAGGATGCGATCAGACAAGATACAGCATATAGTTCCATATTGTAGTTGCTTTGAATGGCGGCATCCAATATTCGTACTGCAGACAGCAGCCAGGAGCCAATGGAGGGACCAAGGAAGCTGTAGTAGGTTGGATCAGTGGAGAGGCTTAAGTATGCCAGTAAGGATGGAGTTAACAGTAACGAGGGAGTTATGCTTTGAAGGAAGCAGGGTGGCAGAGGGTGTGTAGAGCCCAGGATCACATTAGGAATAGGCACAGGGTGATGTCTGAAGTATAAATCTACAAGAAAGGGTGATACATGTAGCTGTAATGTGTGCTTTGAACGAGAGCTGACTGTCCAGGACAACACCAAGGTTCCTGGCTGTTGGGACAGATGATACCAGCGTGTTGTCAACGGAAATGGTTCGTTCCGGCCCTATGCTCAGAAGAACCTCAATCTTGAACCCAGAATTGAGAATATTGTTTGCTATTATTCAGCAACACTGGTCAGAACAACAACGATTGGGTATCTGAATGATGATTTAACAAAGCTCACATTGATAAATTCAGTAGAAAACAATTACTGGCAGAACAACCTTTATGTGTTGAATGTAACACTAGCAACTTTACACCAAACAATCCTGTAGGATGGAAAAAGTTTTTCTGGAGACACATTCCACTCAGTTCATGGAGACTTCATAATTGAGGTGACTGAACAAAGAGGTCAAAGTCAGGTGTGGTCTCATGCAAGGAGGATTCAGTACATCACTCAAGGCAGAATCTCATGGCCAAAGAGAATTAGCTCTTCACTAAGCCCCTCCCCAATCCGGCCGTGTCCAATGGGCATGCTGGAAGAGGAAAGCTTGAAAAGGAAAGCCTGACCTGGATGGCAACAGTTGCTAAAGTATATGGATTGGCATTGGACAGTGAACAAACCCCGCCCCAAAAGGTGGGGCTTAGAGAAGAGCTTATTGAAGAGAACTTACTGATACTGACGAGTTCAAAACAAAAAGAAACTATCCAAGGTGCTGAAAATTAACAAGTTGACCAGATAGATGTCCATGCACATGAATCAATTCGCATCAGAAGTGGCAAGGCATTTAAAGACTGGCCAAGCCATAGATGAAGAAGTTGTGAAAGGCTTGTTAGAATAATCAGACAGAGACACTTGACAAAAAAGGGAAGGGGCTAAGTGAGCCTTTCTACAGTACATAGTGATGAAAACAAGACAGAACTGATCAGAAAATCTGAAGGAATTTAAACATCTGGAGACAGTGTACTCAGATATATATTGATTATCGTACACCAGAGGACAATGCCTGCAAGTGTCAACAGACAACAGTCAATGGTCTTGTCCCAGTTTGGTTCACCCACAGAGTTTTCACCAAACCTGAACATAAAACCTCCCAGGAAATGAAGGGAGAAGACGAAAATGATTAAGAATTCCCGGTAAGAGGTCAAAGATGAAAAGGCAAAGCAGAAAAAAATCCTACATCCTTTTCAGACATCTTCTTCCTTATTAGAGAGTGACAGTGATTTTGTACTAATGCATCAGACAAATGACTTTTAATAACAGTTGTCAGTTGATCTCAAATCAAATATCAAATTATCCATATACAGTAGATTATCGAATTGTTTCTACCCATGTGACAAATATGCTAATTATCAAATTATATATGCTCAAGATATATTGCAGAATTTCATTCTATAGGGAAGAATACACAGAGATTATCTGAGAAAAGTTTGGTAAATCAAATTTCCCAAACTATCAAAACTGTCAAATTGCTATAGGGTTTTCCCTGTTATTTCCACCCATGTCAAATATGCAAATTATCTTATTAATTATACACAATACAAAAATGGCCATTACAGAAATGGATTCTACAGGACTAAATAACAATCAACTGAGAAAAGTTGGGTAAACAATTTAATCAAAATGTTACAGGGTTTGACATGGTGAAATCTAGCAAAAATTGCCAATAAGACATTTTTTTTTTGGTAGGGTCATACCTGACAGGCAATTTTCTAAACTTTCCCCTCAGACAATTCCAGGCAACTTTTTGTATGTTATTCTGGGCATATTAAAGATTCAAAATCAGTTGAGTTTTTTTTTTTTGTTGCAATTAGTCCAAGGTCAAATGACATTATTACTGGACTGAAACAATCTAATTATACATACACATCAACATATCAAATTAATTCCGCCTATGTGTCAAATATACTAATTGTCATTAATTATGCACAATACAAAAATGTACTGTGCATTGCAGAAATTGAATCTACAGGAAAAGATACATACTGATCAACCGAGCAGAGTATGATAAACCCGTTTAACAAATTGTTATAGGATTTTTCCTGTCATTTCCGCCCATGTGTGAATATGCTGATAAATTCAATAATTATGCACAATACAAAAATATACATTGCAGAACTGGATTCTACAGCATGAAATACATATGGAACAACTGAGAAATGTTTGGTAAACCATTCAATCAAATTGTTATATGGTTTAGCATGGTGAAATCTAGCAGAAATGGACAAAAAACGTTTTTTGTAGTCTCATACTTTAGAGGCTATTTTCACAACTTTCCCCCCAGACAATTCCAGGCAACTTTTTGTATGTTATTCTGGGCATATTAAAGATTCAAAATCAGTTGAGTTTGTTTTTTTTGCAATTACGTGCAGGTTGACCCCTTTTTTCCCATATAATGCCTGTAGTATTAATTAATCGTGTGTGTAAATGGTGGTCTTGATTGTTCCGCAGGCTCTGTCCCACCATAACAACCACAGGCCAGCTCTGTTGGAGTCCACCAGGGGCCAGATGAGTGTGTTGTACATGGCTCAGCCTCATGGCCTTGGGCACGGCTTCAATGCCACCTACCAGGTACCTCCACAGCTCTAACCACACATAATAATAATGGATTGCACTTGTATATCGTTTTCTATGCACTAGTGCCTACTCAATGTGCTTTACAATGGTCCATTCATTCACTGGGAGTCCAAGCGGTGAACGGTAGACGGCTGGTATTCTTGATCGCTGTGGTGTAGCCAGGTATGGTGTAAGTCTTCTCATTAACTGCGTGGCAGCAAATCAGGTCTGGGGCCTTGTGGTAGTCCAAAAGCCTGTACCACCAGACCTGGGCCTGGTGGTAACATTTTTAATTGAAGGGGCAAGTGAATTCTAGACTTGAATTGCAGGTTTTGATTATTGCAGGTTTTAATTGAGATGAGAAGACTTACTCCATACCTGGCTACACCAAAGTGATCGATGATACTAGCCAATGCCAGCGTCCTCAGTGTTCTCACACCAATAGTGACGAGCTCACATGGACCAACTCATAGGAGGCAATCTAGCGTGTCTTGCCCAAAGATTCTAATTGCTAACCAATGGATCATTGGACGACCATCTCTCCCTCCCGAGCCGTAGCAGCCCTGTAATATACCTGTAATAGGAGTTTTTTCTATGTTTTTTTTAGGTTAAAGGCTACTGTTTTCCTGGGGAACACCCGTGCGGTGGTGACCAGGGCTGTTACTCAGACAGACAGCGCTGCGACGGCTACTGGCACTGCCCTTCTGGACGCGACGAGGAGGGCTGCCCGGCATGCCCGGCAGGAGAGTACCCGTGCGAGGGGACGGGCAGTGGCCAAGGGGGTCGTGGGACGGGCGTCGGTGGCAGCAGTAGCGCGACATGCTACCCGGCCTCGGAGCGCTGCAACAACCAGAAGCGCTGTCCGGAAGGCTCGGACGAGAAGAACTGCTTCGACTGCCAGCCGGGGAACTTCCACTGCGGCACCAACCTGTGCATCTTTGAGACGTGGAGATGCGACGGGCAGGAGGACTGTCTGGACGGCAGCGATGAGAGGGACTGTCTGGCCACTGTGCCCCGCAAGGTGATCACCGCCGCCCTGATAGGAAGCCTGGTCTGTGGGCTGCTGCTGGTGGTGGCCCTGGGCTGTGCCTTCAAGCTCTACTCGCTCAGAAACAGAGAGTACAGGTACAGAGTTCAGTGGTTTTCATCCCTTTTCATATTCAATACCTCAATGTTTATTCCGCGTTTAAGCCACACAAGGACCACTATTTGATGAGCCTCTCATGAAATACGACAATTCACTTTTCTGTATTTTTATATCAAAGCTCCATAAAATGATTTGTAATTACTTCTGGACCTTTAGTACTACAGTTGTATTTCATAAAATCCTAAACAAATGTAACCTGCATGAAATGCACTATGTACGTGAAACAAATTACTGTATTTTGAAATGGTTGTGTGTTAGTTGTATGACAAAGTGTAGAATAGGGCCTATGTGTGTTTTATGTCTCACATTTATTCTCTTCTGTCTGTCTGTCTGTCTGTCTGTCTGTCTGTCTGTCTGTCTGTCTGTCTGTCTGTCTGTCTGTCTGTCTGTCTGTCTGTCTGTCTGTC
Organism: Benthosema pterotum; assembly: GCA_039105355.1. Taxonomy (NCBI): domain Eukaryota; kingdom Metazoa; phylum Chordata; class Actinopteri; order Myctophiformes; family Myctophidae; genus Benthosema; species Benthosema pterotum. The sequence goes on along the minus strand of CM076966.1, from coordinate 19,814,303 downwards.
TGTCTGTCTGTCTGTCTGTCTGTCTGTCTGTCTGTCTGTCTGTCTGTCTGTCTGTCTGTCTGTCTGTCTGTCTGTCTGTCTTCAGAGCCTTTGAGACTCAAATGACTCGTCTGGAGGCGGAGTTTGTGCAGAGAGAGGCTCCGCCCTCCTATGGTCAGCTGATCGCCCAGGGCCTCATCCCTCCCGTGGACGACTTCCCCGTTTACAACCCTGTACAGGTAACACGTTACTGCATAACACCCACAAATGGATGTACTGTACAACCCTGTGCACGTAAAACATGACTTTGTTACACCACAATTTACAGTTGCAATTACAATTTAGTCATTTAGCAAAAACAGAGCGATTTACAGTCAGCAAGAACCAAACATGGTGATGCATCCCAAAAAAAGGATCATAATGTATGTGCAATAATAACCTAACAGTGGATATTTATAATGGAATTCTGCATATACATAATATGATATAGTACAGTAGTGTTCAAAATAATAGCAGTCTGTTTAAAAAACTGAATAAAGCCCAAAATCCTTATAGTGGTTTTATTTCCATGCATTGGGAACACTGCACATCATATTTTAAATCAAAACATGAAGAAAAAAGCAGAAATTATTTAATTACTTTACAGAAAATGAAGAAAAATGAACTTTGGGCTTTTCAAAAAAATAGCAGTTTCTGCACTTTACTTTACAAACTCAAATATTTACTGTATTAACTGAAAAATATCCAGGATTCAGCATTCCTGTGAATCACTAAACTAATATTTAGTTGTATAGCCACTGTTTTTGAGAACCACTTCACATCTGTGTTGCATGGAGTCGACCAACTTCTGGCATCTGTGAACAGGTATTCCAGATTTGACAACATTCCATAATTCCTCTGCATTTCTTGGTTTTGCCTCAGAAACAGCATTTTTAATGTCACCCCACAAGTTTTCTATCAGATTAAGGTCCGGGGATTGGGCTGGCCACTCCATGACTTTAATTTTGTTGGTCTGGAACCAAGAAGCTGCTCGCTTACTGGTGTGTTTGGGGTCGTTGTCTTGCTGAAACACCCATTTCAAGGGCATTTCCTCTTCAGCCTAAGGCAACATGACCTCTTCAAGTATTTTGATGTATCCAAACTGATCCATGATCCCTGGTATGCGATAAATAGGCCCGGGACCATAGTAAGCGAAACATCCCCATAGTAAAGCATTGTGGTGCAAGCATCCTGATACTCTTACTATGGTGCCGGGCCTATTTATCGCATACCAGGGAACATGGATCAGTTTGGATACATCAAAATACTTGAAGAGGTCATGTTGCCTTAGGCTGAAGAGGAAATGCCCTTGAAATGGGTGTTTCAGCAAGACAACGACCCCAAACACACCAGTAAGCGAGCAGCTTCTTGGTTCCAGACCAACAAAATTAAAGTCATGGAGTGGCCAGCCCAATCCCCGGACCTTAATCTGATAGAAAACTTGTGGGGTGACATTAAAAATGCTGTTTCTGAGGCAAAACCAAGAAATGCAGAGGAATTATGGAACGTTGTCAAATCTGGAATACCTGTTCACAGATGCCAGAAGTTGGTCGACTCCATGCAACACAGATGTGAAGCGGTTCTCAAAAAAAGTGGCTATACAACTAAATATTAGTTTAGTGATTCACAGGAATGCTGAATCCTGGATATTTTTCAGTTAATACAGTAAATATTTGAGTTTGTAAAGTAAAGTGCAGACACTGCTATTTTTTTGAAAAGCCCAAAGTTCATTTTTCTTCATTTTCTGTAAAGTAATTAAATAATTTCTGCTTTTTTCTTCATGTTTTGATTTAAAATATGATGTGCAGTGTTCCCAATGCATGGAAATAAAACCACTATAAGGATTTTGGGCTTTATTCAGTTTTTTAAACAGACTGCTATTATTTTGAACACTACTGTATGTCTAAAGTACATAAGGTTGTCTAGGGTAGAAGTGCTACGGGCTAAAGATGTTTTTTTTTGTTCAGACTACGGCAGAAGATTGGGAGAGAGCCTGATGTTCTGATTGCAAAGTGTATCCCATAGTTTTGGAGACCATAAGGGAGAAGTGGCTGGGATGTGCTTTTATTTAAGGTAGTTCAGTGTGAACTACCAAAGGATTTGGCAAATGAATTTCCCAAGTGAAATCAATACAATAACGGTCTTATGCATTGTCCATTGAGCTATGGGATTTGTATTGCCTGAAATTGGACATAACATGTTATCTGACAGGAAGTTAATTAAGATTACACTTTGATATAAACATACAGCATGTTGTTTTGTATCGTTTCAATTTTTCTTCTGTGTTCATTATGACTGTGGATAGAGTGTGGGAAAGTATTTTCATTATAGTGGTGATAATATAGCCTGAGCTCCCAGCATGAACACTTCCTAAGTTGCTAAGACACACACACACACACACACACACACACACACACACACACACACACACACACACACACACACACACACACACACACACACACACACACACACACACACACACACACACACACACACACACATACACTCCATCCCCGCTGTTGCTTGTCCTTGGGAACATAGCCAAGCGTCCAGAAAACACCATGTCAGCATGCAAGTGTGTGTGTGCGTGTGTGTGCATGTGAGTGTGTGTGTGTGCGTGCGTCTCTCTCTCTCTCTCTCTCTCTCTCTCTTGCCAGACGGTGTCATTTATCTCTGTATGACAGACGGTTAGTGCAGTTTGTCCCTTAAAGGCAGGGGTGGACTGACAGTCTGGCATACAGGGCATTTTCCCGGTGGGCCGACCCCCCGGGGGCCGTTAATGTCGTGTTTTAATAAAAAAAAAAAAATCTGCACAAAACCGGCCCACGAATCAGTGCTGGCGGCCCTCTGTCCTCTTCAAATGAGACTGCCTATTGCAGGGTTTTTATAGTTAACTAAAACTAACTAACTAATTTTAGTTAGCCCGAGCCCCAGAGCCCCTTATGTCTTAAATTCTCATGGGGGCTCAGGCCCCGGAGCCCCCACAAAGATTCAGAGGGCCGCTCTGAGGGCCGCTCTGAGACAAAATTGCCCGGTACGTTTTGAGCTCCCAGTCCACCCCTGCTTAAAGGACAGACAGTTACTGATGTATGTCCCTGGAGGACAGAGCTGATTGTGGCTGTCTAGGTGGTTTTACAAACCACACCATTAAAGGAAGGTCTACCCAGATCATTAGTGTGCTACACAATGACACCCATCACCTACCTGCTCACAACCGTATTGACATTTACTGATCCTTTAAAATCCACCCATTCAGAAAACCACATGCAGAGGTGGTCAGTGACACGTGGCCAAATGCATCCCCATTTATTAAAGAACCTTTCACCCTTTTTTACAAGAAAATTTATGTTAATCACATTTTGAAGATTTAGAACCATCTCCTGGGTGTCTTTATGTGTGTAATATGTGGTTTTAGATACTTTAGATTTTAGCAGTGAGCCCAGTGTCTCCATTGTCATCAACACTACTTCCTGGACTAAAATTCCCAAAGTGATTTGGCGCACTGCTCCATCCTTGTCTTTATCTAAAACATCTGAAATCACACAATCCCCCGGCTTGTCCTTTTTAAAGGTGAGCAAACTGGCTTCATTCATACTGTCCCAACATGAAAATACAGATGCGTCGATCCCAAGTAGTTATTCATTTAGTTGCCATGTGAACTGTCTGCAGACCTAGAGACAGATGTGATCTCTATCCTTTTGGAGAGGTTTACGACAAGGCAGAGAATAAATCTAAACTCATTTGTCAAATCCATACTCAACTAAAAGAAGCTGTCTTTCTTTGTCCTTCACTCTATAGAAGAGATGGAAGAGATAATGAAATTCTGTATCTCTTTTATCTCCAGCCTCTCTCCTCAATGTGCTGTATACCCTGGCCTGAATTCATTGGAACCTCTCCTCCCCTTCATCATTACCATTGCCTGTCACATCTCTCACTCCCCTGTGTGGATGTGTACAGGGAACACATTACTGTGTAACACCACCACATAGATGTACAGGGAACACATTACTGTGTAACACCACCACATAGATGTACAGGGAACACATGACTGTGTAACACCACCACATAGATGTACAGGGAACACATTACTGTGTAACACCACCACATAGATGTACAGGGAACACATGACTGTGTAACACCACCACATAGATGTACAGGGAACACATGACTGTGCAACACCACCACATGGATGTACAGGGAAAACATGACTGTGCAACACCACCACATAGATGTACAGGGAACACATTACTGTGTAACACCACCACATAGATGTACAGGGAACACATGACTGTGCAACACCACCACATAGATGTACAGGGAACACATGACTGTGCAACACCACCTAGATGTACAGGGAACACATGACTGTGCAACACCACCACATAGATGTACAGGGAACACATGACTGTGCAACACCACCACATAGATGTACAGGGAACACATGACTGTGCAACACCACCACATAGATGTACAGGAAACACTTTACAAGTTTCAAGGTTCACTGTTTTTTATTTGTCACACCAATGTCGAGACATATATAGGGATCAGATATTGTTTCCCTCTCATCCACAGTGCAATAAAAGCAATAAAGACAAAAGCAACAAGTACCAGCAGTGCAAAGTGATATAAGTGATATAGGTAAAACTAATACAACCTAATTATTTATGCTGAAAGGTATTATAAAACTAGAACAAAACTTAATTATATAAAGCAAAATGTATTTTACATGGGGAGTGTTGGCAGTAGTTTTAATGCATACGACGAGGGTCTTTCCGCATTTCTACTTGTTACTGCATAACACCACCACAGTAGATGTACAAGGAACGTATTACTGCACGCCACTAATAGGCCGTGGGACGCCGGCCAAAAAATGGCAATTTACCGCCATCAAAAGGGACAAGACATATGTGGTATCATTACGTTCGTCTGACATCCAGGAATTCAAAAATGTGTGATAGCAGTTTCAGAAGAGTAGCTGAATACATGTTTTTGGCCTTTATATCTGATAAAAATTGATACAGGATTTGATGAGCTCGGTGACTAATGGGCCGATTTTCATGATTCTGACATCAAAGTATATATTTTCTGGGGTGCCGAGTTGATTTATGAGGTGACTGAAGCAATTCAAGTTCAGGGTCATGTGTCAAAGGTCAATGTCATGGTCATTTCAGTGCCCATGGCCCATATCAGTTCAGAAACCTACCTTTGGGAATTATTCTCTCTGCCGTAATAATACCAATTGGTATTGCATCTTACAGTATATTGTTTTAATCAATGACTAGTCACCTTTACCACATGTATGGCATATAGAGATTGGACATTCCTGGAATGAGTAATGTTGCTAAACATGTGGGTTGCACCCCCCAAACGTTTGCCAAAATGGCTAATGGCTTGCATCAACCCTTGTTTTTGAGTCAGTATGCCCAGATTCTGAAGATATGGGCTCTCACAAAACTTGGTCTTAAATTGTGAAAGGTACCAGGAATGACACCAAATGATGCTGCCACTGTGTATGCTGAAACACCAGCTTTCAATTGTCCTATTGGACGGGCCTTATCCTGAAGGGACGAACATAGCATCTTTATTGCTACTGCTTAAAGATGAATATAAACAAAGTCAGGAAAGTGACAGGAGTCATGCTTATGTGCCACACATGAGTGGCACACACCTGTGTAACTCAGGCACAGGGACATCTAGGGCAGAGTTCAGGAAGTAGTCTTGGTCTTGGTCTAGGCTAATCTGCCTGAGAGACGCAAGCTGGTGGTCCAGGTGGTACGGCGGAAAGATGAAACAGGGAGGCACACACAAGCTGTGGTACAGGCAAAGCAAGGGCAGTGGATGGCATGGGAAGGAGTGGAGAAGAGGAAGATCTCCTGGAAAGATCTGTGGGATATGGAGGCGTTCAGGGCAAGTTTTACCATCAGGGCTGCCTATGATGTGTTGCCCTCTCCTGCAAACCTAAGCCAGTGGTATGACGAAGACCCCACTTGACCCCTATGTCCAAGCCCAACAACACTGAACCAGCCTCACCCAAGGCTGGCACAACGAGGTGGCACAACTACGTGCTAAAGTGCCTTGCAGCAGTGCTGGAACATCAAAGAACAAGTGTGAATACCCTTCCTCCCTTGTCATCCCATTGGCAGCGAACACCATTAAATGGTGTTCGCTGTTTTTTTCCGAGAGGGACAAGCCAGCCTCACCACCATAAGAGCTGACACCGGGCAGCTGGGCAGAGCACAGGACTGGAAGCTGCTGGCAGACCTGGACAAGAAACTCCAACTGAGATCGCATCCACCAACCTGCGACCAGACCTTGTTCTGTGGTCACCCTCGCTCAAGGGTGCATTCACATTTGGTTTAATAACTCCCGAACCGTTTCACCAATTCAAAAACTTGAAGTGGCTTATGATAGCAGACACATGTAGGTCAGTTTCCTGAAAATAGTAGATATGGTCATGAAGGGATCTTTGAGTAAAAGAGTGAAACGTGCCAAAATGTTACCCTTATGGTACTTCATCATTACTTATATGTTGTAACTCAAGAACCGTAGTACATACTGTACAGACATGTACTTGGTATCAAAATGTCCGTTTTGCCCAACTTTATATTAACGTTCAATACATTTATGGGGTTTTAAACCTTTGTATTTCGAGTTATGAATGAAAAAACACATTTTTGGACGGACATCTTGGATTTTGGGGGCTGCCATCTTGGAATTTTGCAGGGCACGCAGAACTTTTAGAAATAGTGGGGTTTAAAGAGTGTGTGTACCAATTTTCATGCCTGTATCACCATTTGATTGACTTAAGAATCAATGTTACATATGTCTTGCTCTCCGCAATCTGTGAACGTACCTATATGCTGTATCTCGAGAACCATAGGAGATACAGATATGTACTTGGTACCAAATCGTTCGTAATGCTCGACTTTATATTAACATTCAATACATTTATGGGGTGTAAAATCAATGCATTTCAAGTTATGAAGTTATTACAACATTTTATCAGATATAAAGGCCAAACAACTGTAACTCTTCTGAAACTGCTATCACACATTTTTGGATTCCTGGATGTCATACGAACGTAATGATACCACATATGTCTTGTCCCTTTTGATGGCGGTATTTTTTCCAGCGTCCCACGGCCTATAACCTTTGAGTACATCTCTGCCAAACATCCAGTCACCAGGAGTTTCTCTCTCTCTCTCCACATCCAGTCGTCTGTTCTCCAGAACTTGCGGACAGCGATGAGGAGACAGATGCGTCGCCAGTCATCTCGCCGCAGCGCGTCCCGCCGCCGCCTGGGTCGCCTCTGGACACGCTTGTTCCAGCAGAGAGGAGGAGGAGGAGGGGGAGGGACTCGAGCCCACGGAGGAGGAGGAGGAGGAGGCCGGGGCGGCCATGGCATCCCACTCCTCTCCCCTCCTTCTGTGCCTCCTCCTCCTCCCATCACCCCACCAACACCTCCTGCTCCCTCTCTCCCCTCGGATTCGGACCCCTGGCCTCGCCACGGCCCCGACTCGCCCCTCTGCTCGCCGGAGGGGCCGGGGCGACGGAGTGAGACGCCGGGCGACGGAGCAGTAGAACTAAGGCTGGTGTCAGGTGTGACGTCGGTCGCGACCCCTTCCCCATGCTCGGTCGCGGCGATGGAGCTGGCTCTGTCCCTCCCTCAGTTCTCCTCGCACCCTCCGACGCCCTCGACGTCTTCCTCCTGCTCCTCGTCCTTCTCCTCCTCCCCTCCTCTCTCCCCCCTCCCCCGCTCCAGTTCAGAGAGCCAGGAGGAGGAGGAGGGGGACGGGTTTGTGGGGCGGCGCCAGGCACGTTCCCCGGAGGACGGTGAAAGGGCAAGCGACAGGCGAGGTGGAGGGGGATTCGAACCGCCCAGCACCTTTCCTCCGCAGCGGGGAGGAGACTGTCGACCCCCGTCCGCCTGCGCCCGTAGACCTCCACGCGCCGCATGCACCTCCTCCTCTGCCCCGAGCCCCTCCCACCACTCTGCACACACCACCCCCTCCCTCTACCACCCGCTGCACCCACGCCACCGACGCAAAGCCTCCAAGAGGCTGGTGGTGGGACTGGCTGTGAACCTGACCTCCGTCTCCCTGAGGAGGTACTCCCCTCTCAGACACATCTCCCCCACCGCCGAGCCTGCTGACTCCGTCTGACTCCGTCTGACTCCGTCTGACTCCGTCTGACTCCGTCTGACTGTCAGACGCTGTTCACGCTGGTAAAACGAAATCGATCTCTCTGTTCCGAGGGGAGAGGGGAGGCAGAACAGCTCGCAACTCAGCTCTGCCGCATGCGTTCCATGTGCTGTGTTCTGCTCTCCTCTCCCTCATGAAACAGATGCTCGGTGAATCCTAGGGACTCCCATTGAAAACTGCAAGCTGCTTTGCCCCGTATCTCCCACTGGAACAGAGGGAGCAATTTTGTTTAGACAGTGTGAATGAGGCTTCTGGATCTGTCTGGCTCTGTCTAACTCAGTCTGGCTCTATCTGACTATCTGGCTCTGTCAGGCTTTGTCTGACTCTGTTTGATTCTGTCTGATTGTCTCAGTAGCCACGATTCCATAAAACTTTTGCTAAAATAGGAAGATTATGTTAATTAAGTCGAAAGAAAAGCGAATTGTCCGCTGTTTCCATTAACTGATGAAATGCGACTCATGGGATACTAGGGGGAAATAAATTAGGTTCATGAAACAAACAATAGGTGGCACAGATTTGCCAGTAAAGTGAGATGTATGGTTATTTTACATATATTTTTACTTTTTAAGTTATTTTAGGCTTTACACACGGACTGCCTGCTTTATTCCTATTGAACTATAGGTTTGCTGTGCTGTGCAGAGGCTGTTCTGGCTCTGCTGTAGCAATAACAATAATTAATATAGCCTAAAATCCTAATACATAATCTACACAACTCACTGTTTTCCTGAACCAGAACGCTTGTGAGACTCGGTAGCCTACTGATTTGGTGTCTACTTTGTGATATTGTAGACTAAATCATGTTATCTGCAGCACGACACGTGTGAGGAAAAAAAGGTTTGAACTTTATTAACGAAATAGTATAAGGACAGAGCCCGGTCATGTAAAACAGCTGTTTATGCCTGATATCACTTGCGTATCTTAGCCATCATGCATGATGATACAGATACTGTAAATATAGGATCTGTAGCTGTCCTGCGACTTTCCTGAACAAACGCGATGGGAGTTTGTACATTTTGGCCATGTACTGTACGTGCGGAGAGTCCCCTTGGCTTGGATGTCTGTTTGCGCACGGCCCTCGTCCGTTTTGAGCGGTTTTGTAGAAATATAACTTAAAACCTTATAACCAGAACTCTTCAAATGCGCTATAATGCGTGTCCATTGCTTTCCAATTAGAAAGTCTTTTCGCAAGCTGTTTCCATACCTCATTTGCGCATTAGACTCTTTCGCTACGCTGCAAAATCCGCCACCTTTCAGCGAAAAAGTATTTTTGCGCAAAATGGAAAATTATTCACATTTTGAAGTGTTTCCATTCAACATTCTCTTTGCAAGAGCTGTTTTTGCGCAAAAATAGGGCTTATGGAAACGTGGCTAGTGTCTTGGTCTGTCTAGCTCTGTAAGATTGTCTGACTCTGTCTGATTGTCTAACTGTCAGGCTCTGCCTGGCTCTGCCTGGCTCTGTCTGGCTCTGTCTGGCTCTGTCTAGCTCTGTCTGGCTCTGTCTAGCTCTGTCTGGCTCTGTCTGACTCTGTCTGACTCTGTCTAGCTCCATCTGGCTCTGCCATAGCTCTGTCTTACTCTGTCTGACTCTGGCTGAGCATGCACTGTAAGTTAGTTTTTACAGTTACCAGTTTGTTGTTCCATAGCTGTAGAGCCGGTAGATCCTACTGTTGGCTACTGAGCAACTCCACTGAATCAGGCCAGGGTTTTAAGTGCCTTGCCCAAGAGAGAATATTTATATCCTTTATATCTTTCACTTTGTCCCCCCCTCCCTCAAGCCAGATGCATAGGGATAGAAACCTGACACAGCAATCAGTTACTGCCGTCCATTGAGTAAGACAGGCTGATTTCCTGATGTCTACGATGGTGTCAGTCAACACGGTCAACGCATTTGATCTACAAGCCAGCACACATTGTGTGCTTGTTGTATACTGACTGCACTCAACTCGACACTGTATTGTGGGTGATGTTGACCAATCAATCCGATTCTTTACATTATATTTTTCCTCTTCCACCCTGACATTTTGATGCAGTTGCGTTCCTTGTTCAGGTTGCCTCATTGATCCACCTCAGAACTGCTGATGTCAAGATGTCAACATGTCTGATTTGCATTTTGCGGAGGTGAATCTTGTTAAGATGTTTACGAGTTAAGAACCATGGCCAGCATGAACAGTGTTTGATTAACATGTATTCAAACTAGAGCATAGCCAGGCCAGATCCTTGAGTCCAGTGCTGATCCTGAATGGCTAGGGGGTGAAGAAGGGGCAGGGGAAAGTTCTAATGACATCAACAAAATAGGGAGACCCAGGTGTTTCCATCAAATAAATCCAATAATGGACGATGTCAGGATGGAGTAGCCCAGCAAACAGACCCGATGTCCACAAACCAGCAGAATTTTCTGATGCTTCGAATGAATTTATAATTGCAGCAGAATGTGACTTTTTTCTTGTTTCGATATGATGCAGTGATATTATCACCATTACATTTTAAAAGGACGGTATCATGGACAAAATATCACTGGAATCTGAAAGGTGTGCTCATTCTTCTCAGCAGAAAAATGTCATGCACTATCTGGGATTTGCTACGGAATTGACTACCTTACTCAGGACAGGAGATAAACATCTCTGTTTCTCTACTCGGTTCTTTAGAACCATTCTTGTACGCTTGGATTATTCCAAGGGACCCTTTTTTTCTTTGTCTTGTTGAGGATATACTGTGACAAAAGGACAAGCAAGAGGAAAGAAATTGATCTATATTTCAGTGTTCGTGAAAGGTTTTTGGACTACTATAGCTGTGCTTTGTACATTAGCCTCTGCTGCCAGAAAAGCTGTTCTATATGTCTGTCTCTGTTTGGGGTGCCTTGCTCTAAATGCTGTTTAAATATTCTGCAGAATGCACTGGTCAGATGACACTGAAAGGAATTACTTCGGTCTCCTTCCACAGTAAATCCTGAGGTTTTTATGTTATTTTCTATTATTTCATCAAATCAAACACTGTAAAATAACCATGTGTCAGTGTGAACATTAAGAATGGTAATGCCAAATGTCCTGGTGAAGAAAGAAATCTTCACCTCCTGTATATTCCTATGCGTGCCATGGTATTATGAATGGTTTTGTTCCCACAAGATAACCATCCATCAATTATTGTGATTACTGAATGGTTCACTGTGTTAATTGCATATTGGTTCACTGATATGCCATCTCTCTCCCATCCCTGACCTGTCTTACCTGTGCCCCACACAATTAGCCCTTCAAGGAGTCCCTCCCCAATCCGTCCTTATCCAATAGGCGCGTTAGCACGTCCAATGAGTGGGGTTTTGAGAAGGGCTAATTACTGGGTGAAGATACTGGATCGGTTTTGTTTTGTTTTTTCTTTGCAAAAGATGTCTTCATATTCGATTTTGAAACATATTCTGTGGAAAAACACTGGAAAAAGAAAACCAACCCAGAACTGTGAACTGTATGATGATAGCGTGACATAATAAAATTATGTCCAGTTACTATTCACAACTAGTCACAACTATTAACATCTTTGGCCACAACAGGAGTCAACCTTGCTGTTGACCTGTTTATATAGCACCTGGGCTGTTGACCAAGTTCAAAATCACACCGTCCCAATGCTGATAACGGAAAATGAATACTGTGAGAGTACAGATTATATTGTCAGAGTTAGATCTCTCACTGTAAGACGTGCATCAAGGTCTTGCTTGGATTTTGTCAGCCTTTCTGTCTCTTTCACTGTTTATGAATGTCTTGTAGAATTTAAGTTATACTGACAGTCAGAATGCTGACCTGGTCAATGCTAGAGAGATTAAAGACTACAAACATTGTAATTGGTCTAAACCCAAATCGAAAGAATATGTTTCACATACCGGTACATACATTTCACATGTGATAGTTTGCCAAATGTGTAGGGTGTAAAAAAAGAAGAATCTTATATTAGTTGGATATATTTCAATTTGCCCAAAATATTTTTGTTGCTGAATGGTTTAATAGTATGAGTTTAAAACATAATCTTGTTCTGAACTATATATATATCTTTGTACTGTTTTGTTTTAATAATATGGTTAATTATTATTGGAATATATATTGCTTTGCATCTGTGTGATGCACTGCAATGGGTTTTCTGCTAAACAGTCCTTTGAGGTTTGGTGTCCTATCAGTTCTATTTTGATAGGCAAGAGTTTTTAAACATCAAGGACATAGGTGTGTAGATTTCTTATCATTAAAAATGGTTAAATATGTCACTGTCAACTAAGTGATATGATATATTTTCTGTCCAAACAATACTTTTGAGGTAGGAGAGTTAAACTTGAATCTTTTATCAGATTTTCTCCTTTGGAGGGCAGAATGTCTCCTCTGTTCTGCTGAGATTGTGTTTATCCAAAGAGAATCTCATGTTTGTATGAAATAATTTCTTGTTTTGGGATCTGTCTGTATATTTTGTGTTGTGACAAAGACACTATGTAATCATTTCACTGTTGCCATGCGTTTGGGAGGATAATTGCCACTTGAAAGCCTGTACATGCAGCTGATTGGTTCTGAATTCTTGTGCCTGTTTTTAATAAACATGATTCTCTTTGATAGTTGAACAACTTTGGTGAATTTCTTTACCTTTAACCAAAGGATACCAGCGTGGGATCTTTTTTTGGGACTTTCACAACATCATGCAAAACGTGCTCAACTTACTCAAATCTCACATTATCTGATACAATTGCATAAATACTTGTCAATTATCTTGAGGTCACAGCTTGTGTGGAGCGTTGGCCAGGAGTTTTAATGAGGGTATTTCTAGCTTCCCTGCTTCAGCTGATCTAAGGGCCTGATTGCAGTTGATTTTAAATGTGCTATATAAATAAAGTTTGATTTGATTTTGATAGAAGTTAAAGTAAAGATCAGCCTAGTTAAGGATGATTTCTACATCCAGTTTATCCAGGGTGAATTGAAGGGTTCTTTAATCACAAGAACCCTTAGTGCGCCCTTTCTGAACCTTTATGCCAACCCATTTCTATGCAAGCTTTTAGATCAGCTATTCTCAACACAGATGTGGTATGGAGGAGGAAAAGGAGCCAGATTGTATAAATCTGGGGAACTCAACAAAACACACCCCCATTTGAAAAACATTTTGTTCCAGGGACTCAAAAGGATTGATTTGAGTTCAAAATGTTGACATTAAAATTATATTTCAAATAAGATTTGCACACAGGATTTTTCTAAAATCTGATCATACGTTGTATTAAAACAGCAGATCACTCAATGTCTATCTTCTTATTTTGATTAATAGCTAAAGTGTAAAAAAAATGCTTTCAAGTCAAGTCAAATCCAAAATAACACAGGTGCTTGCCCAGTCATAATGGGTTCAAGTGTTTTATTCATTAAAACATGTTCTGGGTTGTTGTAGATATAAAATATACTGCAGTGCACATTACAGATTCCAATCCTACAGTAACACACACACACACACACACACACACACACACACACACACACACACACACACACACACACACACACACACACACACACACACACACACACACACACACACACACACACACACCAGAGTTCAGAAGACTCCTCCAGGTTGTAGCCTGAAGACACTCCTACAGGCGGTCCTCAGGCGGTCCTCACAGAGGACAGAGACCTGCGCACTTGCGCAGTGACGTCACCGCCCCTGTTCCAGAAATGGATTCCCCATTCATTTTTCTCATAGACTTTTCGAAATTAATTTATATAAAGACGATTACGCCACGGACAAAGCCAACTCGAGTCGTGACGAATCATGATGACACACACAAACTTTTGGGACAATCAAATCATTTCTAAGATCAAAAACGAAACAAAAAGTCTTGTATTATGCCGTTTTCTACTTCTTCCAAATTATGTATTATATGACGATACTGCGTTTGTTGTCATAATTTGTCACGATCCGAGTTGGCTTTGGCCGCGGCGCAATCGTGTTTTTATTAACCATTTTCGAAAAGTCTATGAGGAAAATGAATGAGGAATCCACTAGTGGAACAGGGCTGGTGACTTCACTGTGCAGGTCTATTGTAGTCTCCATGTTCACCACTGCTGCTGAGAACGGATTGTTTTTAACCTGGAACGAAAATGGATAATACAGTTAGAAACTGTATTATGATAGAATCTATCTAATCTATCGAAGTTGCAATGATCAAATGATGTATCTTTTTACAATTTATGATACGATTGTTCCTTGGCCAATTAATTAAATAAATAAATATAAAACACAATTTTGTAGACATCAACTTATCAGATACAGGTTGCCCGTTTGCCTTTTCCTCCCAATTTTGCTCTTCAATACTAAAAAGGCATATGCACAATCACAGAGTAAAGCCTGATTTATAGTTGGTTTAAATTGTGGTGTTGCATGCAAAAAATTAAATAAAAAAAATAGCACATAGCTCACAATGCATCACATTTGTGTAATGTGAGCTATTAACTGATCCAAACCCCAGCATATGCAGTAACTAAGTATAACCGAGGCTTAAGAGTGGTGGAGATTTTACCTCTTCAATAGTTCCTGTGTTGTTACGTCCGCTGGGGGTCTGCTGTTGCCCTCGGCTTCACTGTCCTCTGAGCTGCTGTCCGAGGTGTCCTTCTTACTCTGCTTCTTCTGCTTCGCTTTGTGTTTGTGCTTCTTATGTTTCTTTTTCTATAAAACAGGAAAAGGGCTTTAAACAATACACAATATACGGACAGATTTCAGTTATGTCATTAATCACTTCAGTTCTGTAGATTGTATTTCTGGGTTCCTTGGTAGATGCCATTATAGAGTGACCTAAATGAATCCCTACCTGCTCTCCCCCTATAATCTCTTTGCATAGCAGCCAAATAAAAGTCAATAGTATTCTCTCTCACCTTCTTATCCTTCTTGTGTTTGTTCTGTTTCTTGTTCTTGTGTTTCTCCTTGTTGCTCCTTCTGCTGTGTTTCACCTCCTCTTTGATGAGAGGACTCAGAGAGGACATACCTTCTCCAACTGAACAGAAGTAGAACAGAGATGATGTTAGTTTTGAATTCTGTGTTGAATAAATCAACATCAATATCAGAGATATTGTTCTGTCATTGTTCTGTGCTTCGAATGAAGGCTTGGGCTGAAAACAGCTTAGATTAATTATGGAAGCAATTCTATAATTCTATGTTTAATGTGTTCACCCAGGACAGAGGAGGAGGAGGGGGGCGGCAGCTTGGGTCCAAACTCCTCCTGATCCATGTTCTGGGCGGAGGAGGAAACAGCAGGGACAGCTGGGACAGCAGGGGGCAGCACTGACAAGAAAAGGAGGAAGGATTCTGTTTATTCTTTAGGATGGAAATTAGTGAAAGAAATGAGGGAAAGAAATGCATTTCTAAAAGAGCACTTTTCAATGCTGTGCGGTCATATTTTCTGTAGCCTCAGTACCCAGGCTTTTATGTTTGTTCACATTCGGCTCAAAAAATGATAGCCTTGAGGGACGAGAATGAGTTGCAATTCCTGGTCAGAGCGGTGAACCAATATTCTCCACTCTTTCGCCAAGTGCTTCCCTCCCTCTAGACCAGAAAGCACAACGGGTGGGCCAGGCTACATTATTATTATCATCATCATTCTGAATGAAATCAAATCAATTACCACCACTTGGTACCTGTTAGCTGTGTTTGCGGGGTCTCTGTCTGTGGGGTGGGGACAGGCACGGTGTTGAACAGACTGGACACCTCACTAGCGCCACCCCCAGTATCTTTGTCATCCTCCTCATCAGCACTTTCTCCCTCAGAGGAAGAGGAGGACTTGTCGTCCGAGGAGCTGACGAAGATGGCTTTGAACAGGTCCATAGGAGGCCTTGTTTCCTCCTCCTCTTCAACAGCATCTTCCTCATCTACACTCTTCTTCTCCCCTTCTGACTGCTCTGCGGATTTTGTCTGTGATGGGAATTATTAATTATTTCACTTTAGAAGTGTACAGGAGCAAAAAAAAAACAACTGAACTGAAAAAGATGCAATAGACCTTTGGTATGGTATATGTAATGGATGTAATGGAATATGGAATATGTGGTTAGAGTGTCCGCCCTGGAACTGGGAGGCCGGGGTTCGATTCCCGGTCGGGTCATACCAAAGACTGTAAAAATGGGACCCAATGCCTCCCTGCTTGGCACTCAGCATCAAAGGGATGGATTGGGGGGTCAAATCAACCAATGATTCCCGAGCGCGGCGCACGCTGCAGCTCACCGCTCCAAGAGATGGGTCAAAAGCGGAGAACTAATTTCACTGCGGTAACGTGAGTGACTAATCTGACGACTTTGACTTTGACTTTGATGCCTCAAAAATGTAAAGAAAAAGAAGTTTTAATTACTTGCTATTAAATGTAACATGCAATCGGCAGCTCCGGATACATTTTAACAAATAATACGATGACTAGCGCTGTTGAATGTCCAAAAGAGTGTGGCCATACAGTTCAAACATTCTCGTTTGAAACGTAAACTAGTATACACTAACTTATGTATCTGAAAACATATGAGGTAAGAAATAAGCAATGCCGCGACGTTATTGGCATTGTACATTGTACAATGCAGAGTTAAAATCCCATAGCCAGAGGGCCAGAGAGCTCAGCCGATTTAATTTTAACTACACCTACTCATCACTGTGACTGACTGACTGCTTCAATAGAAATTGCAACACGATATTGTCATGAAAGGTAATTTCAGCTGGTCTAATCAAATCAAAGAAAGTGAAGTAAACTGTATGGAAGTATACATATGTATTTACAGTATGCATGGCATAATGTCTTTTTAAATATGCTGATACTTTGCTTTTTTGTTTTTAAGGAAATACTACCTCAACTTGGCATGTCCCAAGAGAGGTCTTGCTCTGTAAAATGAAAGCCTTACTAGTGAAGCTTTTATGCTAAGCAGTTAGAAAGACTTACTTCAGCTTTGGCATGTGTGGTCGGGGCAGCATCAGTTGTCCTATAACCACTGAGCAGTGGTTGAGCAGCAGCAGTGCTGGTGGTGCTGGGGTTTGTGGGCGTGCTCTGGTCGGGTTGAGGTCCAGACACTGTATTTCGAGCCACACTGAGGAACTCACTGAGTGGGTCCTTTTGTCTTTCCTCCTTATCCCACCTGGACCTCCGACTAGTCTCTGCAGGCTTGGGAGGAGCTGTGGGAAGTAAGGAAGGTAGAACAGAAAGGCGAAGGAAAAGTATGACATACTAATAATAGTCTACTTTGATCTCAGTCGTTCACCTTAAGATACAGTATTTGTCAACTAAACCTCTTTGAACTTGAATTTTTATGTTAAATTACATGATGCTGTAATAGTACTATATTACCGTGAGTCTGTGGGGAGGCTGTGGCTGTTGGACTTTCTGAAACATTCAGGAAGTTGAAGACGGAGAACTTGTCTCTCTTCACCTTGGGCATGCCCACCAGACTTGACCTAAACAAACATTAATGTGATTGTCAATTACAGCTATTAGTACCTATCACACTGCTTGTTTGAATGATTGATTCTGATTGATCAATCGCTGAACTCAGTGGTGTGTTTAAACATGGGAATCCACAAAAAGTGGAAGGAGCAGCACACCAAATGAAAAATGCAGGACCAGGCTCAAATCTGATAATCCATTTTAATAAAACACTGACGCGTTTCGGCCGAAGCCTTCATCAGAGTGATCTGAGATCACTCTGATGAAGGCTTCGGCCGAAACGCGTCAGTGTTTTATTAAAATGGACGCGGCCGAAACGCGTCAGTGTTTTATTAAAATGGATTATCAGATTTGAGCCTGGTCCTGCATTTTTCATTTGGTGTGCTGCTCCTTCCACTTTTTGTGGATTCCCATGTTTAGTTGCACCTAGAGCTTAGCACCCACTGCCCAAATTAGTGGCAGCAACTAGAGGAAGCGCACCTGTTTTCTTCTCCTCAGTGGTGTGTTGTTTCTTGATAAAAGACCGCGTGAGTGTGGGTCATAGAGTAATAAAATATAGAGGGTTAACTGGACAGCCACTAGGGCCGGCCGCTTCAACATTGGAGAGGTTCTCTGGGTTTGGTGTGGGTGTGTGTCTTACCCAGGGAAAGGGTCAGGAACATTAAACCTCTTACAGAGGAGTTTATCCGGATGCCATTCAAACGTGTCTCTGGTCAGCTGACCAAACATCTTCATCTTCACTGCTGCTTGTTTGTCATTGACGTCATTCTGGAGGCACACATACAGTACACACGCACACCCCCACACAAGATTATGTGAATTAAAAAATAGAGAAATCAAATTAGGATACACAACATGTTAACCAAACAGTGCCATAGCTTCCTACCTCCTGATCTCTGTTGACCTCTATGCTGTCATCGTTGTCTTCCTGTTTTCCTCTGGTGAAACGGGACGATAGGAAGGAGGAGGCCGGCTTATAGAGGACGGCTGCCCTGGCAAACTCATCCCTCTCTCTGCTCCTCTCCCACTCTGTCATGTTGGAGTCCAGACACTGCTCCAGCGAATCTGACCACACATTGTTAACTGTATTAGCTCAGGGGTTTTCAACAGTGGTCCCTGAGAGGATTCTAGGTGGTCCCCAGGCTAACTGATAAACAATTGGAAACCAAATGGACTCTTATAGGTGTGTAACTCTAGAGAGTGTAAAATGAAAACAAATGGGCCCTTACGAGTCCATTTGCTTTTGTTTTACGCTCAAGAGTTAAATTATATTTAAACATCTGAATTACTCAATTGTCAAGAATCTACACAATTAGAAAGTGTAGAAGAATTGTTATTTTGACCAACGTTATGCCAGTTATCTCTCCTAAATTGTGGACACAAACTTAAAATTCCTTAGTTTTTGGTCTGAGAGACTAAACTCAACATGAAATGGTGGTCCGTGGCTAAAATGCAGAATAAATAGTTTGCCCTGGTATGAAAAAGGTCGAAAACCACTGTATTAGATTACTGCCTCAAGTCTACTTGTGGCGTCCTGAATTTTCTGTCCTCGCTTTATTATCCTCAATGATGCACATTGTTCAGCCAATCAAATCATCCCTATGGGTTATACGTAAACACAAAGCTGGGAATACTAGAGGGGCCGGAGCACCACATTACCTTTGTCTCCCTGTTTGAGTTTGCTGAGGTACAGGTCATAGCGAGCCTGTTTGCTGGCGTTGCTCTCAAACGGTTTGAAGGTCTGCGCGCTCTGTGCGCTCGGGGCCTTCCAGGCAGACAGGGCCTGTTCTTCCTGTTGCTGCTGCTGTGTTTGTTGGGGTTGGAACCTGGAGGCCATGGCCCTCTGGGCCGTTAGCTTGGCTGCCTCGATGCCAGCAGACACCATGGCACTATGAGAGGAGGAGGAGGAGGGAGGGGCAGAGGAGGCTGGGGCAGCGGGGGGACGTGGGGCATTTCGAAGGCTGGCCAATTTCTGTCTGTCTTCAGATGACAGCAGGTCAAATACGGAGCTAGGGCCTGAAAAGGGAGACAGATAGGTAAAATTAGCAAACTTAATTTCCACAGAGCTGTAATCTACAATCAAACTACAAAGCAGAATCTCAAGTACAGAGTAAGGTAAAATGCCTTAGCAACCGACAGTTCCACTCTTTTAATCCAATCATTGAGGATAAGTGCCAAGAAGGGACGGATTGGGTACACTATTTTGGGTATGACCTGGCCAGGGGTTGAACCCTCAATTCCAAGTATAAGGTGGTGAACACTGTAACCACAGGTCTCTGAGCTGTGCACAGTAAAGTATACAGAGTATGTATTAGTACCTTGTAGAGTTGTCTCTCCCAGCAGCTGTCCTCTCTGGGCTGAATCTAGCTGGTGTCTGCCTGGCTGAGGGACGCTGTCTGGAATCAGCTGGCCTTTGGAAGCCTGTAGAGCCTGGGCAAGGGCAGGGCTCACACCAGACACATCCAACACCGGGCGGAAGTAATGAACCGGACGATAGTCCCTGGGCAGGACTGGAGGTGGAAAGATCTAGAGTAGCATGACAAAGAGTGGGAGGAAGAGATTTATAGATGGAGGAGAATGATGAAAGGAAGGTGAAAGCGTTGGAAAGTGGAAGAGATAATGAAAAATGAGACGCAGGAGGACATGTGATATGCGAGACAGTACATTATTGAAATAAGACACTGTGTATATTGTTCACTCAATGAGTGTGAACACTCACCGTTTTCTGCTCAACCGCCCGAGAGGACAGAGTGAATCCTTCCAGAATCTTGCCAAGATAGGATGCATCTACACTCATGTCTGGAACAAAGGAAGAGGGAATAATGCAGCTGAGTGATGTGGTGAAAACAAATAGCTGGTCTCAAGTCTCACTGCTATATTTCTGGAGGTTGTAATTAGCCATTTTAGAACATTTCTTTATTATTGAAAAAGCTGCTTTATCTGTCACTTTAGCACTATATTATGTTTGAATAGTCATGTTCCCCTCACTTGTCTTGTTTTTCTTGTACTGCTGGGGGGCGGTCCATCCATAGAGTCCGTCCCCTGATTCCTTCCCCCCCAGGACCCTGTCATAGTTGGACATGGAGTCTCTGTGGTACACGTCTTCATCATCATCCTCCATCGCCCCTACCCCAAATGCCTGAAGGTGAAAGGTCAGAAGTGAGTGTCAGAAGACAGAAATCTGCAGCTTCACAAAGTGCTGTCGGGAAATGTATTGAATTCTCCAATCTGATGCTGTATATCTGTAAGCATTATATCAACAAATTCAATATCACACGGTCGAACATATTCCCATTTGATTGCATATTTCAACAACGGAAAGATCATCTGATCTTAAATCTTCTCCCCCCTGAACCGTGAAGTCTGATTTCAACAAAGACATGAATATGAGTTAAGACGGAGTGGTGTGGCTGATGCACCTACAGTACTGTAGGCATGCACAGAGCCTACCTGTCCAGTCGGTCCTTTCCTACTTCTGTGTGCTCCCTGTTGTCCAAACAGCTCTGTGGTTCTGTCAGAGTCCAGATCAAACAGATTGATGTGTCCAGACACAGAACTGGACCCGGATCCAAACAGGGCCTTGAGGGGGTTGAGGCCACTGTACCCCAGACCGTGAACATTTTCTTTCGGGGTGAAGTCAATGGGTGTGACATCTTTAGGGGCAAAGGTCACGTTCTCAGGGGCAAACCCTTCATCATCCTCATCCTCCTGGTCAACAGGGAGAGAGGGGAATATATTTGATGAAATTTATATTTTTTTAAATGCATGGATATTAATTATTTCTACAATACAATCAAGTTATAAAACCGACAATAAAACACACTGACACTAATTTTGGAACTATATGCACTATTGTGCATCCAAGGAAAAGCCTCTTTCTCTCACATGCGTGCGTGCGCGCGCACACACACACACAGTAATGCAGACATACTGTACCTCGGAGTCCTCTGAGCCAGCTGGAGGTAGAGCACAGCCGTACATTCTCTGGCCCGATGATTCTAACAAGAGAGAAAGAGTGTTTTAGTGTAACCAGTGAGTATCTCTGGTACAAGGAATCACCATGGCTGTCTGTCTGGGTGGGTGACATACCTGTTTTCTGCTTGCCTCTCTTCCTTTTCATCCGAGGGCCCACCCCTTGGCCGTCCTTCCAACCCATTTTCCTCAGTAGCTCCACCCCTATGGAGGTCCTGAAAAACAAAACAAGCTCCTTCACAGACTGGCACTACTGCGTTAAAGTTTTTGTAAAAAGATAAAAGAATTCTAAGCTCGTTTGAGCCCAAAAACATTCAGTAGATTTTTTGTGGTCTGGGATTGTCTGAGTCAAACAAGTGCTCTGACAAATAAGGATATTACACTAAGTTTATTATTGTGATGGTGCTGAATCCTCTCTTTACATTTGTTCCTTTCAATCTGTTAAGTCCTATTGATTGACATCTGTAACGGTACTACTATGCAAATAAAAGCTATTCTCTGTTGTGATGATGGTTGTTGTACCTGGCTGGAGCGATGAGCTCCTGCAGCAGAGTGTCTCCTGGTATGGTGGCTGACAGAGAGCTGATAAGTCTGGCCTTCTCCTGCAGTTTGTCTCTCCTCCCAGAGCCGAACTCCTCTGTGCGACTGATCTCACTGGGAGCAATGCCATGTTCACTGAAATCCTGTGTGGGAGAGGGAGAGAGACAGAGACAGAGAGGGGTGTCCAACTGTCCATGTTACACGTCTGGGTCAACACTAGAATCGTCAATCGACATCCCCTAGACGGGTTGGAATATATTTTACACTTTGTATTGTATAGCCTATTAGACTAGCTGTGCACAGTATGTACCCAGGTATGTGTTGAATATGTTTACAGCTATGTGTAGTAACTACAATGTTAAGCAATATGCTGTGCAAACACACTGTCATACACATCAAATACAGAGAGCCAGGCGGTACAATGTCTCTCTGCATTTGCTTATTTTGAGTTGTGCTGGGTAGAGCGCTGGCGAGATGCAGTACATGTAGGGGAAACATGCATATTTTATCTACAGATTATGTACTGTACACAGACCTCCTCATCCATGAAGTCCTCAGGCCTGGCTTGCGGTTTCTCTGCTTTTTGTTCTCGAGATGATACAAAGGTTGAAGGGGCCCATCCTATTGATAGCAGCAACAGATGGATCAAACATTGATGTTTAAATACGCCAAATGACACACTTTACATTAAAGGCTGTATGTCTCTGACCAGTCCAACAAAGTCAATATCTGCCTCCTACCCCCCAGTAGAAGTATAAATTACTTTTGTAGAAGTCTATGTTGCAGTTGGGGCAAAATCTAACCCCCCTAGCTGTATGTGTGGTAACAGAAAACATCATCAATCAATATCATCACCAACCCTCTTTGGTGCCAACGCTGTTAAAGTATCCAGCAGAAAAGCCTCCAGTGAAGGCTCCATGGAACCTCTTGTAACGTCCCTTCTCATCCTTCACCGTCTGTTCGTGGATTGGAACAGGCTTCTTCAATGGCTCATCTGTTGAAAGATTGTATAATTATTATCATCATCACAAGCAGAAACATCAAAAACAGGAGGGCAGAGATTGCAAGCTTAAAATTCATACAAAAAAACAATATAAAATTGAGGCATTAAGTATACACAGTTTCTTAAGTTTTTTTTAAACCATTGTCATAATTATGTTTCTCAACTCACATGGAATTCATGCATTTTTACTAATAATTGTGTGCATTCAAGCCTGACATTCAAGGGACTCTTCCCTTGAGTTTTTGTTCCTTCTCATTTGTCAGTCAGGCTGTGTGGACAACTGGACATGGGGTGATAGTGGACTCCGACTAGACTATATTATAATAGCTGTTATTATTGTCACGTTGCTCTTGTCCATAATTCCTTCATTGCCTCGCCTATTGCATTAGATTAAGCAATGCCAAGGAAATGGAATAGAGCAGTAGTTTTCAACCAGTGGTCCGGGGACCACCAGGGGCCCATGAGAGGGTTCCAGGCGCAGGCGATACCCAGGCTAAATGATGGAAAGTTGGTTAACCAGATAGATGTAACTCTTTGAGTGTAAAAATAAAACCAAATGGACCCGCAATACACTCTCAAAGAGTTGGACCCTTGCGGGTCCATTTGGTTTCATTTTACACTCTCAAGAGTTAAAATCTTCATCATCTGAATTACCCCAAGTCTACACAACTAGAGAATGTAGGAGGAGATTAATGGTCATTTTGATCTGCGTGTTTGCCTGTTTTGTTTCTGAAATCCAGCCTGGAATTGTGGACAAAAGCAAAAGACATCTTTGTTTTTTGGGTCTAGTCACGAGATTCACACGGACCCCATTTTTGGGGCACCAGGTGCACTAACTGCACTTCACTCCTCTCGCTCGCTACTAGATTTACTTATTTAAGTAGAAGGCTCTGGTGTTAAGTAGCGAATTTTACCAAAAATACCTTTTATGACAGAACTTTCAAATGGTGTTGAAAATAGATAAAGAGTTGTCTGAAACTCTCAGATTCGCAGCAACTAATTGTTGGGTGAGTATTTGACTGTCTGTCTGTCTGTGGCTGCAGAGTCATACAATGCAATGGAATATCAATTGAGGCCAAAGGGGGGATAAGTGTTAGTAGTAGTAGTTCTAGTATAATGAGAAGGCGCTGGGCGGTATAGTAAATAATGAGACTGCTACTCCAACTTGCTTGGCTCATTGGTTGTTGTTGTTGTTTTTTTTTAGCTGGCAGCTAACTGCTAGCTTAGCGACGTGTCCAGCATGCTAGCTCCTAGCCTAGCTGTGAAAGCCGCCTTGGCTCTGATAGAATAACCAGAATGCCGTTTTGGACCAGACATATTATAGACACAATTAAATAATGTTTTACCTTCTTCCAGAGGCTCCAGAGGAGTGCCATAAGTCACAAAATCCTCATCGCTGTCACTGTCGGACGCCATGTTTTACTACTAAACAACAACAGCATCAGTAAAGAGGGACACAGAACTCTGTGTTGTGAAAACCTGGCGACATCTTGTGGTAAGCATAGTGGCCTAGCTTGTTCTTGGTCCTTTTGGTAATGGTTAATGATGGTAATCAAAGCCTTCTAGATCATGAACTCAGCATAAAAGTAAAGCAAATGTGACGAGTTACATTATTGTTAACGTCTGCATTACTTGATTTACAATAATGTACACAATTAGAGAATAAATTTGGGTCAGTGTGCCTGTCATCTAGTCCTAAATACAGCATGGAATTGTAGACAGAGACAACATTCTTTAGTTTTGATTCTGTGAGGCTAGATGTCATCAAATGGTGGTCTGGGGCTCAAATACTGAACAAATAGTGGGCCCTGTTACCAAAATGGTTGAAAACCACTGGTCTATACTTGAATACTTTCCCCTTGGTTTTGGCACACATAAGCACTAGCCCAGCGGAGAGGATAACCGTAAGTGTGGGGGCTGTTCATCCCCAAGTTTAGGAAGGAACCGTATTAATTTCTCCTTGCCTCCCAAGAGCAGAGCAGAGCGGTGGCTATCGAATGTTGATCCCAATGCGCAACAGCCGCAACTGCTTTGTCATTTGTTTTCCTTGACCCTGAAATCACTGACATTCCCTAGCTAGCTGCAGTCATATAAAAGCACATGCTGTTTGACGAAGACCGAACGGGCTAGCTCAGCACAAGCCTGATCCACCCCCCCGGTATCACATCATAAAAACCCAATCCTCCCTGTGCTCTGGAGCATGATTGCACCACTGGTCTGTCTTCAGAGGGGGTAAAAATAACTTTTAACGTTGATAGAGTTTGTCAATCCTCTCTAGCACAAAATTATACCTCACTCTCACTTGGGAATACATTTTTAGAGATAAGTTTCAAGATATACTGAAACCTGACCAGGAGTGTAGCGTGTGTTGACATTATAGTAGCTTACCCATGTAATTTAGAGCCAAAAACTATGACCAGTGATGTTTAAACTTTTGTCTTCTGTCAAGGACTGCATTTGGCTGCAGACCTACGTCTGAAAATAGTTTGTTCTAGGGATGCCCCAGAAGAAAATTTGATTTAAAACAAGGTGCATTCAAATATTTGCAGCATATTTAGATGATTTCTTAAGCAGATTTACAGTATATGAACTTGCAGATCTGCTATTTTTCAACAGCAGAAGTTTAAAATCATCGTTAATGTGGTTTCACGGTAAGGTAACACAGAGGTGTTCTGTTTTTAGTGGGAGGAAGGTGTTTGTTTGTCCAATGCTGTATAACAGCATTGGACAAACTAGAGGTCCTTGAGAGATTCTAGCTAAATGATGGGAAGTTGGTTAACCAGATGTAACTCTTGAGAGCGTAAAAAAGAAACCAAATGGATCATTTGGTTTCGTTTTTATGCTCTCGGGAGTTAAAATATTCATCATCTGAATTAGCATACTTAATTAAGAACTATACCCAATTAGAGAGTGTGGAATATTAATGGAAATTTTGATGGATGTTTGCCTGGAATTGTGCACAAAAACAAAATAAATCTTTAGTTTTGGGGTCTGTGGGGGTGAAAATGTCATCAAGTGGTGGTCCGTGGCTCAAATGTTGAATAAATAGTGGCCCCTGGTATCAAAATGGTTGAAAACCACTGCTGTATAGGATTCATCTAATTTGGTCATGTAGGCAGCTCCCAGTGTCCAACAATAGACTACGAAAAAAAATTAAGCTTGAATCAAAGTGTCACCATATTGGGGTCTAATGTTGAATCTCAGGGTGCTTTCATATGACATCACAGTCCAGTGGTCTTGACTTTTGTCCTCACCTCACATACACTGCTGATCTGTTATGAAACATCATGTCGAGAAGTTGAGCTGGAGGGTGAGAGAGAGGGAGAGAGAGGGGAAGTGGGGAGAGAGGGGTGGGGAGAGAGATATAGACAATAGCCTATTTAAGATCGGTAGAACGTCCAACCTACGACACCACTAATGAATCGCTCTGTGCTTGATATATAATCCTCGTGGCCATCCGACCCTCTCCTCGGAAGGCAGAACGCGGCTTTTGGCGTCGTGTTAACAACGTGGACGAGAGCTATGCTGTAGAGGAGCGTCACCATGGAAACCAGAGACGCCAGTGGAAGAGTTGGATCCCGTCAGCGTCGCCTGCTTTCTTAACTATGTTGGGCTTCTGGCACAACTGCGACGGACCGACGGAAACTTAAATTCCCTATTATTAGTAACTTCCTTCTGGGAAATCCTGAGGCATTCAAGGCCAGAGTGGTGATGTGATCCCTGCATCTGATGGTTGTTCTGCCCCAGGCTCTCCTCCTGGATGCCCATGTAAGAACCTACAGTGAGATGCTCGAGCGGCATCCTAACCAGATGCCCAAAAAACCTAAGCTTATATGATTGTGTAAGAATAGGTGCTGTCCTTTCCTTTTATCTCCATCTCTCCCGTTTTCTTTCTTCTGTTCCTCTCTCAGCCCTGTCTCCAGATGTTTACCCTTTTTGTCTTTCACCTGCTCGCATCTCCCTTTCCTTCCCTTTCTCCTTCCCTCACCTCAAACAAAATCTCTCTCTTCTCTGTCATATGTTGCATTTCATCCTGTTTGTCTATCCTTTTCTCAGCCTGTTTCGTCATCATCATCGCCGTGGAGCTACATATTGACTGGTGGAGAAACAGTAACAACAGACTGACCCAACAGAACTTGGCAGAAGTAAACAAGAGAGAGAGAGAGATGTCTTGTCTACTGCTCATGATGTAGCTGTAAGTGTAATGACCAGTGGTCACAAACACACACACATGCACCATGCACATGCACTGTACAGTACATGCTAAAGTTCTTTTCGGACAGGGAGCATGTGACCCAAGCTTTGTCGTATCAACAACAGGTCTGCTCACGATAGGGTGCGAGACACAGGACCGGGCCCACGGCAAAATTAATGTATTGTCTCCGCTCAACTTCTCTGCGCATCCAAAATAAACGCACGCCTCTCATTGTAAATGAATTACTATGCCTGTCAGTCGCTGCCTGTCTGAAAAGACCCAAACAGCACACACACCCTTCATTCTTATCAAGTGTGTTGTATCGAGTGGGGCTGCTATCTAGATAACAAGGCAATTCCACCTTCTAACATAATAATGCACAGATATCAGATATGCTAGGTGTGTGTGTGTAGTATAGTAGCTCTGGAACCTCACATACACACACACACAGGTTGTATGTTTCTACTACTACCATGGTGTACAGTGGAACTGCCGTCAGTGATGTCCCCCAAGGACCAGGGGGAGTTCCAGCTACATGATAGTTTGAAACCAAATGGACGCTTATGGGTCTATAGCTCTGTGAGCAAGAAAGTTTGGGAACCATTGTTTCTTGCTCCACAACTGGTCTCAGTACAGTCAATCTGCCATCATTGGTATGACATGATGTTAAACTGGCACAAGATGGTGCTGTTGTCCAAGAAACCCTTTACTGCAAATTTATGAGGCATTTCTAGGATATAACCATAAACCAGTCTAATCTGACCGTGTTTTGTGCTAGCCTTCAGTAGTGGAACTGATTCTATTCAAGACAGTCACTATACTATTTGTTATATTCACTATATTTTTGGTTATGTTGAATTGTTTTGTTTAGTGAAATCCTCAGTGTTAACGTATCCATTTGTAACCCACTGGTTTATATCTGTAGAGGTATATTGATAATCAGTACGTCCTCAACTGTATGACTCGGTGGTTTTTGGAACATACTGTACCTGTTTGCTCTACTGTAGAGTTCTGTAATGTCTGTCTACTCTCTGGATGGTTTGGTTATTGACGGGGTACCAGGGGGGTCACATAAATGAGGAACAGTTTAATCATTTTAGTTCTTGTTTGTTTTTTTCAGGCTGTTTAGAAATAGCTAAACCGCAACATTGTAGAACCTTGTAGACATTTTTGAGAAATACTTTAGATTTCTTTTGTCAAATACAAGGCACAGCACAACAATACACAACATCAAATGCCAGAAAATTAAGCGTGACACTACATATGAGAAAAGAGAAAGAGAAAAAGAGTGGGATGTACTGGTATGCGTTGGATGGATGAGCATCAGAAAGAAGAGATAGGGACAGAAAATATACCCAACTATTGTAAAATACTACCAGGAGTGGATTCGCATTTTTTGGAACTTCGCTTATGTATTTAAGTTGAGAAATGTTGATAAACATACTCTTTTCAAATGGCGATCCGTGGCTAAAATACATATTCATTTGGGTGTCACATGTTTGAGAAGCGCTGGCCTAACTGAGGATGACAACGTAGCTGAAACGTCTGACTGTCTTCTTGATTACACCAGCAAGGGGACAAAGAGTTTCTCTCCACGGGAAAGACATTAGTGTAAAATCACTTTGGGGGATACTTTTCAGATGGTGTACTGAATAAATCAGTTCTATTGTTTAGTGACGTGCAGTATAAACAAAACATTTGTTCTTCCAAACAAAAAGAAACACGGGCGAACGATTTATGAAAGGGAAGTTGGCAGGAAGCATTTATACCATGGATATGAGCTCTCCGATGGGAGAGATCATATTTTGAAAGACCGCTTGTTGATATATGTGGTCAGCAAGTATGTTGTCAAAGTGTTTTCAGTGTCCCGAATTAGTTTTTAAATGCATTTCAGGGCATTTTTGTACGTTTTTGAAAAAAGATTTTTAAATACATGTGTGAAAAGTCACTTTTTTTGCCAAATGTGAGAAGCTTTATTTTCTTGGGCAGTGTTTCTTGTCAAATGTGCACTAGTGGAGAAGAACCAATATTGAGATTTAATAAAGAACAGCCTGAGCTGCTTTTCATCGAGTTAGACAGAGACATAAATTACTATTTAATAACGTACTGTTTTATTAATGTTACTGTACTTCTGTGTGTGTGTGTGTGTGTGTGTGTGTGTGTGTGTGTGTGTGTGTGTGTGTGCGTGCGCGCGTGCGCGTCCGTGCACGTGTCTCATAAAAGGATCTCAACATTTAAGATTAAACAGAACACATGTTAAGGTTCCAGAAAAATATATGCAGTATATAATTGGCCAAAAATCTATTTTAGAATCTGGATATTTTCACAGAAACTTTCACATCACATACAGTATACTGTATTTTAGTTACTCAGTCATTTCTTTTCTCCATTAACTTTAAAATATTTGGCCAGGCTCTGCGTGTCTTTCATGTTAATGTATATTATTTCCCGGTTCCCACATGAGAAAGAGAGACTGCAGGGGAAAGATGCCTGTGTGGAGGTCTATCGCTCAATCCAGACCTAGTCATATGACAGTGGGGTTACATGCTGAAAATAGCAGATCTACAAGGCTAGACTGTGAGATATCTACTTTTAGATGTATAATGTATTTGTGTGTGACCGGCCACGACACTTTGTGAGCTTGCACATCTGCTAAGGTCAGCGTAACGACAACCTCGTATAATGGGGCATAAATTGTGCACATCCATCTGCTCCAGGGCAGTCGATCATTCCATCATCATTTCACTATCCCTGAGATGTCTCGTATACCCAAAATACTTTTCACACAACAACATTGCTGGACAAAGTATATGGGAGAGAGAAAATATTTTCATAGAGCGTTGTCTATCAAAAATATGTTTCCGTGGTCCCAAATAAACTCAAAACCATATTTTTAGGCCCGGTTTCTGGTTTATTTGAAGCGTATGTGCGAAATCTTATTTATTTTTCGATATTGGGTGGGGAACGAGCGATCATCCACGGTCGTTTAATTGTCCCTGCGTCGTGAGGATGATCTATAATCGTTTAAGTGTCTTGGGACGTTGAGGTTGTTGGCGGTGCTATAGTGTGGTTGCTGGCTGGGGGAGTCTTCGGTTTTAATGAGTGAACGTTTGCAGCTGTTTGGCTTGGAGCAGCATGCAGCCTCTTCTCCTCTCCTCTCCACCATCGTGCAGCCTGCACCGCTCACTGCCTGCATAAAACACACACACACACACACACACACACACACACACACACACTGGAGACAGTTACTGTAAGCGCACATGCATTCTATTCTACTAACTGCCACATACCAGCACACATGCTCCTAAACTAGATCTGAAATGAGATAAAGTTTATTAAGTCCCCCCAAGTGAAACTGGGTCATCGTAGCTGCAGGGAATAAGATACAGTACATGAGAATGCAGTTGAAGTATATGTATACTATATATACAAGATGTTACAATTATTTGCTAAACAGACTCTAACCATGTGAACATTAATCCTAGCAGACGTATTCTGAACGACAATGGGCAACGAGTTTGTAAACCTGTTATTTTTGGCACAAGAGATTTGTCGGTGTAGTAGAGGGAACAAAGGTGGGGGGCCAAGGATAGACCCTGGGGGACACCGGTCAATGGGTTTAACTAAGTGGCTGGTGGTCATTGAACCTTGGAGGGGTCTCTGTTACAGAAACACTGCTTCATGCGCATGCAGGAAACCGATTCCCTGTAGGTCAGACTACATTCTATCATTTGATGTCCTCTGGAAGTGGAAACTAGCCCAGCCTTATGTCATTCACTGGACACTGGAAGCTGTCCAGTATGCCTACAGCAACAGTCCTGTACAGCAGGGGGTTTCAACGGGTGGTCCGGGGACCACCAGTGGTCCCTAGATAAATTATGGGCAGTTGGTGACCAAATGGACACTTATAGATCTGTAACTCCTGAGAGTTACAGCTCTCAAGAGTTAAATTATATGTAAACATCTGGATTACTTAACTTTCAATAATGTACACCTTTAGAAAATGTAGAAGAATTGTTGACCAATGTTTTGCCAGTTATCCCTCCTAAATTGTGGACACAAACTTGAAAATCCTTAGTTTTGGGTCCGAGAGACTAAACTCGGCATCAAATGGTGGTCCGTGGCTAAGATTCTGAATAAATAGTGGGCCCTGTTATGGAAAAAGCTTGAAAACCTCCGCTGTACAGTCTGGGCCACTGTGCCTATCGAGTATAGAAGTTTTATTTCAGGAAGGACGAGATAGTTGTCTATGAATGTATAATACTCTAAACTTGTGTGAAATGTAAAACACATGCTTACTGGTGCAGTACTTGGGTGCTAAATTATGTAGGTCTTCAGTGTGGACTGTCTTATGAGGACACCCAGGTTGTAAATTAACCCTCATTTCATTCATGGCCACAGGCTGTATCTGTACACTTGTCAAACCCCTCATAAAGACTAGTTAACGCCTCTTGGCTTCCTTTGTCATCGTTTTTGTTTTTTGTGCAAACCTGCAAAGTGTTTGGACTATGGGCATTTTGAGTTCAAGTTTGAACTTTCACGTTAACTAAATAAACTAGGAATGCAACATATTCTTGGCCGATACGATACCTATGTTTTAAGTAACAATTTTAGCCGATAGCGATACTTATTCTGATATATGTTTTTTTTTATCGATTTGATTTTTTGATCATTATATTTCCTAGAGAAACAAATATATATCCAATACAATGCATAAAATGTTAAGAATATAGCTTGGTAGACTCTGTTGTTGTTTGACGACAACAACAGATATCAACAACGATTTTGTGGTTAATGTAATGTGAACTGAACATGAGCTGCTTGCGGTTATTAGGGTTAGGTTTAGGGTAATAGTGGGGTAACAATAAGCCTTCATGACATGGCACCAATATGTATATATATATATTTTTTGCGTTTGTGCTTTTAGTGATCGTTACAGTGACAACAGACAGGAAAGAGGGACAGAGAGAAGGGGTAGACACATGCAGCAAAGGTCGTCATGAACGGGACTCGAACGTGCGACTCGCTGTCATACCAGCACCTATAATAGCCAGTTTAAGATTTCTCCAACGTGCTGCTAAGCCTCGCGGCCGTCGGGCCCTCTCCTCCGACGGCAAAATGCAGATTTTGGCGTCTAGTTAACAATGTGGACGGGAAGTACGCTGTAGAGGAGTGTGAAACCAAAGATGCCAGTGGAAGGGGCTTCTGGTGCAACTGCGATGGAGAACGCCTACATTCTCGTCATGTCCAAGTCCTAGAGACGGTTTCTTAAAGCCCCGAATGTGGCATGCACCTGGACCATTACCCTACGTTTTAACGGCGGGGATGATCAAGCGACGTCGCCCGACATCCAGTATTTCTCTATGGGAGCCGCCGATTCGGGCGACAGCAGCAGAACGGGCGACGTCGACCCAAAACCACTTGGCGCAGTTTGGTTCCTAGTTCCGTCCCACTTCCTCCTCCACCATACTATTTTTTTCAGTGCACCACAGCACCGTTGTTTACGGTGCTCATTTTGCATGCCATTCTAAGCAAGAATTTACGGTAATGACCGTCGCCATCGCTGATGTCAGGCGACGTTTTTTATCTATCACCTACCGTTAAAACGTAGGGTTAGGCTAGCGGACGCGCTCTCTCCAGCCATTCTGATCCTCACATGGAGCTATTGCATCGGTTGCATCATTTCTAGTAGCAGGGAACTGCATTCACCCTCTGCCCTTGATTTAGATTTAGAAGCAGGCCACCCTGGTGGAGACAGTGGAGAGTGGCTGATATTACTACAGCTCAAATCGGCTCTGTTGTCAACTACACACACACACACACACACACACACACACACACACACACACACACACACACACACACACACACACACACAAAGTGTGTGTGTGTGTGTGTGTGTGTGTGTGTGTGTGTGTGTGTGTGTGTGTGTGTGTGTGTGTGGTGTGTGTGTGTGTGTGTGTGTGTGTGTGTGTGTGTGTGTGTGTGTGTGTGTGTGTGTGTGTGGTGTGTGTGTGTGGTACTAGAGTGAGCATGCTTGTTCCACCTTATCCCGACCTTAAATCTGAGGACAGATTCAGTACAGCAACAGTAGAAGGAAGCTGTTTTGTGTATTTTTGCCATGCATGCCCTTGACATTTGAGTGGAATCCACCTCAGGCCTTGCTTGGATGGAATTGAGATGGAGTATGTCCCAGTATGACTCTGTCTCAGAGATGGTCTAACAGCAACTCTCCATCCCTGTTCTCTCTCCTCTATTTCCTTCTTTCCTCATGGCCGCTTCCTCCTTTTATCTGTAGTGCCTCTGTAAATTCCTTCCTCCTATCCCATTTGTTATGGCAGTAATTCTGTAGACAGTAATGTACAGTGGGCAGTGGGACAGACAGATGATGATATATTGCACTGGCCAATCATTGGCTTTTGAGAGAGAGAGGGGGAGAGAGAGACAGTGGGAGTGAGTTCTGATTGCGGATTGAACTTTTACCTCTTCAGTCGTTCCAATATGCTGATCTATACTCCGTCTGGGAGGGAGTGACTCTCATGGGGACATTATTTTTTAATGCTGAGTGTGCAGAAAGAGCAAGCAAGCAATCCTCGCTCTAGTGTTAATTTCACCATTACAGTACAGATTAACACAACCATTTGGGCTATTTTGAGTCCAAAAGTAATTTAAGGTTTACTGTCGCAGGTTTTTCCTCCAGGCCATCAGTGTTGTACCCTCGGTGCATTTGGCAAAATGACCTTTCTATGTGGAGTTTGCATGTTTAATCTCGGTCTCTATACTGCCGCCCCCTGGTCAGCCGGGCTGCCTGATGGAAGGGTAAGGAACTGGTTGGAATGACGATAACGTGTTCCTTCCATGCGTTTGGTCCTACTGGGAAACCCCCTGCTCACTCCTCATGATTTGCAAAGGAAGCAGGAGCTCATTTTGGGGTCTCCCCAGGTTGGCAAAGGGGGAGTAGCACTGTGTTACATGTGTTACCAAATTTCATTATAACATTTAAATAAAACTATATTAACAGATAGCCTAACTCAAAGCAACTAGTCACACATGATATAACTGACGACCATCACATGCTTATAGCTTATGCATATACAGTACATGTAATGTGCCAGTGAATAGGTACACAATGCATACATGTTTGTTAATAAGAGCTTGTGGTTATCCACACACTGAAGGTGTGAATTTATACATGTTCAATTCAATTTAATTAAAGTGTCAAATTAAAACAAGTTGTCTCAAGACACTTCACAAATGGAGCAGAAAATCGGCCAACATCCAACCAGATATACCCAGGGTGCAATATTATTGCAACAATGTGCTTTCTCCATTGTGGTAGATGTCGGGTTTTATTTCAAAGATCAATGAGTTCAAAGTGAGAAACCATGATCAGACCACCTCCTCAAAACTGCCCCACAGACGCACGCACGCTCACATGCACACACATACAAACACACTGTGCAATGCATGTGTGTGCGAGTGGCACGTGTCTGTCTTAACTGTATCACTGATCTCTGTACTACATCAGTGGTTTGATAGCAACCTTTGCCCTACATGGCAGTCCCACACTAGACCGATATGAGTCATAAACCAACAGGACAAAATCCCTTATCTCTTATATTCACGGACTTACTGAGCCATGTGTGTCAGCAATCAGTATTAACCCAGCCAGGCAGCAGGCCAGGCCAAGCCAAGCCGGGCCAGGTCAGCTGCAGGACAGTGGCGAATAGTGACTGAGAAGTGTAGTCTACCTGTGGAGAAGGCAGGCAGCCATGTTGTAAACTTGACTGAAAGGTATGCATGATTTAAATTTGGAAAAGCTACAAAACATGCAACAGGCAACATACAGTACATCAAAATGACCATTCTTTTACATTGTGTAGACTTCTTAATTAAGTGGGCTAATTCAGATTATGAATATTTTAACTCTTGAGAGTGTAAACAAGGATTTGTTTGCTTTCATTTTTATGCTCTCGCGAGTTACATCTGGTTAGCCAACTTTTCATCTGGTTAACCAACTTACCTGGAGACCACCTGAAACCCTCTGAAGGACCACTGGTGGCCCGCGGACCACTGGTTGAATACCACTGTGATATACTATCGTACACAACATAAAATAGCCGATCCACAAGCCCAAAACGTGTCCCTGCCCAGCATATTGTGAACTTGCACAGTAAACCTGCTGTCTTGCAGATCTTTGCTATTTTGACATGTGTGCAACTAAGTAGTTTATAAATCATGCTTAAAGGTCCCTGTGTGAATTGCCTCATCCCCTTCTATCTATTCTATCACCCCTACTTCACCTCCCCTCTGCTCCCGGCCCCCTTGGTCCTTCTTGGTCCCACATGTGATCACATCTGACTATAATGTTTTACCGTGTGATGTTGTCACTTCCTTCTGATCTGGGATCACAGGAACGTTGTCTACAGTGGCTTGCCTTGCACTCCTTGTGTACCCTATACTGGATTATTAAAATGAAATGTTGCTGACCATAGTGACCCATAGGAACCGAAGGTTTATCCTCTGCTTGCATTCCTGTACTCTGGATAAGACTGTCACCTAAAGGTGACCGAAATGGTTTCATTGCACTGTCTCTGCAGACGTAATTGAAGCTTGGAAATCGAATGCACGCTCGCTGGATTTATGCTGAATTATTGGCTCTGTGCCAGGCGAAACGGAGCCATGTTTGGAAAGCTCTAGCTTTACTCACTTCTTGGCCATCAGAGCTATCATGCAAGGTTAAGTTCCTTACATTTTTCTAATTTGGTTCAGCTGTATAACAAGAAAGGATTGTCGACAGCACTGATGCACGATGGATACATATGGGATGCATAAATCTACTGCATGAAATGCATGTCTTCCATTGTGGATTGGCGTGGTGGTCATCTGAGGTCACTCAGCCATAAGTGGGCCAATGTCTCCGAGTCGGGTTCAGAGCGGTCGTTTCCCAGCAACCATACCTACCTAGCAACAGGACTTTGACCCTTCTATCTGTTTGCTCAGCTGTCAGCCTATTGGACTACTCACTGGTCCCAGACACCAGACCTGTCAATCTCCTGGCCTATCAGTCCTAGAACATTGTCAATTCCATTTATTGATCAGTCCTATTATATACGCCAAACCATTCTGTTCACAGTATATCTGGTCGTATGGGTTAGGGATGAGAAGATAATCGCTAATATCGTAGCATTTTAACACTTATTTAGCAATATTCATGACATGAAATGTTGATATCGTCCAAACCCTATCTGTGGTAATTGACCCTGTACACCAGACCATTATGTTTATTGTTTACAGTATTTGATCCTATACACCAGCCCCCAATGTGTTATGCTGCGTTGTAGATCAGCTATTTGCTTTCTGAGGTTAAACTATGAACATGCCGCTGGTATTACTATTGTGAAAAATATTTAAACTGTTGATCGACAAGTTCACAAAGTGTTGATGTAGATCGGCTAGTTGAACTATTTTAAAATGTTTTTAAAAAATAGTAAAATATGCATAATAAGTTTAGGCATGACGGTGGGCAGATGAAATATTCTGGAGGTGCAGTATATTATTTGTCAATTGGTCCCAGCAACTGTTAAGATAGCAGGCGAACAGGTGATGATCGCAAAGTGGGCGGAGGAACGTCACTCGAAAAGATGAAAATGAGAGCGATAATAATCATTCGGGCATCCATCCATCGCAATTAGGCGATAGCCAATGAAATACAGGTTTCGCTCACTGTTGTTCTGCTGCTGTTCTATTGCTGTGAGAGGTAAGGCAGAATGGGGTCCATTCATTTAATGCCTAATCGTAACACCCCAACCGGAATCTTTCACTAATTGCAAGCCAGACTAAAAAAAACCCTCTGTCTATTTCTCAACATTTGAGGCCATTTGGCACCTACAAAATGTGTATAGTAACACAAGAATACATGCACGCACATGTGCGCGGTGTGGAATAGGCAGTGTGGTTGTACTGTAGCTGAGAGGGTGAGGGGGTGATGGAGTGTTATGCAAGCTGATCCCTCTGAGAGGGCTCTCTGAGAGGGAGGACAGGCTCTGTGATGGACAGACTGACTGTGAACTCTGCATGGCTGTGCCAAGGCCCCCAGCCAGCTGTGCCTGTCTTTAGCATTAGACTTTGGATTTTTCATTAGATGTTTACAATTAGTTGTAGTTTGTTAGGTTGCCATGTAATTAACAAAACATAACTTGTATACATGTTTGAGAAATACTGTGTGTGCATCTGACTTTGACACACACACACACACACACACACACACACACACACACACACACACACACACACACACACACACACACACACACACACACACACACACACACACACACACACACAGCCACACAGAGGTCAAGAGGGCTTTACAGTACAGTACAGTATAGTACAGCACAGCACCACAGTTCAGACTGGTCAGACGTTTTTGTATTGGGCTGGGGGAACAATCCTGTGATATTATTGTATGCACCTGATCTCACCTTGTACAAATCTCTGATTCCCACAAATGTGGACATCTCTAATCTAACTGTGGTCCCCTGGGGTTTGTACTTTTTTCTCCCCATTCACACCGAATCCTTTTGCCCCCCAAAAAAGGTTTGCCTTGTATTTTTGCTGAATGTTCACTTACCTATTGTAACATAAACAAATGACTTAACCCTATTCTGGGAATAGAGTTAACTGAAAGGAAGGGAGTTCTGTTTTCATTCATTCCAAGCATCTACATACTGTATCGTATATTAATAACTCAATTACCTCACAGTTGAAGATTTCCGACATTGATCATCCTCAGAAGCCGTCCATATTGCTCTTACTTCATACTTTGTGGCAGAGGGGGGGTGTAAACATGGTCAATTGCCTCTGAATGAGGTTTTGGAACTTTGGCAGTATTGTGTTCTGGAACACATTACCTCCCAGCAGATTAGT
The DNA here is from genome assembly GCA_039105355.1 of Benthosema pterotum. NCBI lineage: Eukaryota > Metazoa > Chordata > Actinopteri > Myctophiformes > Myctophidae > Benthosema > Benthosema pterotum. The sequence goes on along the minus strand of CM076966.1, from coordinate 19,776,027 downwards.
TTGCTGTATAAAGTATCTACACTGTTCTTGGAAATGTCCTTTGAAAGCTAATAAAGTACTGCTAGTATGTTGAACGTCTCAGGACGATGTTGGAATGTTTCTGTGGAGCGGCATCATGTCAGAGAGGATTCATACAACAAGCATTCAAGAAAATGTTTCGTTTTGTCATATTGTCATCGCATATCGGTAGCCAGGCCATCAGGGATCTCTGCCTACTGATTTGTTTGAGGAAATCTAATTTCAGTGAAGGGGATTGGATGACAAACCAACAGAAACAAAGCCTATAGTATCCTACTTTTGGAAACTTTCCTCTCAACCCTGAACGCAAATTTTCATATGAACCTCAGGTTCTGCGATTCTCTTACAATTAAAACATTCTGAAACACGTATCACCAGATGCATCGTCAGATTGTGTGTGTGTGCGTGCGCTTGTGTGTGTCATTCTTGGAATTCTCTGTGTGTGTGATTGACAGGCAGGGTAGAGAGGGGAGTGTACAGTACATACGATGCTGTTTATAGAGTGACTGATGGCTTTCATCAATCATACAGGTGGAATACACATGCATACCATCATTTCTACCTCTTGATAAGAATGTCAGAAAAAATGACTAGTTGCTCACCCATTATAAATCTCTGCATACAAGAGTGTTAGTTTAACATGTAAATGGCTTATATTTCAGCTCTTTTTCATACTGTCAGAACAACCCGTCTTCAGCTAACTGGACCGTAACATTAAGCCGTTCTCAACAAAAGGTGTTGATGTAGCCAAGCAGCAGACCTGCCAACCAACCAACCATGTTCCCAGAACTGCCTGACTTTTTAAAAACGTTGAGGTACAGCATGGCTGAACTTGAAGACATCTCTGTGCCCAAACATAAACGTGCACGTCGCACACATGCACGCAAAGACACACATACGCGTGCGCGAGCATCAGATATGCGGTATTGAGTGCTAGCTAGCTTGGCACGGGGCCAGCTAGCTGTACAATCAGTCAGGTCTTGAACTCCACACTTAAACAGAGTGTCAGAGTCAGCCAGCAACAAACGCTTGCCCGTTTTGATTTATTTATTTTATTCACACACATCATGTGAGGGTGCGAACACAACCTGGGACAGCCAGGTTCAATTTTAACAAGTCAGACCACAAGACGCAGCATGTCGCCTGTATCTTTGGCTCCCGGTCTTATTTTCACACCTCAGGGCCCGCAACCCAACCTGGACAAATACTGATTGCAAGTGATACTTTGGGTTTGTTTTAACATGCCTCGTGCCAAAGAGGGTACATTTCACTTTTGAGGCGTTTTTTTTATTAGCTGACACTCTCATCCTGAGTGATTTATTTACAGTGGGTGAACAGGTAGGGCCCCAAGGACACACCAACACTGGCAGGGTTCATTAGTGATGATGTATTGATGGATTTATCTATGTGTGCAGTATGTAGGAGGCTACGTATTGATGAGGGATGGAGTGAATAAGCCATTCAAGATGTCTCTTTAAGATGTCTTTCTCTCTCTCTCTCTCTCTCTCGTACATACCGGTATCCACTGCTAATACATCGTTTTCGATGTGTGATGTTACTAAATATAGAATTCGTTCAGGATTTTGTGTGGTGTGATGTCCAGAATGTGATTAAAACGGAGTATTTCTGACCCTGACACCTGTGATTCAGAAATGGGATAAAAACGGGTCAGCTTAACTACTACTGGCTTTTATTGATGTGATAATGGATATGTCAATGCACAGCCACACAGCACGTTTTCGTCTTCAGGAAGTAATTAAAAATCGACTCATGTTTTTATTTAAAAATACACAAAAGTGAAAATTTCCCATATTTTCGCGTGCTATGGCTATGCTATGGCATAGCTGGGCTATGCTATGGATTGGCTATGGCTATATAATGACGACAGATGTGGTCTAAAAGTGTGAAAATGTATTTTTCAATCCACCCCCCTCTCTACCATGAATTTTACGTTTTTCAAGGTTCTCTTTTTACTCACCAAAAACTTGTTTTTAAACAGTCAGACGTACAGTATTTTGAGATATCTGGGATTCTCTGTGTGTGTCTGAATGGGCACTCTCATATCTCCTATTTAGTGATGTCACTAAAAATACCAATTCCCATTTAACTTTGCCTCCACCCTTTAAGTCATTGGTATGCATTGAACCCATAGAAGCCTGATGAAACTTTACTGAAACCAGGCAGATCACGCATATTCTAATGAGACAGGGAATAACAATGAGGTGGATGGGGGAAGCAGTGAGGATGGGGCAGGAAGGGAGTCTGTTTTTGTGGACATCTCTGGTACTGCACCCAAACTGCACACTGAGAAAATATGAAAAAATAATTATCTGAGTGGTTGTTTAAGCCAGTGTTTCTCAACCTCTTTTTTTTTTATCCCAAGGCACACTTTTCATAGCCCCAAAATGTAGCTTAAACTTTAAGCTACAGAGTATATAAAAAGATAGAAGAATCAACAATTATAGGATAAATTTTATTTTAGTGGAGCCCCTTTAAGAAAATCTGATTATTTAAATCCTAAACCCTGGCTAATGAGACAAATATGGATGAATACATATACTTGCCCTCTATAACTAGAAATTGAGCATTTAAAACACACAGAATGTCACACATAGAATGTTTAAAACACATAGAATGTCACGTGTCCTGTCATAGGGATGACGTTACAGGAGATCGCTCTGCAGTAGAATTAATGGAATGCATCAAACAAGTACATATTGTGTCCAACTATAGTTCATTCCTGTTTGTTTTACAGTTCTTTATTTCACCAGTGGGGGTCGCCATTGTCATAACAGAGCAGTGTATAATCAATGTTTTACGTTGCAATGCTGGGTAATCATGGAACATTCCATAGCAGTACAGTCCATACAGATCTCCAGTGACATTATCCCTATGACAGGCCATGTGACAGGCACAGTAAAATAACGGCCCCCATAGGGATAAAAACATGAACTATTTTTAAATTAAAGAGCTTATTCTATGTGTTTTAAATGTTCAATTTCTAGTTATAGAGGACAAGCACTGTATAATGTATTTATTAGGGCTGGGACTTTAACTGATTAATTGAGATTAATTAATCACAGAAACAATAACGCGATTAACAAAATTAACTCATTGTAATCGCCACACAGACGTCAAAAACTAAAGATTTCTTTTGCTTTTTTCCACAATTCCAGGCTGGATTTCAGAAACAAAGTTACAGTCAAACATACAGATCAAAATGGCCATTAATCTTCTACATTCTCTAGTTGTGTAGAATTGGACTAATTCAGATGGTGAATATTTTAACTCTTGAGAGCGTAAACATGAAACCAAATGGACCCGCAAGGGTCCATTTGGTTTCATGTTTACGCTCTCAAAGAGTTGCATCTGGTTAACCAACTTTTGATCTAGTTAACCAAATTTTGATCTGGTTAACCAACTTGCAGTGTCGACACAGTGATTCAGAAAAACTCTCACACGCTATAACAGCCTGTTTTAATTGACAAAAAATGCTTCTTGGGTCAAATATTGGTATGCAATTAATTGAGATTAATTAATTACAAGGCTTCAAATTAATTAGATAAAAAAAATTAATCGAGTCCCACCCTAGTATTTATCCATATTTGTCTTATTAGCCAGGGTTCCTTTTAAGGTCTCTAGGTTTACAACCTTACCCTGTCCACAACTTATCTTAACTTATTCCAACTTATCCTACAACCCATAAGTCTTTGCATTTGTGTGTGCAGAGATTCCTGTCATCTCTTGCAAAAGAAACAAGTGACCAGGTACATGTATATGAAATCAAGCTCGACACATTGTGAGGTTGTACATCTGTAATTTAAAATCACATTGAGAATAAAATGAAATATTTTGAATACTTTTTGATTATTTGAATAATGAAACCACAAAATATTTTCAGATGGATGAGTGGACAATTACATGCTAATCTGGGGTTCCTTGATGTGGAGAAATGTTGGAATCACTGGTTTAAACAACATTGGGAAGCGAGCCCAAATAAATTCTACTTGTACACTTTAGAAATAAGCCCAAAAAACACCCCCCCACCACGCATACGCAGGATACTCACACATACACAGATTTGTATGTTCCCAACCCCATGTCAAAAATAATATCTTATGTTTTTGTCATTTTGAACCCTAAACTGTAACGTAACTCCATAAACCCCCGGCTCCTAACCCTGGCCCCAACCCAAAGCTTTCACTATGTGTGAACTTAGCTGACTCTTTACCTCATGGTGACCTCAAAGTGTCCCGTACTGTAAGGTCAAGATCTTCTGCTTTTACTCTCCTTGTGGAGATAAGTCAAAGCCCACGTGGGTAGTTGGTAGCTGGTGTCCCACTTGGGCATAGTTAAGCAACACATACACAAACACGCATGCACACACAAACACACACATGCAGGCACGCACACATGCACACATGCATGCACGTACACCAAATGGGCTAAAAGTGATGTCTGATTTTGTGATTTGTCTGGTGTCGCAACTTTGCTTCTTTCAGCGCGTATCGTACTGTCTGTCACTGCCCTATCAGCTTCACTTTAATGACTCCCTTGATTTCCAGCGGTACTTCTTACAACAATAAGCCGTTTGTATATGATTCTGTCGACCTCTGCAGATGCTCCACAGTGTTGCAGCAACGAACACCACTGGGCCACTCTCTAATGGAACTACTGATTAATGATCTGCCACAGACGTGTGTGTGTGTGTGTGTGTGTGTGTGTGCGTGTGCGTGTGCGTGTGTGTGTGTGCGTGTGTGTGTGTGCGTGTGTGCGCGCACTTTCCAGATTGTGCACACTGCAGTCTTGGGATGGTGTCTGGTAGTTGAAGTTGTGTCAGGGACAGTATGAGTTGGCCCAGTGTGTGTGCGCTCGCGTGTGGCTGTCTGGGGGAGCTAATACAGAGTGGATCGTGGCACTTGCCAACTGATTGAGGCAATCAAATGTCCCCTGTGTATGCCTGTCTATTTGTGTGTACGTGCTGCTACTTGCAGATGCTTGCGTGTCCTGAGCATAGGCCTACAGTTAGGGTGAAGCGAGGGTAAAGGTTAGGCGATTAGGGATTTGTTACTGAGCTATATGTTTTGAATTGTTTTCAATGGGAGCATCACCATCATCATGTGCTGATGATCAATATGCTGGAGCTGCCAGCAGATTGATGAAGAGCTCATAATTGCGAGCATTTCGTCTGGATGGAGTTGGGCGTTTGGATGAGCATTTTTAGAAGAGTGCTTTGCGTTGTCAGCTGGGAATGGGGGGTTCTTGGGTGGGTATGCAGTACAGCCTTAAAATCCTTGCAGACAGGGAACTGGTCGCATGGATTCATGACTTGTCCGCTCATGGGACACATACTGTAGCCTGAAAAAAAACACCACAATCCAGGTGTAGTCAAGTAGTCGATATGCGTTACGGCAGTGGGTACTGTTTGGGTACTGACGCAGAAGGAGACACTAATCCCAATCTTAACTTCCCCGCTAACCAAGTCCTTACCCTAACTGCGTGTACGGTGCAGATTTTTTTTTGTTTTACATCCCAGCCTTTTGAACTACAGTAATATGTAAGGAATGCTTTGAGTGGACATGGCTTGGAAGGATGAACTGGCTAGACATAGGTGGGCGAATGTCGAAAGGTCAATGTCACTCTGACCTAACTAGACGCGTAAATTAAATTCCTCCAAGGTCTTCATTCACTGCTATACTATCCTGTACTGTTGGCCTGTACAGACAGGTGGTTGGCAAAGGTATGCAACAACGATGCAGCATTTCTAGTTCTTCTTGTTTTTTTGGTTGAACTGTTAACTGTAGACCTTCACGCCCCACAGGGCCAAGGATTTTTTTTAACCCGGAGACAAATGAGACCCGGCATTCCGCAGAATTAAGAAGGTATTCAGGATAGTTTTGTATATCTCACATATCTGTATACGCTGCATACTTTAAGCGAGACCAGAGATAAAAGTGTGAAGTCATTTTTCATCGTTTCACTCCTCAGGGCAGTGTTGGTGGTGCTGTTTCTCGTCTTTTGGTAGAGATTAGTTGTGTTGGTATTCCAGCATGTGAAGCAGTGTGTTTGGACAGACATTGTCCTGGGCTGAACTCTCTCCTGGCTCCGATAGCAGATAAGGCGGTTCGCCCAGCCAGTGGTACTAAATTCTGGGTAGACCTCCGTGCCTGTCTGTCTGCCATCCACTCCACCCCATGGGTGTAGGGACAACACTCGCTGTATACACTATCTCACTGTGTTTCATTATCTATCGTAGTTAGGGGTCCATTTTTTAACTCCAGGGTTCAGTAAACATTTCAGAATTTTCTTCACACACACACGTGCATGTGTGTGTGTATGTGTGTGTGTGTGTGTGTGTGTGTGTGTGTGCGCGTGTGTGTGTGTGTGTGTGTGTGTGTGTGTGCGTGTGTGTGCGTGTGTGTGTGTGCGTGTGCTGCCTGCCAGATGCACACAGCAGAGACTTTGGTAGTTGAAGTTGTGTCAGGGACAATATGAGTTACTGCCCTTAAAGGTCTCAGAGGGAGATAGATGGATAAGATGGGTGGATAAGATGGGGATAAGAGGGGTAGGGGGGAGAAACAGGGAGAGAGGATTGGTCCATTCAGTGTGGACAGAGTTTGAATTGGCATCAGTGGACGGTGTGGTAACTTTTATCAAGTAATCGAATGCACACATGAGGTTTGGTTCACTGTGCTTGCCACGTGTGTGTTCACTTTATCTGCCAGGTGTGTGCGTGCGTGTGCATGTGAGAGAGGGAGAGAGAGACAGTTTGTATACCAATAGGACTTCAGTTTGACAAGGTGAGACTCTCAAATCAGCCAGAACAAATCCTTGGTGCGAACTAAGGTGTTAGATTTTGTTTTTTGTGTGTGTGTGTGTGTGTGTGTGTGTGTGTGTGTGTGTGTGTGTGTGTGTGTGTGTGTGTGTGTGTGTATGTTTGGGTGTGTGTGTGTGTGTGTGTGTGTGTGAGTGAGTGTGTGTGCGCGCGCGCGTGTGCCACTGTATAACACGAAAGAAATCTTTTAGTTGCGTTCGAGAACAACCAGAATAACGTTAGGCCATTATTCTCTCTTTATTGCAATCAATATCCAGTTGTGATTATTTTCCATCCTCTCTGGAACGCACAACTGCTGTCTGTCTTTAAATAAAATGTTGGGGCTTTTTACTTGGAACCATAAAGTCAAGGTAATCAAAAATTCATTGGTTGGTTACACAAGGGAGAAGATAGTGAATGGAATGTTTTGTAAATTACAATTTGTCCTGGTTTTATGACACTGTTTGGCCATCACATTATACGTTTTTCTTTGGGTTGCCACTGGCTAATGAAGGTGTAAAGTATTGGAAGACTTGGTTTCCTGCCCAGTGTGGCCCATATGGACATGGCTGACGGATTGTAACCAGAACATGTCATTGTTTTTATCTGCCACAGCAAAATTGATTGATTGATTCATCCAAAATTGCAAACAAATCTACATGTAATGGGTACACTTCAAGGAAAGTGCAGGTTTCAATACAAATAAAGTACTATGATACTATTTACATCAGGGTCCTCCATTTTCAATTCATCAGAACATTTAAAAACCTTTAAAGTCACATCAAATTATACACGTCTATGCAAAAGCCAAATCGTCAATCGACATTTGACATAATGTACATATACTACAGTATAGAAAAAAAGGGGGTAGGGTGGAGACACTTTTAACTGAAGCTGCCCCTGAAGGAGTCTAGGGATTCACAATCACATTTCTTCACGACTGTTGATAGATTTATTAAAAGTTTGCAGAATGGGTACATTTCACATGGAAGCAATTAGTTTCTGATGATGGTAATGACATGCAAAGCTCTATCACACAAGAAGGTGTTCTTTATTGTCACTAATGCACGCCTGCGATGCTATTGGTCCAATAGGTATCACAGTGTAAGTGTGTCTGTATTTCCAGAGCCAAACTTGCAGATTAGCGCCAAGCGTCTAATGCATGCTGCCAACTACAAATTGTTTCACATAATGCTTCATACTTTTGGGGGTCTGTGATCGTGATGAAATCTTAGATTTGGAATCACACAATAGAGTATGTCCTACATACGTCAGAGGACTGATACTACAGGCTGTCCAAGATCCGTACTGGAGCCATGATGCCATTTCTCTCTGGATCCCCAGATCCACATGACTTAATAAATATGTCTCTTGTCTTTCACTCTCTCAGTCTTATTTTCTTCTTTTTGGTACTGCCGAGACCCCCACCCAACCACCCCTTGCTTCTGTTCTGGATCAGATTTAATCTCATCTCCGTGGACTCCTGGCTGCCCCATTCATCCCAAGTAACCTTAATTCTGATGGATAGAAGGGACCTCAACGTCTACTTTTTTGGCAAAAATGGCCAAAATATGGAAAACATGAAGAGTGGTTAACTATACTGTCACCGAGGAGCACTTGAACACATACAGTACACACCTGACACTGTGTGGATGATCTAATACTGTCCAGTCTTTTATGGCCTATGATCTGGCCTCAGTCCCAAGTCACTGTCCCAGCTGCAGCTTGGAGAGACTCTTCTATCTGGACCGGTTATGAAACATTGCTGGTCTGACTGGGATGTGGTCAGGTTTGGCCCATGCAGTTCTGCATGTCACAGAACAAGGAGCCAAGACAATGTTACTCAACCACAAATTGTTCTGCCATTCCACATCACAGCCCAACAAATTCAATACTGTCTGATGGTTTGGCCGTTCAAGTTTATCTTGGCACTGATCTTTACAATCTCTACTCTAGTATTCCCTTATCTTCCGACATTGCTGAATCAAATAGTTCTGTCTGACCATAGTTCTGTTCTATCTTTCGTCCTGACCTTTGGCATCATTTTATGTGAGTCAGTCATATATTGGTTATAATGCTGTATGAGGTGGGTTGGTTCTTGGTTACTGAGTGACAGGTGGAGATTACGGTGGCTGAGAAAGCCCAACGACAATGCAAAAAGAAAATGTTGTACTATTTGAAACACGTGGCAGAAATGCTTACAAATACAGCAGCAAAAGTGATCACAAACAGTTCCCTGGAGGACAGTAAAATGAACAAAACTACCTGTTCTTGTCTTGGACCACCCAGCATGCAGCACCCAACATTGAGTGACCCAATGTTAATAGTATTTCTAGTAGATAAGATCTAGCACAATTTGGGAAAAAAAAGAAAAGGAAAAAGAAAAAGAAATAAAAATGTTAGCCTATGTCCAGAAAAATATTGATACTTAGTTATGACTTTCTTTCCACTAATAAAACATATTATTGTTATTTTCTACAGCAGTTGTTTAGCTAGCATGTACCTGTGTACCAGTTGCAATGCTTCTATCTGTCTGGCCTATATGCTATGTAATGCACAGACACCCCATCCCTGGAAATCAGTTTCAGGAACAATATAATTTGCCAACACATTGATTGGCACACTGGTTACTGGTAACAGTCTGTGACAGTCTACTGTACATAAGTCTACACAGTTCTGCATAGACACCACCTTAATAATCATGCATATTACACATATGCACCCACACACGCGTGCATGCAGTCTCACACACAGCCCTGCTGAATCCTGCACAACCTTGCACAGCTTGAACAGATTGCATGATTCATAGGAAGAAGGTATTACAGTAACAGGCATATATACTCTTGCACAGAGCACACAGTTTACCTGTCCAGAACTCTTTCATCATCATAATTCCTAGTTGTTCGCTTATCGGCTACAAGCAGACAGACAGATATCATTTGAGAGATACAGATGGAACAGCTGTTCAGAGAATAGCTTTATTCCCATCCATTTTTGCAGCGCAACACTGCTGATATCGGACAATACGGAACGTGCTTTATCAAGTCTGGACATGCCTGCGCAACTTAACCAGAAATTAGATCTTCTAAAAATTATAATGATTAAATAATGTTTGCCATTCTTGCTGCTGTGTATGTTGTATTTAAGAGGTAAATTCTTCAGTACTTTTATCCAAAAAGCTTTACATACTGTACATTGTGGACAACATTCTCTTCACAAACACATTCATACACTGAAGGCAGAAGAAACCATGCAAGGCAGTGAAGGCAGTTAAGTGATTTAGAGCAGTGGTTTTCAACCAGTGGTCCTTGAGAGGGTTCCAGGTGGCCCCCAGGCTAAATGATGGAAAGTTGGATAACCAGATGTAACTCTTTGAGAGCGTAACCAAATGGACCCATAAGGGTCCATTTGGTTGCATTTTTACACTCTCAAGAGTTAAAATATTGGTCATCTGAATTCTACGCAACTAGAGAATGTAGAAGAATGGTACTTTTTTTATTGGTGTTTGCCCGTTTTGTTTCCAAAATCCAGCCTGGTATTGTGGACAAAAGCAAAAATAAACCTTTAGGGGTCTGTTTTGGGTCTGTGGGGCTAAAATCTAATCAAATGATGGTCCGTGGCTCAAATGCTGAATAAATAGTGTACCCTGGTATCAAAAAGGTTGAAAACCACTGATTTAGAGGTTCAGTGTGTTGCTCAAGGACACTTCGACAATAACTCTGGCAGAGCTTGTGATAGCTGGTGTCAGCATGGCTCTACTCTACTGACTGACTGACTGACTGACTGACTGACTGACTGACCGACCTCAGGATAAGCACAATAAACGCTGACACTCCCACTCCACAAACACAGCCACTGGTAATCATTATTCCCCTAATGACACAGACCTTCTCCCATACTAACATACCAGGCTCATTAGCTGGTCACACACCCACTCCACAGCCGCCAGACAACAATCCCAGCACGTCCAGCAGGTCAGAGTTCACGCTCCTCCAGAGGAACCATGCGTGAACCCAGCCACCCTCTAGTCCTGTGACCTGAGGCTTCCAGTTAGCACTGATGGCTTTTTAACCTTGCCCTTGAACAGCCTGTTTGTCTTCGATTTGACCAGTGCTGACATTGTTCGGTTTGCAGTCATATACCATGATCATGTGGTTGGAAAAAGTACTCAATTATTACTGCAGTACTGCAATACTGCAGTGTACAATTATGAAGACTGTTATAATAAACATTCTGAATTAAAAAAATGTACTTCAGTAAAAGTACAACATATTGGCATCGAAAAGTAAGCAACTTGGAATTCCACAACCATGTTGGAGAGAATTCTAATCTCGTCTTTTTGATGCCTCTAGGGACTGCAGGAGGCCTCCAAAGAAATCACTACAAACTTTGCCATTGGCTAACAAATAGTCCCGGCTGGACTATTTTGCGGAATTATTATTTTCTCATTATTTACGAGAATGCTTTTGAAACATTCAAAACAGCAATTAGAACTGAACATTGGGCTGATCCAAACAAGACCACCTTAGACCCACTGCTCCCAGAATGAGACCCATTCAAGGGTCAGTATGGCTAAGCAAACATTCACTGGCTGTGTGTGCGTGCACGCATGTATCCATGCAGGCATATTATATTTTACAGTGATACAGCACATAGTAACTATAATACAGGAGTGTGGCTGTCAGGTGTGTGTGTGTGTGTGTGTGTGTGTGTGTGTGTGTGTGTGTGTGTGTGTGTGTGTGTGTGTGTGTGTGTGTGTGTGTGTGTGTGTGTGTGCGTGTGCGTGTGCGCGTGCGCGCGCACGCGCGCAGTATCAGTCAGTCTAATATTTGGACTGCAGTGGTATTAATAGCTGCAGATAGAGCAGGGTTTTACCCTCTCTGTTTGTTCTGTTTAATTATTGTCTTGAACTCAGGGAGGTTTGTCACAAAGTGTGTGTGTGGATAGCTTGGTCACAGTGAATGTGCACTCATGTGCAAGAAGTGCACGTTAACATGAGCATGTGTTCTTGTGCATGCTCATGTGCGTGCGCATGTGTGTGTAAAAGAGATAGTGGGGAAAATGGAGTGAGAATTATACTCTGTATATTCTGTAATTCACACAATATTACATTGCTGGTGGGATGAGTTGAAATATTAGGGTGTGTGTGTGTGCGTGTGCGTATTGTGCGCGTGTGCACGTGTGCAAGCCAAATATTTCCAAAAGTAATTAGAATTGTTTAATTGGACTATATTTTGTGAAACATTTCTATTTAACATTCATATGTAGGCTAACGTATAGGTTAGTGTTTGGATTTGGCCTATAGAGATTTAGTTTACAATTTAGCCATTTTGCATATGCTCTTGGTAATGCATCAATGCATAAAAGGAACTATAATGACCTACTATGCATATACACTATAGAGTGCTGTATGCACATAAAATGCTGTGTACCAGTATGTTACAGTAGGTTGGGCCTTTGCAGAGGCCTGTAAGGTTGCTGGGGAAAGTGATAGAAATTTAGTTTCAAGGTTTAGGTTTGGAGATACATTGCACAGCGAAAAGTGGAGCTCTACATGCTTACAGTGTGATGCAATGCAACACATGGTGACTTGTGAAAAAAGAAAAGAGAAAAAAAGAATGGCATTTATAAAATGTACATCTCAAAATATTGAAGTCCTCACTAGTATAGTCTGTGTGTGTGCATGTGTGTGTGTGTATGTGCTTCAGTTAAACACATCAACAGCCTGTCAACTGTTTATGGGCTGACAGAACTCACTAAATCAACGTCTGAGGGAAGAAGGGAGGGGTCTGTCACACATTATGTATGTGTGTGTGTGTGTGTGTGATAGGAGTGGCTCTGCATTCAACAAGCCAAGCTATACACACACACACACACACACACACACACACACACACACACACACACACACACACACACACACACACACACACACACACACACACACACACACACACACACACACACACACACACACACACACACACCCATAGTGATGTAATTGACAGTGACAGTGGAGGTGATTTGTTCTGCCCCTGATTGGTTACAGGGACCTGGACACGTCTCAACTTCCTGTCAGCTTCCTGTGAATTTCCTCCCAACGAGAGACATGTTGAGTGTATTGATTGATAA